>VXBA01005293.1:3090709-3370894 GCA_013399895.1 Serilophus lunatus | reverse complement strand
GGGCAGACTTTGGATTATTCAAGCAATTAATCGGGAGGATACCCTGGGAAATAGCCCTTAAAAGTAAGTGGGTCCAGGAAGCCTGGACATACTTCAAGAATGAAATCTTGAAGGCACAGAAACAGGCCGTCCCAGTGTGCCATAAGACGAGCCATAGAGGAAGAAGACCAGCCTGGATAGGTAGGGAGCTTCTGAAGGAGCTAAGAAATTAAAAGAGGATGTACCACCTTTGGAAAAAGGGGGAGATATATCAGGTTATGTTCAAAGACATTATTAGGTCATGTAGGAGGAAAATTAGAGAGGCAAAAGCCCAGCTGGAAACTAAACTAGCCACATCTGTGAAGGATAATAAGAAGTCTTTCTTTAAATATATGAATGGCAAAAAGAAGGGCAATAACAACCTACACTCCTTATTGGATGTGGAGGGAAATATAGTGACTACAGATGAGGGGAAGACAGAGGTACTCAATGCCTCCTTTGCCTCTGTTTTCAGCAGCAGGTCAGATTGTCTACAGCACAAGTGGCCATCTGAACTGGTAGATGGGGTCAGGGTTCAGTATAGTCCCTCTGTAATCCAGAAGGAAGAAGTTAGAGACTTACTGAACCACTGGGATCCTCATAAGTCCATGGGACTGGATGGGATCCACCCTAGGGTAATGAGAGAGCTGGTGGACGAGCTTGCTCAGCCACTCTCCATCGTTTATCAGCAGTCTTGGCTCACAGGTGAAGTCCCAGATGACTGGAAGCTGGCCAATGTGACACCCATCCACAAGGAGGGCCGGAAGGATGATCCGGGTAATTACAGACCTTTCAGCCTGACCTCGGTACCAGGAAAAGTTATGGAGCAGTTAATCCTAGGTGCAATCATGCAACACCTGCAGGATGACCAGGGGATGGGCCCAGCCAGCAAGGTTTTAGGAGGGGTAGGTCTTGCCTGACCAACCTGATCTCCTTTTATGACCAAGTAACTGGCCTGGTAGATGAGAGGAAGGCTGTGGATGTAGAATACCCAGACTTCAGTAAAGCCTTCAACACAGTCTTCCACAGTATACTGCTGGAGAAGCTTGCAGCCTGGGGCTTCAACAGGAGCATTCTGTGCTGGGTTAGGAACTGGCTGAATGGCCAAGCCCAGACAGTGGCTGTGAATGGTGTCACATCCAGTTGGCGGCTGGTCACTAGTGGTGTACCCCAGGGATTGGTGCTGGGCCTGGTTCTGTTTAACATCTTTATTGATGACCTTGATGATGGGATTGAGTCCTTCATTAGTAAGTTTGCAGATGACACCAAGCTTGGAGCAGGTGCTGATCTGTTGGAGGGTAGGAGGGCCCTGCAGAGGGATCTGGACAGGCTGGAGAGATGGGCAGATTCCAACGGGATGAGATTCAACAAGTCCAAGTGCCGGGTCTTACGCTTTGGTTGCAATAACCCCACCCAGAGCTATAAGCTGGGGTTGGAGTGGCTGGAGAGTGGGCAGACAGAGAGAGATTGGGAGTGCTGGTGGATGGGAGACTGGACATGAGACAGCAGTGTGCCCAGGGGGCCAAGAAGGCCAATGGCATCCTGGCCTGCATCAGGAATGGTGTGGCCAGCAGGACTAGGGAAGTTATCCTTCCCCTGTACTCGGCACTGGTTAGGCCTCACCTTGAGTACTGCATCCAGTTCTGGGCCCCTCAGTACAAGAAAGATGATGAGTTACTGGAACGTGTTCAGAGAAGGACAAGGAGGATGGTGGAGGGGCTGGAGCACAAGCCCTGTGAGGAGCGGTTGAGGGAGCTGGGGTTGTTTAGTCTGGAGAAGAGGAGGCTCAGGGGTGACCTTATCACTGTCTATAACTACCTGAAAGGAGGTTGTAGGCAGGCAGGGGTCGGTCTCTTCTGTCAGGCAACTGGCGACAGAACAAGAGGACACAGTCTCAATCTCCATCAGGGGAGGTTTAGACTTGATATTCGGAAGAAATTCTTCACTGAAAGGGAGGTGGTGGAGTCACCCACCCTGGATGTGTTCAAGGGTAGGCTGGATGAGGCACTTGGTGCCATGGTTTAGATGATGCCTTGCTGTTAGATTATAGGTTGGACTTGTTCTCTAAGGTCTCTTCCAATCTTGCTGATACTGTGATACTGTGAAGTGATTTCCTGATACTGCTAGGCTGTGCTACCTGAAAAGTATCTATTTTAGGACAAAATCCAGCATCAGGTTATGCATCTATACCAAGATATTTTTTTCTGTGTTTTGTTTGTTTGCTTTTTAATTCGTACTGAATCAGTGCTGCTTTCTCTCAGTGCCTGACAACTTTTTTCCCTCACCCTTGCAGAATGCAGCATTAACACCTGTTTAGAGCAAAGGGATGCAGTCTGTGACTTTATGAATAAACTTTCTTTCCAACTGCTTGTCACTCTTGACAAGGCTGAGTAGTTTGTTGTTACCTAATTGCAGTCGGTTTTAGAAATTATCTCCCTCATTTTTACACAACAGTAGAACCCAGAGTTTTTTCATGCTGTGGATTATCTTGGTAAATTGAGGCAAAAAGATTAATTATGAGAGTATGTTGCTGTGTATTTGCCAGTGAAATATTCTAAAACACAATCTGGAAATACTCCCTTTACAGCTCTGTTGTGCTTCAAGCTTTCCCATATTTCTATGGGAAACATTGTCAATCAGTTTGCAAAAGTATGTCATCCATGATTCCTAAGTTCCTATTTTCAGCTGGGCTCAGGTTTTTATTCATCATTACTCACTTGAGAGATTTAAATAATCATAGATTCATCTTCTGTTCCTCCCCACCTGTCCTACTACTGAGTAAGTGAGATGTTTTTATTTCCTTGAATTTTGTCATCATGGTGACTCCTCTGGAGATAGTGCTGAGTTCCGATAATCTATTTCAATTCCAAGCTCCAGACAAGTGCAGAGGAAAGACAGCAGGGAGTGACAGAAAATGGCATTTTTGAGGAATAGAAAATAAGCAATAAATTTTTAAAACCCAAGTGATGAAGCAGTGAGGACACACAGGGAAAGAAATAGCAGCAAAAATATTTCCAGAAATAGGACATATTTCAAGTCCTGAATTGGGTAGTAGTGGGTCATGTTATGATGTCCTAAATCCTTGCTGCACCTTTTAAAGAGACATTTCACACATGCCTTTAAAAAGGCACTGCAGTGTTAGGTGGGTACATTCTTTATTAGATTGATTTCTCTTTGATAAGCAAACATCCACTGCTACAACATTAGTTGTAACATTAGTGTTTCACTGGCAAGCTCATGAATTCATTCCAATCAAAACCACAGACTAGGGTTACTTACCTGTACTCATCTTTTTAATACATCATAATTTGCACTAATTGAAATTTTTCACAGGGATTTTGAAGTTCAAAATGTGAGTTTAAAGAAATACAGTGATTTGGCAAGCTGGCACTATTGACTTCTCAGGATTGCACGTATGTCTTCTAACAGTTTACGGCACATATAATTTATAAAATTGGAATTTCCAGAATGTACTCAGCATCATGGTAGGATAGCGTTGCAAAGTGAGATCAGATGACGTGTCATCTCTAATTTTCTGCAAGATCTGAGATTTTTTTTTTATGCAGTTGTGTTTTGATTTTTCTTTTGTTTGCTGGGTTGGGGTTTTTTGTCAGTTTGTTTTGGGTTATGACCAAGTAACTTGCCTAGTGGATGAGAGGAAGGCTGTGGATGTAGAATACCTGGACTTCAGTAAAGCCTTCAGCACAGTCTCCCATGGTATACTCGTGGAGAAGCTGACAGCCAGGGGCCTCAACAGGAGCATTCTGTGCTGGGTTAGGAACTGGCTGAATGGCCAAGCCCAGACAGTGGCTGTGAATGGTGTCACATCCAGTTGGCGGCTGGTCACTAGTGGTGTACCCCAGGGATTGGTGCTGGGCCTGGTTCTGTTTAACATCTTTATTGATGACCTTGATGATGGGATTGAGTCCTTCATTAGTAAGTTTGCAGATGACACCAAGCTTGGAGCAGGTGCTGATCTGTTGGAGGGTAGGAGGGCCCTGCAGAGGGATCTGGACAGGCTGGAGAGATGGGCAGATTCCAATGGGATGAGATTCAACAAGTCCAAGTGCCGGGTCTTACGCTTTGGTTGCAATAACCCCACCCAGAGCTATAAGCTGGGGTTGGAGTGGCTGGAGAGTGGGCAGACAGAGAGAGATTGGGAGTGCTGGTGGATGGGAGACTTGACATGAGTCAGCAGTGTGCCCACCAGCCGCTCTCGCCCTTGAAATGCTGATGATCTGCTTCTGTTCCTGTTGTAGTTCTTAACCCTTGGCATTGACACTACAAAATTGAATTGTGCTAATGCTCTTGAAATCTGGAATCACCTGTGAGTCATTTGACAGGAAAATGTGAAAAAAGACAAGATGCAAAAATGTGTCTGTGGCCTAACCGGAGTGCCATTCATCTGTCAGGAAAGAGAGCAGCTCAGAAACTGTGCTTCAGCTTCTGTCTGACTCTGCTTTATGTTTTTTATAATACTATTCTTCAACAAAAATAAATAAGTAGTTTTCAGGTGAAGATGTAGAAACCAGGTCTTGCACTTCCCAGTCAGAGGCCCCAGTGACTACACATTATTAGGAAAATGTGAGCACTGCTGCTGTCTTCTGCTCTTAGTTTTCCTCCTTTCTGAGCTTGATACTGTCCATGCTCATGGGCATGGACTAAGTACATCTCCCAGATTAGTAGACACAAATTTTACATGTATGTGCCTGAATCTATGAGTCTGAGCTAGACCTGCCATGCATTTCTAGACACATCTGAAGAAAGTCAGCAATTGTACAACAGCAAACTAAAAGCAGCCCAGTAATTTTGGCAGGAAAAAACAGAAGTTCTCAGGAAACATCAGGTGTTACAGTGAAAATTATTTTGTGGCTCTCACGTTTAGTCTCTTAAATTTTGTCTGATTTGAATTTTGGATGCCTGAGTGCTTTTTTACCACTCTAAGTATGGGCAGATGAAGTGTGTCTTGAGGGAAATTGAGGCACACATCAATAGTAATTTTACATCCCTATGGAATGTTTTATGTTAGAAATTATTTTCCAAATCTACAGATGGATTGGTTTCTTTACCTTCCATTCCATTAAAAGTGTACTGGGATCCAATAGGAGTTAATGATCTGAAGATGTAATAAGCACTGAATTTTGAAAAATACTGAATATATAAATTCAATTTTTTTAATAAAGAAAAGATAATGTGAGTCAGAATGTATTTTAGTTCTTTATTTGTCATATGTGTGAATTAATATGGAATTAAAGTCTTCCTGGAATACTAATAAATATTATTTGATAAATTTCAATAATGCTTGAGATTCTTACGGTAATGTACAATTAAAAATACAGTAAATTGCAAATCTCATTATGTTGGTCTTTAGAAATCCTTTCTGAGAAGAAGCTAAATGGTGATTATGATGCAAATTGTGGAGTGCATATTAAATATTAGCTAGTAAGGTGATATTCTGTTTAGATTTTATGATTCTTATTTTTTCAGGTAGATAAGTCTACTGCATTCTATTTAAAAGTAGTATTATTGAGTTTCTGTGCCTATTGTACATTAGGTTAAAGTGCTAATTCCTTTTTTTTCCTGTTTGTTTCATTTTCAGTTTGTGATGTTGCTTAACATGATTCCATTTATATGGAAATGCAAATGAGTGCTCTCCTTCACTCCTTCCTCCTGCTCTGAAATTATTATTTCCTGCAGAGATTTCTTACTCTTAAGAAGTGGAAGGAAAGGTGATTTGAACTGGTGTGACAAGGCTTTCTGGGTTCCCTGGCACCTCTTGTGGCCTTAATTTCTTTAGATTGGCCATGACTTTCCTTTTGAGCTGTCATCTCATCTCTCCCCAACATGATGATGCTCATAACTGCTTTGACACTCTTTCGTGACAGCGTGGTTGTCAGAAGCATAACTTTTCCTCAGTATATGCACTATGTAATGAAACTGTCTTCATGTCCAGGGTGGATTCCCATGGCAACAGCAATGTGTTTGTGGGAAGGTTAATTACAGTCATGTTGGTAAATGAAAAGCTCCAGGAGCTGTGCGGTGACTAATGGCAGACTCTGTCTGCCAATGAAGCAATGCTTGGTTTAGGAGAGCATATAATCCCCAATGTTTTTGAATTGTGTAGTTTGTGAAGCAACACTTTTTACAACAATCAGGGCAGAACAAATTTTGTCACTGTTATTTCAATCAGATTCAGACTAAGGCCAAAGTGCAAGGGGCTGCCCCACTGACATGCTACATGACTGAGGGCAGCAGTGCCCCTGAAGCACCTTACAGGGTATTTGGCCAGCTCGAGAACCTGACAGCAACAGTTTTTCACTTCTGACTAGATATTTATTTTGAAGGTTTTCTCTGGTTTCATTAGTGCACCAGTGTACTGTCAGAACTCGTAACTGTTCTTGAAAACAGATGAACAAAAAAGTAACAGCCTGGGGTTTATGAGCAGCCAGTGCATTATCCCTTCCTCCTTGCTTGACCCCCATCACCAAGACATTGTAAGGAACTGTTAGACAGAGGGAAAAGTTTCAAACCAAATCCTTACAGACATACTAGAATCCATTTTACTGGTATTTGAAAACAGTTATGAGAACATAGGGCATATCAGCCCTGCAAAGGTATCAATTTGTTATGAATATATTGAGAGCAAGCTTATCTGAAACCCTATGGAAAGAAATCTACAGCTGTCATCATTAAGCTGTAACTAAACTTTTCAAGGATGAAAGAGACTGAATTGTCAGGTGAAGGTTAACAAATGCATTTTATATTTCAATTAGTTACTTTTTCCATTTTCACCTGTTGAGTATCATAGAATCATAGAACGTCTTGAGTTGGAAGGGACCGATAAGAATTGTTGAGTCCAACTCCCTGCTCCTTGCCGGACTACTTGTATCCTTGATGCCACCTGTATACAAAGTATCTTTACACTGCTCACCATAGTGAATTTCTACAATTCCCTTTTGAAAGTAAAGACTGGTTCAGTGATTTTTCTATTTCCATAGTGTAAAATGTAGGTCAAATCCTTAGGAACGTAACGAGCAAAACACAGGGGGTTTTGAGCCAACAGACATCCTGGGAATGTATTCAGGTGAGTCGCTGGGGTACTGTGTTGGTTTTCCCTGTGGCCAGATTTTGGTAGCAGCGGTGGGGCTGAGGGGGAGGCTTCTTCAAGAAGCTGCTGGAAGTTTCCCCATGTCCAGCAGAGCCAGTGCCAGCCAGCTCCAGGCTGGGCTCACTGCTGACCAAGGCCGGGCCAATCAGCAGTGGAAGGAATGCTTCTGTGATAACATATTTAAGAAGGAAAGAAAGAAAAAAAAAAGTTAGAAGGAGACGAAGATGGCTGCCGGAGAGGAGCAGGGTGAGAGCCTGTGAACAACAACACAGGCACCAAGGTCAGTGGAGAAGGAGGGGGAGGAGATGCTGCTGGTGCCGGAGCTGAGATCCAGCTGCAGCCCATGGGGAAGACCATGGTGAAGCAGCTGTGCCCCTGCAGCCCATGGAGGACCACAGGAGTGCAGAGATCCACCTGCAGCCCGTGGAGGAGCCACGCAGGAGCGGGTGGATGCTGGGGAAGGCTGCAGCCTGTGGGAGACCCATGGTAGAGTTGGGTCCTGGCAGGGGACTGCAGCCTGTGGGGAGAGGAGCCCACTTGGAGTAGGATTCTCCTGTTAGGACGCGTGGGGCCCACGCTGGAGCAGCCTGTGCCTGAGGGACTGCACCCTGNCAACACCTCCCCCCCCCCACCTCGCCTTTTCCCTTGACCGCTGCGGGAGAATAGGTTGGATGTAAGAAGGAGGGGGTGGGGAGCAAAAGGTGTCTCTTATTGTCTCTCACTCTTCAGCTCTGATCTTGTAAGTAATAAACTTTACTATTATTCCCACATGAAGTCTTGTTTTGCCTGTGACGGTGATTAAGAAAGAATTTGTTGTAGTCTTTATCATGAATAACGAAACCTCTCGTTATATTCTCTCCTCTATTGCTGGGCGAAGGGGAGTGAGAGACTGGCTGTAGTGGGCCCCTGGCACTCAGCCTGGGTTAAACCACTACAGGTATTGTTCCACTATTTAGTCTCAGCATGGATGATCCCAGAGAGGAGTGTGTATTGCAGTGTTTGTACACATTGCTGCCTACCTTTTATCAGACAATTACTTTATTTGCAAAGAAATGTGTGTAGATATGATGGAAAAGCAAATAATAGTTGAAACAACAAAATACTTACTGAACTTAGGTATGCTTTTATCCATTCTCTTTTTCTTTACCTACTTTGATTTTTATGCCCTTCAGAATAACATCTATCTGTCTGTAGGAGGAGCATTACTGTTTCTTTCTGACACTGTACTAACAAATTTCCCTTGACCTTCAGGGAGAAGTCAAGGACATTTAGTCAGAGAAATTTACTCAGCAAACCATAAAAAGCCTCATATAAGATGATTGGAATTTTAGGCTTTGGAAGATGGTAATCACAATTTGCAACTGCATTTGCAAGTTTCCTTGTGGAATTAATCAAAAAGACGCAGAATGTTTAAATTAGATGTACAGGAATATTTGAATTTTTTTCTTTGGTTTCTGCGTTTTGGAGTTGTGTTGGTTTTTTTCATTTTTTTAACAAGGAAATTTGTTTTCTAGAGATCACCTTTTAAATATATCTACTATGAAATGAAATATCTTGGTGGTTATTTCTTAGTCCAAGCTTAGATCATTCCAGTGATGGATGCAGAAGAATAGCAAGATACCTTGTTTCTAGTGTTATGAAGCCTTGTGAGATGTGATAGCTGCTCATCAGCAGGGATAACTAGCAATATGTTTGAAGGACATGACAGAGGTCATTTTTAAAAAAAATCTATCTAAATTCTGTCAACATTTTTGTGTAGCCACTTATTTTGTACAGCAGCATTTGTGTTTGCTTTGTCTTGAAAGAAAAAATACTAAGAGGTAGACACACAGGGTTTTTTTCCTAGTTTTATTTTATTTTCCCAATACCATGTCCCTGTGCACAGAACAAAGCAAGTTCAGACAGAAAAGATTCAAGTAGAGGCCCAGAGAAATATGCAGTAGCTGTATGGGCATTTACTGTTATCAGTAATTGTTAGTGCAATAATCCACATTAGTCTTATTGCAGATAAGCATCCTGGCAAGATGCTCTCATCCCTTGAGAATGGAGTCTGTCTGATCTTTGCAGGGACAGGGAGGAGAAAAGGAATATACATAGCATCTGCATGTGAATAAAATCTGTGAACGGAATAATGCCAGTCCCCATTTTTAGTTTTGTGTCTATAGAACAAATGTAAAGCTGTGTTGAAATGGTATGTGAAGGCATGTCATGGGTTGCTGCTTTATGGGTAATGTAGATGCAGTGTTGAAATAATGCTTTTGGACAGCTAAACCAGTACGTAAAAAATGGTGTAATTTTATTTCCAAAAACCTTGAAAGTTTCCTTGGGGGGACAGGATATGTCCAGTGGGGAAGAAAGCACTATAGCTGGATGCTGTTATGATAATAAGGAGTGACTTCAAAGCCAGGGACCCTTCTCAATAGGTTTTTACCCAGTGCTCCACTTGTCCTTAGTAAGGTTTGGTCTCTAGACTTGTATGTAAAGGCTAGAAGAGCACATATGTTTATGCAAAAGACATGAACATTGGCTGCTAAGTAAGTGTCTGGCCTGCTGCCATCTTTGGGAAATCTACTACATTAGCGTATGTTGGCTAGAAAACATGTTTATGTAAATGACTAATTTGTCGACAAGGGATGCTGAGTGGGATTTGTCTCGTCTGAGCATGCCTGAGGTTAGAAGACTGGAAGATTAGCCTCGTCAATAGTAATTACTCCATATTCCTCCAGCCCTTGCAGGGAAGGAATGATACCCTGAGCACTTCACTGCTCACTACCTGCTGCCATGTGATAATTGCTTTGGCTCAATCAAACCTTAATTAAAATGTTATTGATACTTTGTCTGTAAAGCAACACTTGCTCACATTTCTTAATGGGAGGTCAAGTCATGCCATCCCTTATCCTTTATCTTAATCAGCCAAATCTTTAATAGAAATAAACTAACCGCAGTCTTTTTGCTTTCCTGTAGTAGTATATATATTTCAAGCTATTTAAAAGAAAAATTACTTATTTTGACTTCATTCAGGTTACTTAATGACCAAAGATTTTCTAATAGTGTGTTTGTAACATACCCTCCTCTATTTGAAATTTATAATGCATAGAGATAGTTGAATGATGTGTTTCAGGTTCATTTGATTTGCTGAAAATAATAAATTGTGTGTTTGCAAATCAGGTAAATTTCATGTGATTTCAAATTTAGTTGCCATCTAACACAACCATTTCCGTGTTTTAAAATCAGTAGTAGGTGCAGATATAGATGTCATAGATACAAGTAGCAGTAGATGCAAGTGTAGTTAAATCCTGTAGACGTATGTAATAAGTCAACCTTTATGCACAGTAGGAACTTTCAGTGCTGTTATTTTTATTAAGTTGCTTACCTAGCACTGATGTTGGTAGCATAATTTCAGTAAATAGTACTTTTGTGTTATATATGTGAGTATGCATATGAATGTATCCACACATGTACTTAAATACCTATGAATCTCAGAGAAGTAATTTGTTAATCTCTGAGAGCGATCAGATGTTTGATGAAAAAATCCTGCTGCTTTCCTCCCTGACAACGCTGAGTCAGCGTCTGGTGTCAGTGTCTGGAGTCAGAGTTGTCAGAGAACATTGCCATTGGGTACGTACTTGAAGGGAATATACCTTGGCAAAAAGATTAGTGAGTTCAACAGTGCTAATGAGGAATAGGGGTTTTGTTTTATCTGTTATTATTGTATATACTTGTTTTGATACCCGTCATTGGCTATGCCCAGTCTGCCTTTTGCTCAATCTTTTCACAAACGTGTCATTAGCTGTCTTTACTGGACATACATTTGGTAAACTGTGGCTAGTTTTTGTCCAGCATGCACTCTTTCTTTGAATAAGCATTCTGCAAGTGTGTAGGATGTTGTCTCCACCTGCTTTTTCAGTGGTTTTTAGCATTACATTGTAGTTACTTGGTGTATTGTGTCTGTCTGAGGTGGAGCCCATTTCCCCATGGCAGCCCTCACAGTGCTGTGCTTTGCATTGGTGGCTGGAAGGGTGCTGATAATACACCAATGTTTTGACTACTGCTGAGCACAGCATTGGGACTGTAATGTTCCTTCCCCAGCTGAGGGCAAGATTCTGAGAGGGGACACAAGTGGGCCAGCTGACCCAAACTGGCCAAAGGGATAAGAGAGGGCATTAATTTTTTCCAATGTCTGCTCGCTGAGAAACCACTGCACGTGCTGAAGCTCTGCTTCTTGAGATGTAGCTGGACATTGCCGTTCACGGGTATGGGATAGTGAAAAGACAAAAGTTAAAATAGAACAAGAATTACAGAGGAAAAACCTGCAGTGTTTTCCTGAGTGAAAAAAAAGAATCCAGATGGCACCCCCTGATAGCATAAAGGGTCATGCTGTCCCTCACTAATAGAGAGGCGCTAGCAGTTTTGTCAACAGCTGAATAGTCTTAGGCTTAGGCTGCATCAGGGGAGGTTTAGGTTGGATGTCAGGAGAAATTTTTTCACAGTGAGAGTGATTTCGCACTGGAATGGGCTTCCCAGGGAGGTGGTGGAGTCACCATTCCTGGATGTGTTTAAGGATAGGTTGGATGATGAACTTAGTGACATGGTTTAGATGGTTTAGATGTTAGACTGGTGTTGGATAGGTTGTTAACCTAGGTAAAGGTTGCACTTGATGGTCTGTATGGTCTTTTCCAACCTTGTTAGTTCTGTGTGTGAATAATCCTTCAGGGAAACTCACTGAGGGGTTCCCTGCCTTTGTTCAGTGAACACCCTCCCCCAACCCCTCACTCTTCCCCCAAGAGAATATCGAATTCACCCTCTAACCAGTGAATCTGTTGGTGAAAGTCCCCAACCCATGAGTTGTTTACCATTTTATTCTCTTCCCTCTGCCTGGATGGGAGGGGGAAGGGGTGATGGAGAGACTGTGCAGGCACTTGGCATCCAGCCGAGATCAACAAATGATACTTGGTGAATTTCTCTATTGAATATTTTTGTTCTGAGGCTAAAAAAAGCCACTTATGCTTTTAAACAGTCAAGTAGAAGCAGTAGCTTGATTATGAACTCAATGGAGCTAGTGAGTTTGGTTCTGTAAAAAATGGTTAAGTAAAAATTTACTATCAAAGGTATTAATGCTGCAAGCAGGTATTCTGTAGTGCATTCCCCCAATCCATGCACATGAAGGAGTGAATACAGTTAACCACAGCTGTCAGCGCACAAGCATATGTTGGTAATGTTGGGGGGGAATTAAATGGCAAACTAGCACATTAACTTCAAATCAAGTTTATTCAGGGCATATAAGTGCTTTCAAAAAATGAAGATTCGTGACCAGGAAAACCATCACAGAGACATCATTGTCAGTCATTCATATTGATTTGATTTTAGATATTTTTCTAGCTGTTATTTTTTGAAGTCTTTAATTTGTAGAGTGATTTTCCTCTTTAGCCTCCATCTTCACATCAAAGTCTAAACATTCTGATTGCTTTCATGATTAAGGCAAATCTCTGTAGGAGGAGATTCATCCCAGTATACATCTAGCAGACAGGGTAGGGATTTTTCTTTGCTCTCATAAGTAGATTATGCAAAAGGCCTAAATTGAGTCTCATTAGTGATGGATATTGGAAGGCCAATTTCCTCATTCTCTCTCCACCAATAATTAGAGTAAAATGTTACTGCATGCTCCAGTATGCTTCTGTGATCTATTTTTCGTAGTTGACATAACTCAAATACACTTTATGCTTAAATGATGCTTCACATTATTAGAGTATTGTACAAATCATTAACAGTCCTTGTCATTCCCCTTTAATTTTAGTAGTGAGAAAGGTATCATCATCATCATCATCATCACCATCACCATCATCATCTTTACAGAAAGGTCTGGAAAGTAAAGACACGTCATTGTGATTCCCTGGCAGAAAGTCAGCCCCACATAATGACAGTGCCCAGAGTAGAGCAGGTGGTCACTAGGGTACGGTTCTGACTCCTGAACCGTGCTGCCTTGCTGTGAGGAGAGGTAAGAAAGGATTTAATAAGAACTGCTAGATGGCTGAAGTGAGCTCCTTTAGAAAAATTAAGCAACATTTACTGTGAGATGCATATAGCATTTTCTAGCCAAGGAAATGAAAGCAAAATCATTCAGGCCAGATTTCTAATGGGACCGTGCAATCTGTCTGGGGCTAAATCTCTGTGAACAGAATGGCCATTTTTAATTGCAAGACTACTGCCCTCTTATTCTCTTGTCTTATGCAGGGTATGTGTCAAACATAGCCATCAGATTTCCCTAATTCCCCATTGCACAGTTCTAGTTTTCTGCTTTGAATCCACTCAGTAGGTGACAAGTTTCCAGATAGATTTTTCTGGAAGATGTTTTGTTTCAGTTTTAGTGAGACCTGCTTTTTTAAGTAAGAAATCTCTTTGCACATCCAATGTGTATTTTGTGACCCCAGTGAAGTCCTGCTTTAATATTTTCAATTCACACTAGCCTTCAGTCTGTTCTTCTCTTACAGTGTATATTTTTGTCACTGATATTTGAAGAAATAAAGAACTGAATTCTAATGATATATCAAAATCAAGCACTAGAAGTTGGGTTCAGAAGTAAACATTTGTTTTATCTCTTCCTGCATCCTGCATTTTGCTTCTTTTTTATTTTTTTTTTTAATTTCACGTGTGTAAGGGAAGGATAAGTGAAAATAAGTGTGACTGGGGATTGTACAATTGTGGATGTTGGACTACAGAAGTATGAATTTTTTTTACTCAAGACACTGGCCATCAAATAGCGGTATTTCCATTTACTGTCTGCAGTTCTCCTTAAAAGTTTGTTCTGAAGAATTTCTTTTATCTCACCCCAGTAATACCAATGAGTAATTTTTATTGTCTTATTGATAGAAAACAATTACTCCTCTCTGAAAGTAACACTGTTCCATCTTCTCCTTAACT
This sequence comes from Serilophus lunatus, assembly GCA_013399895.1. Taxonomy (NCBI): domain Eukaryota; kingdom Metazoa; phylum Chordata; class Aves; order Passeriformes; family Eurylaimidae; genus Serilophus; species Serilophus lunatus. The sequence continues at coordinate 3,356,850 of VXBA01005293.1, read as the reverse complement.
ATTCTGTGAACTATAGCCTTAGTAGCTCATATTTGTTTGCAGTTTTGTCTTTTGTCCTGTCTGTTTTCAGACTTAAACCGACTTAAGCCCACCTAAGCAGTTTATGTAAGTTTTTCCTCATTAGTTTTATTATCTAAATTCTTTAACACTTGAAATGTGAAGCACATGTACTGTGCCTTGGGCTCATCTGGAGTAATTTGTGTTTCTTTGTGATTTTCTTTTTCCAGCTAAAACCAGATGAGGAAAAACCTCAATGACGTGTGTGTCATTGAACATGAAAGCAAAGATGGAATCCAGAAATGAAGTCCTCTTTTTAGTCTAAGCAAAAATAAGGCCCAGGCTAAGATAAAGACGACCAACTCTAACGGATCTTTTTGCATTTTCAGTTATCGTGACAAACACATCAGAAATAATTGTTTCAGAAACTAGTAATCTTATTTTCCCCTTATGAAATCCATTTTCTTCCCATTAATATGGTATCTTATTTTGTATCAACTACAGTACTTATGAAGAAAAACTGTATTATGGATAATGATAGGTTAACATGAGTGTGTCCCATTTAGTGTGTTACTTTGAGATCCTGTATTATTAGTCTGACACATTTCTGTCTCATCATAGTTTGACCAATGTGATAGAAAAGTATTAGCAAATTTCTTGAAGCAGCATAATGGTTTTTTCTGTAAAAGATAAGCCTCTCAAGTGCGTACCTTATAGAGAGAATATATATATAGAGAAGAGCTGAAGTGGAATATAAAACTGTACATGGTGTTTTTGATTCCAGTAGATGAAAAGTCTTAAGGTCTTTGTATAGTGAAATTTTATCACTGAAAAAATGACCCAGATGAAATCCTACTCAATTCCCATATACCATATAGCTGTAGTTGCTAGATAATACAGCATCCAACTAGTTCAGTCTTTTATAAGCTTAGATGCTTGTGAAAACTCAAAATAAAACAGATGAAAATAAAGCAGAGGAGGTTTCATAGTTCATAGTTGTAGTTTCTGTCAAAACAGTTACCTAAAATTGTGATCCTGTGTTTGTGTCAGGGTAGCATCTCACACTGTGAGCCAAGGTCATCTAATCTGCCAAATTTCTGTTATTGTCAAATTACTTATTTTGTGACAGTTTGTGACAATAAAATCTTAAACCAGGATTTGCAAGGGGACACCAATATATGTTTTTCAGGTACTGATCATACTCATTTTTGCTAGCTGCTCAGGGTTGGAAGTTGCCTTTATTGATATTTGTGATACAGTGTCCAGCAGAACAGTTCAGTAACTCCTATTATACTTTATAGTCAGCTTTCTGTGCTCGTTTTAATAGGCATGTTCTTTCCAGTGAATCAGAAATACAGATCTTCCAACAGAAGGTTTCTTACAGCAACACTTTCCTGCCTGAGCCACTTTTCTATTGTACAACTGTCTACTGAAGAAATTTGAAAATTTCCCTAAATAGTCATCACTGAAAGAGAAGCGAATGAAATACCATTGAAATAAAAGAGAGTAGTGTAAAGAAAATGCAAAAACAGATGAGCTTTTCTTTTGCTCTTCCTCCAAATATTTGTTTCTTTTTCAAACCTGGCCTCTTAGTTGAAAGTTTGTTTTATATAATTTATCTTTTGGCAGGGGAAACCCTTGATAACGTGTCTGATGTCTACTGTAGACATCTGTTTGATGGTAAGTCCTGTTAGAACATTTTAAAATGCTTCAACTACCAGATGGCTGTAAAAGTTTTTAAGAGAACTTCTTTTGTGTTGAACTTGGACTTGTTTCCTCTCAGTCTAATTGGTTTGGCTTGTGAACTCTAATGAAAGCTTTGGGGAAATACAAGAGGATAATGTTAGTTATTTTAATGATATATACTCCAAGAGTATTTCCTTTTTCTACATACTAACAGTTAAAGAGAAGGGTCACAGTGGTTGATTTCATTATTTGGAAGATGTTATGATCTGCCTGAATAGTACGAATTTTATTTATCTGTAGATATGAGGTATAGAGAGATAGAAAGAAATAGGGGGATTGGAGAGAGAAAGAGAATGAGAGCAGAAAAATATCACCAACCTATGGATCCAGTGGCATCTCCTTCTGGTCTTTTCAGTGGTGGGAGTCCCAGAGCCATTCTTTTGGAGTATGAACTTTATATAGTCCAAGTTCCAGGTATCCTTGAAAAGGCATGTGTTATATCAGCAGTTGCTTCTTTTCCCACAGTCTGCCACCATGAGAGTTTCTGTCTGGATGCATTAATTAGGAGGTGCTCACCAACCTCAGTTCCACTGGGCCTAGAATTAGCTCCTTCCTCTTTCAAGTTCCTCTTTTCTGTGCTTGTCTCAAGTTCCCACTGTGATGGCTTATCTTATAGCAAGTTCTTTCCATGGCCTTCGCAGTGTTTAAGGCAGTTATGATCTTTAAGTCTCTTACAGCCGTGCCCTTAGAATTACATGACTTTTGAAATTTGTAGCAGTTGTTTGGTCATTTTGGAAATAAATGCTGAATTTTCATATTGAACCTGAAGAATTTAACTATGTCTTGGCACAAGGTGATATGCCTTACCAAGCAGAATCCATGTGCCCTTTGTGCCCTTTAAGAAAAGGCTGGGATTTAAATGGATTTTTAATTTGAGGACGTGTTTTTGAGTTTAAGAATTTCTGTCATTGGTCGTTTGCAAAAAAACCCCAAACCAAACCCCCAATATCTCAGTCATATAAGCAGCTGACTGAAAGTTTAATCATAGAATGGTTTGGGTTAAAAAGGACCTTCAAGATCATCTGATTCCAACCCCCCTACCATGGGCAAGGATGTCTTCAACTAGACCAGGTTGCTCAAAGATCCATTCAGACTTGTCTTGAACACTTCTAGATATGTTATCCCTGTTGTAAGTAATTAACTTATAGGTTTAGAGAAAAAATGAGAAAAAGGACTTAATGAATTTAAATATTAGGTTCATTTTGGGTTTAAAAAATTTCATTAAGTAGTCACAGTAGATACAGCAATGAGTCACCCTGTTTGATTTTTCTATTCCTCATCTTAATTAACCATGACAAGCAGAATTTTTTAAGGTAAATAAATTACTTATGAGAAAATGTAGTAGTAAATCTGGTGTGCTTAGATACCTTAGAAAAATATTATAGCCTGTGTTTACTGTAATCTGTGACAATAATGAATTTAAGACATGTATAGGGTAAAATATGCTACAATCAAATCAAGCACTCTGATCTATTCAGCAATGATTTAGATAAAAACTTTATTTCCACAGCATAGGCATTGATTTAAAAATATTAAAAACTGTTTGATGAAACCACAAGGAGCCTTGAACATTTTGTGCTCTCTATGAGATTTGCTGTAACACTCTGTCTGTTGTAAGCAGAACCAGAAGTAACAGGAATGTTTTAAACAGCCAGAGGAGCTGGAACATCCATAAATAATTGAGAGAATTAAACTGACCTTGACTGAAGTTTGCATTGCTATGTGGTCTTAAGTTAAACACAATCTTATATTTTGCTTCACTTATATGAGAGTCTGATTCAAAGCTGGATCTTCCCATATCCTCCACTGGGATTTGAATGGGTTTCAGACTAATCTCCCATGGCTATTATGAAGGTTAATAAGTTAATCTTTGTGCAGTACACAGAAAATGTGAGGTAATCCCTACCTGGTGAATATAGAAGCAGCTGTAGTCCAAGTATAGATGGAGAAAAGGGAGAGTGAAAGGTTGAAGCAAACTACGTATCTACACAACCATGACCGTGTCATGTGAATCAGGAATATATACTGCTGTGTCTAATGATAATTGAGAAGCTATAGCCTCTTTAATCTTCCTTATCCAATAAACTTATCTTGTCTGAAATTAGCCATACAAAAAATTTAATGAGTGGCAGCCACTAAGAAGACAGTCATTTCATGCTCCTTGTACCACATGAGTACGGTCTTAATGTTCTTTAATAAGAATGAACTGCTACTTTCGGAAAGAATTTACTCTCTTGAAGAAAATGTATAGGTTAGATGTTGCTGCATTATGTTTAATATTAGGGATTCAGGATGAACACTTCCATTTTGGGACCTTGTTGCCTGCATCAAGGCTAACTAGTGATGCTAGCATGTGGATTTGTTTCTTACCTAAGCTATTCTAGACTTAAAAAAAATTTTATTAATTCCAATCATGTAAAAACACCAGCTGTAAGAGTAAAGTGAGATCATGGAATGAGATACTTTCAGGTTAGTTCTTGTCAAAGACAGTTTATTCCCTATGTCAAAGAAATGAAACCCCATTGCATTTCAGTTCCAAGTCATAATATGCCACGTTTCAATCTAAAGGACTCCCTTTATGGGAGGAAGCCAAAAAGGGAGGATGATGAAGATAGGAGAGGGATGGACTAGGAGAATATTCAGAGGGAACCTGTGCTTTCACGTGGTGATTTCGAATTTAGAATAGTGAAACCAGTTAGCAGTCTTCTGGACTGATAGAAGATGCCTGTGGGCGTCTTAAAAGAGGAAAAATGTGGCACTTTAATTTTCATTTAGTGATTACCCTTAAAGATGCTTCACTTCTTACTTTCTTTGGCATTTCCATGTACTGATTACCTTAAGAACCCATAGCATCAGAAAAATTCATTGCTTAAACAATATATTAATATGCTTTTACTTAGAAGCAGAAATACTGTTAAATTATGCACTAAGCCATGAAGTCCTTCCTTTTTGTTGTAGGTTTCTTTAAAACAGAATATTGTTGACAAAAGGATGTTGCCCTGTTTTATTACCTGACAGTTGTTTGCCTCACTTTTTCAGCAAAGTGCAATTGAGATCAAGGAGGGTAGTGCACTTTAGAGGTGAAAATCAGGGACAGCTGCAAGGTATGCTTTACAGAGGAAGAGGATCACTTATCATCTCTGCAACTAAAAGCCATGGGGTAGCTTCTGTCTCTGTACATGTCTTTGAAGAAAAATTTAAAGATGGCCAAAGATGCTGAGAAGCATTCTTTTAATTCTGCCTCTTCTACCAGCAATTGAACAGAAGAGCTTTGGGAACACACTGAAGTGCTGTAATAAATAAACATATTTGGCTGTGGATAAAGTCGACTGGACACATCTCCCTCCAGAGATGAATAATGCAGCCTTGTGTGGCAGCCAGAGGGGCCAGTTAAAAGTGATCTGAGCTGCTTGCAGCCCTCAGAAGATATTAACAATTTACGTTTAATGCTTATGTAGCACTTTCACAACGTTTAACAGGATTACTGGAGGCTTGTGACTTTAAGGCTTCTGGTGGCTTAAAACAGAGCAATAGCTGAAATCCAGTAAAATAAAAAATGCCCACGAAGAAGCTCAATGTTCCTTGCCTAAACCTCCAACTCTGCATCAAGAGCATGACAAAGAACAAATATAACCAGAGGGAAGAAACTTCCGCCTGGTTATGGACGCGCCCTAGGACAAGAGCAGTCAAACAAGAACAGAAGAAGACATAAGTCTTCTCAAACCTGAACTTCACCAAACATGAAGCTTCTCATGTACAGAGTATGTGCCAGGTCATATACTAAGAAATCAAACAAAAAGCAGAGATGATGTCATAATGATAGCAATGCTGGATAAAGGACATTTTCAACATGAAAATAAATTAAACTCAGGTTCTTCCTGTTCAAAATGTAATTTGACTCTGACGTGTTTGTAAAAAAGCCAATAAAGAAGGCATAAAACAAACCTGAAATAAAGCCAGTCTATGTGGAAGGAGAAATAGGTTGTGGTCTGTGAAGTTGGGAAGAGCAGCTAAAAATTTACTTTTCCCTTAAGTGGAAGTGAAGAAGTCAATAAAGGGTTTTGGAGGGAAAAAGAGTCCTCTCCTTGGGTTCCCTGAAAGCTGATAGAGCTAAGAATTGTCTTGTATAAACACTAAGCAACAGATCCTAAATAAACCTCTTGCTAATATGAGGTACAGATGAGATAGCAGGGTTTGAAGCAAATCATATCTGACATCTTTTGTAACACATTAGTGGCAATGCATTATTGCCAGCAGATTCCATGGCATGAGAAAATAAAATGCATGGATAGCAGAACTCTGGGATCACACTGCATATATTGTCAAAGGAATGATCCAAGTATTTGTAGTTGTCATTAAAGTTGCCTACTATTTCCCAGTATGGGTCTTTCCAGTTACTTACAATTCTGTCTGGCTTTAGTTTGGTACAATTTGAACTGAATTTTTGTGTTCCATATCTGCTACTTGATTGTCTTAATATTAGGCAGTATTAGGCATCTTTGAAGATGAGGTATACATCTTTTGCTAGGGAATGAAGGAGATATGTGGAACTATGTGCAAGAAGGAAGGGAACACATGCTCAATGTCTAATTTGTAATGTGTACCTGAGAAGCTGAGTCAAGTCTGCACTAGCAACTTCAGTTTAAGTTTTAGCAATTACAGCTCCAGCATTTCTGGTCCATATCACTGGGGCAGGAGAGCTGGAATATTAGGAGTTCTACTTCACATCTGTGAAGTAGAAGTTAAAACAGGTGAGGTTTTATAGTAAACAAAAAATATGTTGGAGCCCAATTTCATGAGACTTCATCATGTATATTACCATCGAGCTCCATAAGTAGACCTACTGAATTGTCTCCACTCACAGAACGAGAGGTCTCTCATTATGAGTAGATGTAGGGAAGCAGTTTTCTGGCGCTAGACCAGTGGTTCTCTGGTACCAAACTAGGCTGAAGTTCTGGCAAGAATAAAAAGTGATGTTTTCGTGATTTCTTTCTGATTTTAACTTCTACCAAGTTCTGTTAAAGCTAGTAAGAATTTATGAGAGTGTGGAGGGAATAAATGCTGAGGCAGCATATCAAGATTTGGTTTCTCTTGGTGATGTAAAAAAGATGTATTCTGATGCTGATAGCACTCTGCAAATACAGCAACACACAGACAGTTATGTGCATGTCTGACCAAACAATTGTAACTGTACTCAGTCAACCTGATGCAATGCATGTGATGTATTTCTTTCCAGGAAGACATGATGTGTGATTTCATCATGCCATGATGCACAGGCCAGTAAATTTCTACCTAGAAATGCTTTTGGTAGAGGAAATCAAGTAGCTCTGTTGTAAACACTAAGGAAAATACACCATAGCTGTATTCCTGCTTCACATTTGTGTGTCTGTTTTTCTGTCAGTTGTAATATGTTACATTTTATAAACGCAAAATCACTATCCAACTGAATATGTGTTGTAATTCAGTCTTAATCTTAGTCTTTTCTAGTCGTTGTAACTTGACTTGTTAGCTTTTTGGCCAAGCATATATGACCAGAAGACTAGATTTGGTTTTCAGTAACAGTCTTCAGTGACTTTATTATTATGCTTGGAACATGTATGTATGAAAGTGTATAGATCTCAAAACTCTAACCTATGTCCATAGTGACAGTGAAAATTGCTTCATTAAGTAGGTACATGATAGCAGTTACACATCTGCATCTTACTCGTAAGCATAATGATGCATACAACTTTTTAAAAATGAAGTCATTCATTATGGTTACTCTGTCACTGACAAAATGGTCATTCATCTTAATGTTTCAACAGCCTGCTTGACAGTATGTTCATTTGAATAATATAGTTAGCAAGTTTTTGATTACAAAACCACTTCAGTTCCCAGATAATTGGGAGAGCTGATAAACTGTAGATACTGCAAACAGCACTTGGGAAGCATGAGCACCTGAGTCCTTCTGTGCTGAACTCAGCTGTTGGAAATATATCTGTCCTTTGGGAACCAGTTCTTTGGAGACCTGTCATTTGCTTGGCTTCGGTTTCAGCATGAAAATGATGCAGAAAACTAATATTTTCATGCCATAATCTAAAATCAAGGTGAAAAAAAAAAGGTTAGAAGCATCTTGGTTTTTTCTTTATAATTACAAGAATTTTATTAAAAGGCTTAGAATAACCACTGTTTTCAAAGAGTCTTTTTTTTTCTGCAGTGAAATCAGCAAGCTCCAGTAATTTTCATTTTGCTTAATTTTCTAATCAGATTAATTTGGTTCAAACATCACACAGAGATATTTTCAAAATGTTAAGAGAAGGTCATAACATAATTTTCAGGGTTTGAATCATGCTACATCTTTAAGGTGCCAATATTATTCTTATTTTCTATTGTGTATAGGGCACTGAGTTCAGTGTTGAATTTCCTCGTATTGAAAATACCCATAACAGTGTTACCATGGTTGAATTCCTTATGATCAAGTATCTTAGTTGCTCCTCTGTATTGCTGTTGTGTATCAGGATAATAGACTGCAGATTTATTTTTTTCAGTAATTTTTCAGTCTGTTTCTGAATACGCTGAAGCATTTTACATGTTATGCAGTCCAATTCCTTTCTTCTTCACTAATTATTATACATATCCAAAGTTAAATTCATTACCTGCAAGATTTTTGAATTGGTGCTATTTCTTAGCTTGTTTGGTGTCAGATATCTTACCCAGGTATTACTGAGTGTAGTCTTGTCAAAAAACTTTTTACAGCATAATTAGAAATTAAAAATTTCCACAAAATTTGTACAAATGCCCTGTGACTTGGTGGAGGGTGTGCCAAAGTTATATTTTCATGATATTTTCTAGTGAGTTCCTATTCAAGTGGTGGAACCTCATAGCAGAGCTCACTGGGAAGAGCTCAGTATCTTAAATCTCATCATCCACACAAGTCCTTCATATCCTACCCTGAGTGGATATCCTACCTACTGCCAATTTCTTTCTAACTTGCTACTCTAAAATGGTGTTGGAGTTAAGGATGTGCTCAGTGGATCGTTGGTTGATTTCAAGACCAGTGTGTATCAAATGCTTTTCTGTGTATCAAATTTTTTTATCTCTGGAATTTTTGAAGAAAAATTTGGATTAAAGATTTTCAATCTGTTCCAAAAATACACTTCAGGCAAACTTCATGGTTCTCCTCCATCTTCTTAATGCCTGCTGAATGGAACTTTATTTCTTCAGCAGGGCTTTTTTCCTACCACCTTGATTAAAATTGTGAAATAGCAATGAATTCTTCTCTCAGAATGTATCTGCACAATATTTGGTAGTAATCATGTAATCTGTCTGATTACATAGGCTGATTACAAAAGCAGGTGTTCAAACTGATTACATGAAACAGCTTCCCTTTTGCAAATAACTGTCATTAAGGGGCAAATTGTGCTGCATGCTAGTTTTATTCCAAAGTAATTCCATTAAAATTAATCGAAAGTCTGGATTTAAACCAAGATAAGTTGTTTAGTGTTCAGGTGGCAAACTGACAGCCATACAAATCTGTGATCTTACTGCATTTTTTGTCCCCCAGGTGTTCCCCTAAAGCCAGAGAAAATGTTTTTGGGATGATTGTGCATAGTTCATTTTTTGAGAAACAGATTAAAGAAAGGAGCTATGTAAAGGGGAATGTTTGTTAAAGAGTGAGAATTTCAGGCCTGGTATAAACGAAGTATTTCACTTTGTTGATGTAATTGATGGCACCAAAAATTGCTTGAAAATAGGCCCTGGGCAAAAAATACAGTGTACTTCAGGAGCACTATTTATTTGTCACAGCTGCCTCTGCAATTCCTAATGTGGTTAATGCTCTTTCTTGACAGCTGATGACCTTTCTTCAGTTGAATATGTAGAGATACACTGAGGTTACTTGGATACTAATTGTTTCCCAATATCTCCTGATAAGACTCGAAGTGTTCCTGCATCCCCTCACAGCAGATTTGTTCAGCATGATGTTGAGTAGGATGAGTTTAGTATGACTCTCACCAGCCCCTCTTGATCTTTGGATTGTTCTTCTTTTTGAGATGAACTTCATTTTACAGCAAAAGAGGACTCATGTAGTGAAGTCTAATCTAGGAAATAGACTTGCACCATTTTGAAGATTTGCTTCACAGTGTTTTCATATCACAATTATAGGCAGCATAACATTAAAGAAACAATTCGTAGAGATGTGGAGAAAATCCGGCAACCCAGCAAAATTATGCCAGAGTGAAAGTGGTGTTCTAAATCTACAGTACTATCACATGCAGTTTCAGCAGTGAGAGACTGTTACAGTGGCCTCTTCTACCCTTAAAAGGTATGAAACTGTGAGGCTTTTATAGTTAGGGAAAATACAGCAATTGCTCTGCGTTTTTATGGTAAACAAGTACTTCTAAAAATTGTTTGGTGTCAACAGTTTGATGCATAACTGACTCAGCTGTTTACATATGGGACGTGGGCTGCCTTTTAGATCAATTCCTCCAACAAATGAAAGCCTCATAATAGATATGTTTGAGCACTGTCAGGTGCTCAGAGTTAAAATTAAGGCAAGCAGCCAAACATTTCATGATTTTTTAATGGGATTTCATTGTCTTTTTTTATGTCACAGAAAGAGAGATAAAAGCAGTCTACTCTTCAGGTTTTTCAGTTACTTGGCTTTCTGAAGCATGCCCTGCATTTGAACAGGAGCACCGTCTAATGCTGTCGCATTGCAATCCCAGTTCATTGTGCTAAAACCAGCACTGTCATACTTTTGAGCACAGTTGAGTGGGTTCTGTTGTGTAATCTGTAAGTTCACAACCTGCTGTACAAATGATGGCTTATCAAAACTTGATTAAGAGGTAGAAGCTGGGGAGGCAGGATAGGAATCTCAAATGCTACACCTTTTGAACTCTCCCTTGGAAAACCTGGTGGCAAATAGCTGATAGCAGTTGGATGCTATTACAAAGGCTTGAACAGGTCCAGTAAAGGGCAGTGGTGCGTGTTTGTGTCAGTTGTGTATCAGTAGTGATACCTGCCTCTCAATTAAACTTATCTCTGAGGTTTCACAGGTACATACCATCTTCATAAAGCATACTAAACAAGACTATTCATGCACAAAGCTCAGTAAAAAGTTGACTATCCTGTATGATGCTGAGTTGGAAAGTTACTGATGGAGGATCTGTAAAGAGGGGAGTGAACTAGATAAGAGAAAAACACTTTAATAAATCCTCTTGAATCTAATGAATGTTGATTGACTATGTAACTTTTAGGTAGGTTTGAGTTGGAGTAAATGTCAAATATAATTCAGTTTACACAGAGTGTGAAAAGAGCTGTTACTTTCCTTGGAGAAAACCTGACAGCCCAACTTTCTTAAAGGGCTTTTCTGTCTTGCTTGTTTATTCTCTCTTTTTAATGAAGCCTTTCACAGCTGACACTTCACTAACAAAAGGTATGACAGGTCATTCTGTTAAATAGGATATTCTTCTATCAGTGACATCACATCTGTAATCTGAGATCAGAAACTATTGTTTCTTTTTCATCTGATAAAAAGGATGAGTTGTTACGCATAAGAACAGTGCAGTGTTCTGAAGCAATGTGTCCAGGCTGTGGGTGCATGGTAACAGGTATTTGACATAAAATAGATACATATGTAAAACTAAGAAATGTGTGGTATTGAGCGCTTGAGTGAAACAGAAAATGCACTGCATTAATGCCAAGCTCTGCAACAGATTTCACATTTACAGAATCCTTTTGGGAACAGTTTTGGGGAATGGTGGGAGAGCAGAGAAAGAATCAAAATTGCTTAGTACCTATGATTAAGAGCAAAATTTCAAGGACTTAGGCTACCAAGTTTTGACATAATTAGAAAATCCATGGTATCACAAAAGGGATTGCTGTATTCTCAGCATTTTTGAAAACCATATCTTTAATTATATGTTGCAGTAGACGGTAAGGTTGGGTTGTTTCAAAGCTGATCTTTGTTTTCAATTCACAACATGGAGAGACTGATGATAATATTTTTCTCTTTGACTTCAATCTATTTTGTTTTTTACATTAGAAATTATAGTCAGAATCTGTCTTCCCTCCTCTGTGTTCATATTTCTGATCTGCTGTGGTTGGCCCAGAGTCATAGAAGTATTTGAAACTCTTTCAGGTACATCTGTTGCATTTTCGCCCTCTAGCACAGGATCACAGAATCACAAGATGGTTCAGGTTGGAACAGAACACAGCAGATCATCTGTTCCAACCTTCCTGCTCAAGGAGGGTCATACTAGAGCACATGGTTCAGGATTGCATCCATACAGTTCTGGAATATTTCTAGTGAGGGAGACTCCATGACCACTCTGAACAATCTGTTCCAGTGCTCAGTCACCTGCACAGTAAAGAAATTCTTCCTAGTACTCAGGTGGAACTTCCTGTGCATCAGTTTTTGCCAGTTGCCTCTTGTCTTACTGTCGGCACCACTGAGAAGAGCCTATCTCCATCTTCTTGACACCCTCCCTTCAAATACTTACATACGGGATCAATCACACTGCTTTTCATTGTGCCTATTTCTGAGAAGACAATCAATATGAGTGCTAGTCAAAGTCAGAAGGAGCAAGAGTGTTAGACTTGTCCCTAACAGGGAAAAGACCAAGCCAGAGCGGGTTGAAAAAGAAAAAGTATCCCTCCAGGGGAAATCAAGACAGATACAAGAACAGGCAGAGAAAGGAAGAGCAGGAGCAGAAAGTTGTAGGAGCTAGAGATTGCTTTTGATGAGTGATTCAGGAAGCAAGTGTCATGTCAATAATTCAGCCACGTTGGACTAGGGCACCTAAAATAGCATTCCTGTTGTTGAATGTTGGGATTTGTGTAAATTCAGCATTGTAATGGGAATAAAGAAATAAATGTGTCTGGATAGCAGGGAGTGGGTGGAACTATGATGAGTGACTGTTGAAATGTAAAATGGTTTGTCCCTGTAAAATGTAGCAAGTAGTTCTGTGATAGATGTAATTAAATAAGCAAGACTGGGAGTAAAGATATGATGAACGAGGAAAAAAGTATTTGTATTGTTCTCAAGTAAGACTGAGATTCAGTTTGTATCTCTGATCATCACTGAAAGCAAGGCAAATGTAGGTCCAGTTTGATGAAAATAGACTGTTTATGTATAGAGCACGAATTAGGAAGAAAAATATTGTCAGTTATGGACAATGTCTTTTTTAATGCATCTCTCGATTTTGGTAGTCTAGTATGGAGATACATTTTGATGATTTTTAATCATTCCTTAATTACAGTTGTTTATGACTTGGGAGTAGCTATGGATGTGGTGTCAGCAATGGTGGTATCCCCTGTGATTGCTCAGAAGGCAGCTGGACTTGTAAGATTTCCTGTAGTTTTTGTCTACATAAATTCTACAAAAGCCACTCCAGGTTATAATATTTTTAAGAACCTAAATTCAAATGTTTCTTCAAATGTTTTAAAGTTACTCTAGTAAATACATTTTCCATATAGATAGAAATTAACTTAAATCTTAGAACTGTTTTCACTGCTGTGTTTATCTGCTATGGTATATATTCCCTCTTGCATTGGAACATGCTAGTACTGCTTTGAAGTAAGAATCGTGCTTGATTTTCCTTCATTTTAGCCATTTGTCTTTTAACAAGATGGAAGTTTCAAGGGGAAAAGCTATGGTACACAACTAATGTTTTCCAAATTGCTATTCAGAATTGAAAGGATATTGGGAAGACAAATATTCTGATAAGTCAGAAATGTTTTTAATTTATGTATATATTTATTAATTTGCAGTGAGGCTTCATGGGTGTTGAAGTCCTGCTTTGTCATTTTGTACCTTAACTCAGTGGGGAGGTTTGTCCTTGCAGACTACAAATCTTTGCCTGCAACTTCTTCTCTTTCATCTGCAAGGGGCATTCATGGTCTTGCATCCTCTACTGTACATAATGTGTATATTTTAATAAAACATCAAATCAGGACTGCAGAAATGTTTTGTTGAAAAATATTTTTATAAATATCTCTGTGCTCCGACTGCATCCAGTCTGTATTCCATTAATTCCAATTAATTGATACAGAATTCAGCATCCAGAAACACTGGTAGCTCTCAGTGCTGATGGAGTGGTCTTTTTTTCCTGTGTCAAAGAATGGTTTATACTGACTTATAGTCAGCATGAATTGATATAACTTTTCATTCCTTTTTATTGAGTATTTCCAGTAGAGTTCATTAAGATTTTTTAATATAATGGTGAATGCTGCAATTCTGCTCTTTCTTTAGAGTGGTGAAACTGCAGGTGATAATTATAGAGGTCTAAAAATAGATATATTAGCTAACTTTCAGATCCAAAATGGTGAAGTGGAGAAAATGTTATAAGTGTTAACTTTTCCTATGGAATTAAATACATCTTGATAATATGAAAGTCACAGAAAACTGGTGTGCTGTGGAGGATAAACCAGCTCCAAGGCCTGAACTCTTACAACACTGAAAATCAAGATGCTCATCACAAATTGTTTAACTTCAAAAGATGGTCACAGCAAACCTGATTCTGAAGCCTCCTATTAAATAAGAAAGGATTACTTGTTTCACTAAAATACTTCACGTATTAAAGTGAAGGACTATGTAGACCTCCAATTCTGGTTTTTAGTTTTGGATTTTTTTTCTTGAATGATCAAAATAGATCTGGACTTCATTGCTTTATCCACAAATTTACACTGGCAAATGTGATTAAAACAGATTTTATAGCAAGAGATTTTATTTCTCAGAGTAAAGATTTATATGTTAGAGTGAGCTTCAGCAGATTTAATGGTCTTCATATTTGGCTCTGTCATTTCTAGAGGGAACTCTGAAGTTGAATGAATAGAAGATTCACTTTGTGAAAAATCTGCTTTTGAGACTCCTTTGGACAGCACAAATGATGTTCATTTTTCTTCACCATCCTGTTTGTCTCCTTGTTCAGTGGCTACTATTTTGATCTACACTGTGCCCTTTGCAACAACAGTTTTACATTAAATAGTCAAATTGCCAGCATAGAAAATGAGAAGAAACCCACAGAGGATGAAACCTGGGTGTTTATTTTTTGAGAAGTGTAAGGAGGGATATTTTGGAGTACTTAGAGCAAAGGACAGCTCAATATTAAGATATATTTTAATTTTCATCTCATTAGTCCTACAATGCACATAAATATTTACCTCTGTTTTGTTGATAGATATTAAAAAGTGCAGAGGTGCGAGGTAAACAGTCGTAAAGTTTCACAGTGATTGCTGAGACAATCTCAAATACAGCTTGTGATCCTAACTCTCTAGTGCGTGGTTTTGTTGCCTGTCCACCACAGCCACATCCTGTTGGGCTCCAAGACTCATCTCCTGGTGAATCGTGTTTAAATCACCAATATAGCAGTTTTTCATAATGTACTGGTCTGTGGTTAGAGCAGGCCTTTTTGCTGCTCCTTTTCTGGAGTTGTACCTTCAGCAGAGAGGTTGCAGAGACTCATCTCAATATACAGAAGAACTGGCATAGTTTTAGGGTCTTATGTTGAGGGGAAGGCTTTGTGAGCATGTAATTTTATTACAACTCTTCTCTTGGGAAAAAGCTGCAAGTTTTTTAAAGCCATGATCTGTTTGCAGAGTGCAGTGTGCTTTGGGAAAGAGTTACTGTACCTTGTCAGTTTGCATTATGTTACAACATCCACAGCAAATTGTTTTGTTACCATTCCTACAATGCATCAATCTTTTAAAGGTGTTTTTTTCCCCTTACATTTAACCTAACAAGTATGCATTAATAAAGGTCACATCTGATTGCTTTGGCTAAAAATACTGCAGCTGGATTTGGGAAGAGATACATAGAAATCCAAGTAATTTCTAAATTCTGAAGACAAACATAGACAGAATATTGACATAAAACCAAAGCATATATCCTTATATGGGAAGTTAGAGTATCACAGGATCAGCCATTGCTATTGTACTACATAATGGGAACTACAGACCATCAAATGTTTTCCTGGGAGTCCCAGCACAGAAATCACTTTAACTACAACTTTTCACAGGGATGTGTATTTAAATTACCTATGGCTTACACTGCTCATTCTCCATCAGTGATAGTTTGTCAACTTGCAGTTTCACTTAGACATGAATAACAGAGAGAAGTCAAAAGGTATACCTGGGGGTTGGAGGAAAAACATACATAAATTGCAAGCCTGGCATGACAAATCTTGGGAACTAATGACAACAAAGACTTCAAATGCATATTGTAGCATGATCTATATTCCCGGAATGTTTCCAAAGCCTTGCAGATATGTAAAGACTGATCATGTTCATTTTACTGGTAAAAACCAGATATAAACAACCTCTGGTTAATGTCATAATGTGAACATGCGGGTAGGCTGCAAAATATAGCTGTTTTGTGTGTTTCTGGAAAAAGTCTCAATACAAGACCGGGGTTTTTTTCAGTGGGACTGTTTTATTCTAGAACTAGTTTTAGTTGGAAATCGTATCTGCTCTATGTTGCAACTAATGATGATGAACTTAGTGGTATGGTTTAGATGGTTTAAATGGTTTAGATGGTATAGATGTTGGACTGATGTTGGGTAGGTTGTTAACCTAGGTAAAGGTTGGACTTGATGATCTCCATGGTCTTTTCCAACCTTATTAGCTCTGTGTGTGTGTAGTGGTCCCAGTTCCCTGCAAAGTTTTTATCTATAGTAGATGTACGTCCCATACTCCATAAGAAGCTGTGGCTAAATCACAAATTCTCCCAAAAACAATAGGCTCAATATAGTCTCTCATTGTAAATTTGAACGTGGATAAGAAAGATGTCGAGAATTGTTTTGTGTTGGAAAAATACTGACATCGTGCTGCAGATGCCCATCTGTTTGGATTTCTGTAAAATTCTGTGCCCTGTTCAGCAGAGGAACAGAACAGACCCATGATGTCACCGAGACAGAGAGAAGGGAATGAGATGAACAGGTCTGAGGTTTTGACAGGTTGAGTATGTTGATGTTGAGAGTTGCAAGTAGCATTCCCCAGAGATTATACGGGCCGCTCCAAAACATAGCTTCAGCTTCTTGTTTCATCCTATTTGAAGTAACTGTTGGCAATCTGACATTTCTCAGTCAGAGTGTTTTCTGGGTGAACAGACCAGGTTCTCAATTGCTTGCAGTGAATGTTGTCTTTGAGTGTGGTGCTGCAACATATTGTTGGAGCATGAACCTGTTTTGTTCTCTTTTACTCTCTTCCTCCTTGTCTGCAGCTACTCTAACAGTCTGAATCACAACTAACTTTTCATTAATACCCATGGCCATAGTTTGTAAAGTCACATTAGTAGCTCCAGGGTACTGAAAACTCTTCCTAGAGATAAACCTTGGAAAACATGCTCAGAATAGGAGACTAAGCAGACACAGGCTTCTCTGTAGGCATAGATTTTAATTCTCTGGAAACTGTAGAGAGCAAAAAAGAAGATGCTGCAATTGGGAATTTCTGATGCAGTGCAGTTTGCAAATCACAACTCTAGTGTATCAGCAGTAGTACAGTGAATGAAATTAGTGGAGCTGGTTTCTGAATGTGACAGTAGACATGAGGGCAGTGTGTAGCTCATTTGAATTAATTTTCCATAAATAATTGATGCTTGTTTAAAAATCACCAATTTCTCATTTAGAGTTAAAAAAAAAAAAAGTAGAATTGAGTTAAAAAAACATTCTGCAGCTCTCAGCACTGGGTGTGACCAGTATGGTTTTTGCAGCTGTATTTATTTACTTCTATCATGATTGCACCTACAGGCAAAGGTATGATTGAGCCCAGCACTGTCCAGATGTGAAGCAGGGAGACAGTCTTGCCCTGGGCTGTAATCAGGCTGACAGAGAAATGGATGTGCTGTACCTCTTTGAAAACTTAGCTGGGACTATAGGCATGCTGAATGCATTTTAGATGGTCAGCTTTTCTTGCTTCTCTGTTTGTGAATCCTGACATCAGTATTATTTCTGCATCCCAAATCACCACCTGGATTTATACAGTTAAAACTTGGAGAAATTTTCTTAATTACTTTCTGAAATATTTTTAGTTAGGATCATATGTATAAACATACAGCATTGTTTAGTTATCAAAGGCAAATTATTTCACAGCCCATGGAGGTCTGTTTGCAGACAATTTGGAGGCAATTTGAGAAGAGTAGCCATCCACCTGGATAATTTTTCTTTTGAATGAGGCTTATTTTTTTCTCTTGGTATTTGGAGGAGGTTTTTTCTTTTGGCTTTGGGTTCTGTTTTTTGGTGGTTGTTGTTTTTTGTGTGGGGCTGTTTTGGGGGAGGGGGTTGGGGTTTTTTTGTTTGGTGTTTTGGGTGTTGTTTTCTAAATTTACCATACTTAATGTCTTTTGAGTCCCATAGACCCTTTGGTTTTCAGTAGCAATAAATGAGTTATAGCTTTTTTCTCTACAAACTTTTTCTTGTCTACTTATTAGTTCTCTAAAAAGAAATGCCTAGGAGCAAGTTGATGAAGCGAGGTAGAGTTGACTGTGAGACACTGTCAGGCAAGAGAATAAATAACCCTCAGGTTTTTCCCCCCTTTTTTTTTTTCCTGCCTGTCACTGAACTGTTTAACTTGCAATAAATTACCAAGAACTGTTAGTAAATTAGTATGCCACCTGGGACAGGCTGTTGATTATTGTGTGATTTCTATTTACGTTTCTGGAATGGGCTGTAGTCTCAGATGAGTGCTTCTTTCAGGAAACTCACTTGTAGAATTGACAAAAGGCCATTTTTTTCTGGATATAGATTATACTAAGTATTTTTAATTAACTTTTAATTATGTGAAAGAGGCTCTTTCTATCTCCCAGTGTTTCATTTTTTATGGCTCATCCTTTATGGCTAGCTCACATCATTCAGCCTCCACCCAGTTAATTGTATTGTATGATGGTGATTTGATGGTGCTACAAGATTTTAGGAGCATTATCTCAAATACAATTAATATAAAAGAACATAAGTCTTCTTACACACTTTATCTGTGGCTAGCTATGGTCCAAAGCTGCAATGGATTAAAATATACGAGGTGAAGGACAAGCTGTCCTTGACAGTTATATTGGAAAGGATTTTATGAACTTAAGAATATACACTAAGTCATGTGTATGGCTAATGCCAACAGGAAACAACAACAGCCAAATAAACAAAAACCCAAACACACACACTCCTCCCCCCCAAAAAAAAACCAAAACAAAAAAAAAGGCAAAATTTGAAACAAATCTGAGAGAAAAAAGGTCATTCGAGTCTATTGGAGAACAGAGATGTTCTAATTGTAAGTGGTGCCTGAAAATCAAGGGTGGGATCTCATCCTTTTAATTTAAGAGTCTGAGATCCTGACTTATCAAAATGTCAGGGGCTTGGACTGCTTGAAGTAACTGTCTCCACTTCACTTAGGCAGATTCTTGTTTTTTCCAACAAGCTAGATAGAAACCTATGAAAATTCCAAAGGTCAATCTAGTCTTCTAGCTTCGACCCTTTGCTGTGTTGTGTGGGGAACAGCATTGTGGGGGACCATGAACACTCATTGTTGAGACAGCAGCAATTGTTAGATGCCTTCACCTAGTATGCAATTTTTTTTAAGATGCTCCAAGGCCTCGAGCATCTCCTATGAAGACAGGCTGAGAGAGGTGAGGTTCTTCAACTAGAAGAAGAGTAGGTTCCAGTGAGACCTTACAGCAACCTTCTAGTACTTAAAAGGGGGTTTCTACAAAAGAGGGAGAGTGACTTTTTACTCCAGACAGGTAGTGATAGGATAAGGGAGAACAGTTTTAAACTAATAGGAGAGATTTAGCTTGGATGCTAGGAATAAATTCTTTATGGTGGAAACTCTGCTCTGTGGAAACGAGCTCGGCTCTACACAGCACCGGGTACAAACAGACAAACACACCCTCTTCCCCCCAGAAAAACCCCAAT
This sequence comes from Serilophus lunatus, assembly GCA_013399895.1. NCBI lineage: Eukaryota > Metazoa > Chordata > Aves > Passeriformes > Eurylaimidae > Serilophus > Serilophus lunatus. The sequence goes on along the minus strand of VXBA01005293.1, from coordinate 3,337,231 downwards.
ATTAAACCCATTACAATGTACATGCTAGTTGACCAGTAGATTTAATCAAAAACATACACATCTGCACAGCTGAGACTAGAAATTAGCTCTGGAACAGTAAACCATGCCTCCCTCATGGAAGTTAACTCCTAAAATACTGAGACCACCAGAAGCAACTGTGTAGTGTAGTCTTAACATATAATGGGGAAGAGAAGACATTTATGATTCAGTCATTGGAACTGGATGGTACTTTAAATAAAAAGTTTGAAGTTGCATTGCAGGAGTTTTGTTGAGAATTTTTATGTAAGAACAACTGCTGGTATTAATATGAACATTTTTTCATGACTAATTTAATTGGAAAAATTGGAGCAGTGGTGTGTGTAAGAGGAAGAGGTGACTTTTTATTTACTCCTAGAATATTTTTTTAATATGAGGCTGCTTCCAATAGCTCCATATTTACTTCTGGTGTGCTCAAAACAATCCAGTGACTTGTGTAGTATCTGGTACATTCTGCTGACGAAATCAAGATATGAACAACATGGACATTTTGAGGCAAATGGCAGAGATGGGGTTTTTTCACTCTTTTATTTGTTGAATACAATTGTTACTGGTAATGTATCTTTGGTATTTTGTCACCATGCCTGAATTTGTCTGGGGTTTTTTTGTCTCTTTCCTTTTTAACACCACATGCGAGTTCATACATATTCTTATTCCCATCACGTTGGTATTGATAGGAAATGTAGAGAAATGGTGATATATGCAAAGTCTCATAAGACATTTGTGTTACAGCCTCAAAAAGCACAGCAAAATCTTTTAAGTGCCAAAGCAGTGGTAAGACCAATGTTTTGTTTGGATTCTGTTTTAGATGGCATCAGCCCCAGGGTCTGCTAAACAGTCAATTTGCAGAGTTCCTGCTCACTGGGAACAGAACTGGAACTCCAAGTCTAGCTTCAGTCTAATGTTTTTAGAGCTCTGTGTAGCTGCATGTCTTAGAAAGGAAAACAACAATAAAAACCAATATTGCCTGGATTTTCTTTTTCTGCATTGGCCATAATTCATAGTTGAATCTTTAGCAGTGTTCTTGCCAAGAGAGAAAGCTCCTGAAATCTTCCGAGCTGCCTTCTGTGTCTCTAAACACAATTTCAGGATCTGAGCTCTTCAACTTCTCGTTTTCAATAAAATATTATATTTAAAACAAAGAAGTAAACAAAGCCCTAGTTTAATTACAGACTTCTAAGGAGGATTAAATGCTAATTAAAGAGAGAAAGGGAATCGGTAGAAATGTTTGTGCATTTGTTTCATTTGTCTCCATACTCACTTTTTGAACTATTCCTGAAAATGTAGTGGAAAATAGTCAAAATAACATTCTCAGGAACAAACACAGCAGCAATAAATTCTACCCATGGAGCAAATGAGCAAGAAATGTTATTTCTAATTCTAGCTCGGTTTGGGTGGTGTGCAGCCTTTTCTTTCTCATACATATGAACATGTACAGAGTTGCCCAAATTTTAGTAATCATAGTATTCAACTGTGAAGAGACCAGGACTTGTTCCTGCAATAACATGTATGAGTGCTCTAGCAACTGATCAGCAGAGCCTGTGTCTCTGCCCCAACAAATATTTTCTGTGTACATAAAGTGGAGCAGCTCTAAAGGGAATAACCTCTCCCCCATATTCTTTCATAGGCCTTAGGAATGATGCTGGTGAATTTGATGTAAGTTTTCAGCAAACCATTTCAGTTATAGCAAAATGTTCATTTTCAATAGAAAAAAAATGTTTTAGATATCTTCCAAAAGCTTCAATCAACACCAATCCCAAGTATACCCAGAGAAAACTAGGACAATGAGTACCAGGTATGTGCATTTAGTGAAATCCTACCTCACTATAAAATGAATACTTTACAGTTGCAAAAGTCTAAGGCCTGATGGAGAAAGGTTTATTATCTACAGTGCTGCTAGATCCAGGCACAGCAGTACTGTATGCTTTTGAATATAAAAGCGCTATTCTTCAGTGAAGTCCTTTTTCTATTAATGAGATTCACCCTAATGGGACCAAAAATTACTTTAAAAGACATTTCCTTTCTGCTTTTCAAGGGTTTTTTTCCAGTCCATTTGGACTGGATATCAAAGATAAGGGGAAATATTTCAATAGCAAGAGCTTTTATAATTAAGCTTTGTAGCCTACATAATAGAGATATGGACAAATTCAAGTGAAAAATAATTACTGTTTTTCCAGCAGTTGTTGCCTGTGCTGCTCTGTCTCTTTTTTCTCTCTCTTCCATCTTCTCCTTCAAAATCACACAATTGGTTGTGACCTATGTATGAAAGACTTGCTTGATGCAGCTTTCTCCCAGGTTTGTGTTTTCCCCTCTGGTCTGGGAGAGAAGAGCTGTTCATTCTTAAACTATATTCAGACCTTTTAGGAAAGCACCTACACTTCTCAAAAGGAATGAGGTGCTTTCTGAAGGGTAACGACTTACTTAACAACTAACTTGATAATGCTAGCTTTTCCTTTAGATATGGAAACAGGCAAAAATAAAATACAGTGTGAGACACATCTGAAACACTTTGTAGATGATGCTAAGATGGGCATGAAATTTATCATTTTCCAGTCTTCAGGAACTTCTCCCAGTCACTGGAGCCTTTCAAAGCTCTCAGTGATTATAGTCAGCTGCTTCAGCAACTTTGGACATAGAGCATCCGGTTGCATGAACCTGTGTGTATCTGCAGATGTGTCTACACCCCGACACACACGCACGATTCCCCCTCCAAGTCTGGAAAATGCTAGTTGTTCTTTGTGACTTGTAATAGAGTTGTTAAGTGCATTGATCTCCATAAGAAGTGCTCTATAAAACCGAGAGAGAGGAATAGATCTGCTTGAAGCTGATGCCTCACCTGGTGTTAGAGGTATCTTGGGAACATTATGGGAAGGCCTTTGCCTGTGATAATGCCTGATAAGTATGTGGGATAAAAGGGGAAAATTTGTGCCAAGTGAGATGCTCAGCCTTCTAATAGGGCTGAGATTCATTATAAAAGACTGAAAGGCCCACCTTTAATATTTTTGTGACAGACAAGTGTTCACCTATTACACAAGATGATGAGGTCCTGACCAATCGCATATGACTGATAATTTTAGCCACCACAACTGTCTTTCTGACTTCGTGTTTCCTCCCTGTCCACTAGTTACCATACACGTAATTTCTCTTTGAGTTTAGTACAGGTTTTGCTGCTGACAAATTAATGGCTGGTAACTAGGAGCTGTTTGATCTCTTTCTTCATTAGTTTAGATCAAACCACATATGCAGTTGTTTGCCCATCCATTATCCACTGTTTGGGAAATACTGTTTTGTATTTTTGCTCTGTGATGTATTCAGGCACAAAATAATTGCAGGTTTGTTGGAGGCTACAAAAATCTTTTTGAATTAGATTAGTCTATGAATGCCCAAGCTAAAAAGATCAGTGTGTGCCTGTTTTTTCCAGTAAATACTAATGTTTGTGGAGAAACTGGTGAGAAAGAATGAAACTTGCCCATTTCTGCTGTGTAATTCTTTTTTTTCCTCTGAGATGCAGAAAATGTCCTTATTTTATGGGCAATATAAAACCGTGTTAGGAAACGTTCCCCTGCTGTGACAAGAATTGGAGCTATTTCTTCCCCAGTGCTGTTCCCCACTCAAACTGCTGATTTAGAGCATATTGGAAAGACTGTCTGATTTAGTTCTTGGTACACTACAGTGCATAGTTTCAAACTAAACCATTTCAATATGTAATATATGGCAATATGATGATCAACCCTCAAAGCATTTCAATATTAAGTTTTGGTCACTTTAGAGGTAGGACTGTATGAAGGAACATTAAATGTACACTTTTTCTGAAGAATTAGCCAGGCTAATACAGGACTTTGCAAGAAAACCAAAGGACTTCTGTTTTTACTTTAAACAGAGACCAAAAGAAATGTAATATCTGTAACAAATAGTATGAGGTTTCTTTATGCCAACCTTAGGTTGATAGCTAATAAAGCTTCTATTCCTCTTAGTGTAATTTCAGCCTGTGCCAAGAATAATTAAAGATATTACTTATTAATTAACTACTTCTCATAACAGTAGCAATGCATTTTGCAGAAGTTAAACAATGTATGTATATCTTAGCTCTGAAAGATAAGTGTAAAAACCACTAGAAAAATTAGCTATTAAAGAAAGGACTGTTTATAAAGACGTTGAATTGTGTCTCCTCTCCTCTGCAACCTCTGACATATTCACACCTTGCTCAGTATATTCTAGAGATACCAAATTCTCTTAATGCATGCCAGTTGTGTAGAATTCTCAGGCTGATGGCGAAAGTTACTGCTCTGAAATGTTTTTGAAGAAAGCATTTCTCATGAAAATTTGACATGACATGTTAGTCAAGTGGCAACAATTTTTAGGTTCTAGCAGGTTATAGATGGATGAGATTTGTTCCTGTGGAGGAAGAGGTAATGATCAGCTTGTGCATCCTACCCTTCTCAAATAAGGAGGCTGAAACACTGAGCTATAATTTATATCTCCTAGAGAGCTGGCATCATCAACACCTTTGAGGTGTTCAGTTCAAGAGACCTGTCAGATTTAGATATATACTGGTTGCCAACCAGTGCAACAGGGCAGGATTTTCAGTCTGTTCTTCAACATCCGTCGGAACTTCTGTAGCTGTTTCTCTGTTGGCATTCATTATTACGATATGTAATTACCCTTAAACTTGCTTTCACTACAATGAATGCCCTAAAAGCAAGCCAACTATTTCAGAACTATTTTGTTTTACAATAAGATTATATCATTTCAGGCTTGCCAAGATGCAGAGTGAACCAACTGTGCTCTGTCCAGTTGCTCCGAACACATTTTTCTGCTAAGGTGCTAACTCTGAAATTCATTCCCTCTTCAGTATGTTTCATCTGTTACCATCTGCTCCAGTTGGTAACTGGCTTATTTTAAGATCCTGACCTCTAAATATTCACTCCACGTCCTAAAGTGCCTAATAAGTTGCTGGTACTAGATAAAAAAAAATATTACAGCTTCAGTTGTGATATTCCAAATGATTAATGAGCTGACCAGAGCACAGGGGAGACAAAACTGTAATACATGCTTTCCATTAGCTCCACTAGGATTGCTTCAGATGGCCTTTGATTTTGTCCTGAGATTGTGTGATCAGTGTAGCGAGTATTTCTCAGGAGTGATCCTTAATATTCCCACCTTCCCTTATGGTGATTCTCATAGAGATTAGTTGCTGTTTCTAATTCCTTCTATGTGACAGCTTGAGAAAGACTCTTCGAGAGGAAGTGAGAATTTTAGAGGAAGCTGTGAATATTTACCATGAAAAGTAAAATACTGTTCTGGCATGTATGTTCATATTCATTTCTATGTGTATTCCATGTGATTCAGTTGCACACTGAAGCTAATTTATTAGATTTTCTAGTAAGTGGTATTTGTAAGGAGTGATTTTGTAATAAGGTTTCTAGAGAAAATCTTCAAAGTTAAACTACTATCTGGAAGGCATTTTCTGCTTGGAATTATCTTGGGTTGATTCTTTAGATATCGGGTTTTACCACTCTGAGAGTAAAGGGTCTATATCTCATTCTGCAGCTTTGCCACTTTTTATGTCTTTTATACCATCCAAGAGAAAAATCATAACCCTTGGAAGTCCACCTTTTGTTTTTTATCAGTGCTGCCTAAGAAGCAACATCTCTTTTACAGCTGGGACTAAAAACTTTAGTAATTTCAGTGTCATGCAGGTATATCTAATATCACATTAATACCATGAATTGTAGAAGCAAAAAAAATGGATGAGTTATTTCACCTGGAAAATGTTGAGGGTGAGACTGCAGTGTTGTGAAGATCTATGAATGCTGCCCTGAGATTGACAGTACCGACACAAAAAATATTTTCCTTCAAAACACATGGAGGTGTGCAGGCTTTTGTCACCAGGAGTTTAGTGATGCCTTGTGCCCCAGCAGCCTTGTCTCCAGTTTAGCCAAGAACCTTCATCTAGGCATTTGCACTGCGTGTTCTTAATGGCTTTCAGCTGATGGAGGGTAGATTTATTAAGAAAAAATTCTTTACTCTGAGGATGGTGGGATGCTGGAAGGGTTGTTGTTCAGAAAAGTTGTTGATGACCCATCCATGGAAGTGTTCCATAAAATTATTTGACCTCAATGGGGATGAATTCAAAAGTTCATATTGTTGAGGTTTTTGCTGAAGTGAGCCAAGAATTCTTTAGAATTGTATCTCCATAGCAGAGTCCTCCAAGTCCAACGTGAGTTCAGCCTACTGAAGGTAGTTGAGGAGGTTTAGTTTCTTTCTGGTCACTCGTGGTTTCTCAGTATGTCTTTTGATTTCTCACTCTGCCCAAAGGAGGTTTCTTCTTTCAGGGTCAGTCTAGAGTACTGATGAGTATGAGGTGCCTTGATTTTTGACCTTATGCAGGATTATAAAATTAAAAACTAGTTTGTCTCTCTCACCACTTACTGCAGAAATCTCCTGAGGCAAATCAGATGCTGTGCATCTAAAAATTTATCCATCATGAACACTTTGATTTTTTATTTTTTCCTTTTATAATACTAGGGAAACAGAAAGGAAAATAAAAGCCACAATTAAAATTAAGATCAGTTGCTGAGGCTGAAAGAGACATCACAATTGTAATATGTTAGAAGATTGCCTTGTTTTAGAGAAAGTGCTGATTAAGATCAAATTTGTCTTGAGTTTAAATTGTGATTGGACCTAAACTGAGGGAAGACGGGTTATATTTCAGACATAGTGCAAATGATGCATGTTAATATCCTCTGTTTATTGCCACTTGAAATTGCAGCACAGCTTTGAATTGCTGCCAGATCTACAGTTAAGACTCCCAAGTAATCACTATGATTATTCCAAATTTTCATGGTAACAGTGGAAGAAGTCTGATCACCAAGTGCTGTAGCCAAAGCCATCATCTGGGGCTCAGATTGTGATTCCACTCATAGCAGGCATGGTTAGACATGCACATTGGCCAATCAGTCCTGAAAGAGAGATTAAATTAATTAAATAATGCTATTTTCAGATTTTTTTGGTTTTTCCATTAACTCCTGCATCACTAACTTTTCCTGAAAGGAGAAAAAGCATGGCTTTTCTTTAGTTTTGGACTGGTTGACTTTGTATGTTGGCATGATGTAGTATTTTTAATTTTTGTTAGAAAATTTTTTTGCTTTCCTCATTCATCTATAACAGATAGTATTTTTATTCCTTTTCTTTACAATGCATGCTAATGTTTATCTCCTTGAAATATTTTTTAACCTGAGCTTAACTACTGGGAGTTGTAGCATTACGTCTGATCTGAATGTAAACGTGTTATTGTGGTTTATTTAGCTGATAGAAGATCAAGTATTGAGGTCAGAGATAAACAGCATAATATGAATTTACAATTTACTGAAAAATTTTAGAAGAGTCTCAGGGGAGGAGAAATTATATGTAAAAAGTTGTTTTAAAGAAGCTTAACTGAAATTTAGCTGTGCTTAAAATCTCTTCTGGCTTTTGAATACATAGTTATTCAAGGAAGTAGTTGTTTATTTTGAGTTAAAACCCTCAGCAATCATGCTAGTCAGCTCTCCAGATAGTATGTCCCAGTTGCATCCCTTCATCACTCGCTTGCAGGATGGTTTTGCTACTTGTTCCACTTACAAGTAAATAAAACTTGTTATAGAAAGCATTTAATGTGGGTACAATATTTACTCTGGAGCATTTTCCTAAATAAGTAGTGCTAGCCAGCAGGCAAGTGTGAGCACCCAGTGTGTTAGGTGTGGGAAGGAAATCTATATGCTTGGCACATAATGAACAATTTCAACTATTGAAATACAAATCAGAGCACTGGGTGAAATTCAGAAATATTTCATTAAGTGAATTACGACATGTGTGAATAAAAGAATAGGCAGTGACCCTGGCACATATGCTTGGAAGTCTGCAACGTTTAGGCTTTTTTTTTTTTTTTTTCTGAGAGATTTAATTCCAAAAAATGCATAATAGTTTGATGGACAGCGTTAGCAAATATCACAATATGTTTCTATTTAATTATAGCTTTTTTCCTTATGACCTCAGTTTTTACATTGTTTTCTTAAAGGTGCTATTGAATCCACATTATGAAACTTAGCCATGCCTGTATTTAAGCCCCATTAACAGTGAAAACCACTCCCAGTTTTATAAATCTCATTTCTTTATTAACTTGACGTCAATTTTTTGCTATTTTTGAAAGTGTAAGATTTATAGGATGAGGGGAAAAAAAACCCCAGAACAATAGCACTGTTTTGTACAAGTGTATTTTGTACAAGTGCATTTTGTGCCTTTTCTGGAGTTTATGCCATTGTGATTTGTTGTCTCAAACATTAACATTAACAGAAGAAAATTAATATAATGGTATTTACAGAATGTGTTATTTGGGCTAGAAAATTGTATCCAAAGACGTGAAGCTTTCTATATGGAATTACTACCATACTGCTTCTAGTGATACAACATGGAAGAACTCCCACACGCTGCACAATACATGTGAGGCTCGGGACCAGATTTGTGGCATCATTCAGATGCAGGACATGCCTGGACACACAGTTCATCGGGAGTTCTGGAGCTCATATTGGAGCTGTGCTTGTGGGCAGGACCAGGTTCTTCTCTCTGTGTTCTGGTCATGAACCAGCAGGAATTAGCACTGTAAATAGATATTTAGAGCCTGAGTTGCAGATGGGAGTCCAGCAAGGAAAGAATAAATCTCTGTGCTGGGCATAAATACTTCTTCACTTCTTATGATGCAAGCAAAGGGACAGGGCAGCACCTGATAGCCACATTTAGTTTTAAGTTGATGCCATTACCTCTGCAGAAAACCTCTGCAGACTGTGTTACAAGAATCATTGAATGCTGTGTCAAGGCCACCAGCAGCTACTGGTGGAGTGTAGATAGTAATATATTAAACAGACCCTGTTTGAAGCATTTCCCAAGAGAGAGGAAGCCTTTGGATATAGTAGGAATAAGAGATGGCAGTTGTGAATGTGTCATTTACAGGAGCTTTCCAATAAAAATGTCAGTTTCCTGCCCTTGGGTAAATTATATCATTAAAAAGCAAAAGATTATAGCAACTCAATTGGTTATTATTTTGCTCTTCTCACTGACCTAGTCCCTTAGCTAATGGAAGTAGATTTGGCTTAATATATGCTTTAGTGTGGGATTTCAACAGTGAACCATGAACCCTGAAGTACCTGCAATTTTTTCTCTTGTTCAACAATGTACTTCAATGTGTGCCCCATTTGAGGTATACAAAAGCCGTTCAGAAATCAGTGCAGCTGTGAATGTGCTTCAAGTACAAGCGCACATGCTTAAATAACCTGTCAGGTTGGAGCATCTACAAATGTATTTATGATTTTTCCCCCAAGACTAATTGCTGTAAAAGCTCAGTCCAACTGTCATATCTGTATAATTCCCTAGAAGTTTCAAACTTTAACTTCAGTTTTACTCAAAAATAGTGGCTACATAAAAATTACCCTGTTTTTCTAATGTCTTTCTGTCTCTGTATTCACATTATTGTAATTCTCTTTGCATAACTCATTGCTATTTATCTCTGTAAGCAATTTACAGTCACTGTATCAGAGTGATCAGTATTCTGTGGTGTTTTCTGCACCATTTGCTGAATATTATATACACATATATTATAGACACATTTTGAATTCAGGATTTTCTTTTAATTCTTTTTGAAGTGTGAACTAGAGAGAGCCCAGCTGGACTTTGGAAATCCATTTTGTTTTCAGGCTATCAGTTGCTAAAGGCACCTTTTTGAATGCCAACTGGACCCGTTTGATCTGAAAAGACAATCAAAATGGATCCTTACATTGGCAGTTTTAGAACCATGCTGTAACATGCTGACCGACTGCAGAAGGTGAAGAAGTTGAAAAGAGTGAAATTCTGATTAAATTATGGGGGGAAATTTCTTTGCTACTGAAAGCTTGACAGGAAGGTCACACAAGGACACGGTTCAAGATATTACTTTGTTTGAGTCAAGGCATTATTTGGACCTGAGAAGGAAATGCAAATAATTTTTTGGCATATTTCTGCACCAAAGTGAATTGCCTTTTTATCCAAAATGTGTCAGCAAGAGGAGAATGATGAAGCAATGGAGAGATGTTATAAACTAGTTCTTTCTCTTGGGTCATTTTTCTAATATAACTATGGCAATCATTATTTTTATATTTAGTAGTCTGGTTAGTCTGAAGATTTTCTCATGTGGCCTCATGAACCCATCAAAATCACCACAATCCAAGGCAGTAGAGATGAGGAGCATGATCAATTTGGTGTGGTTTGCAAGAGACGTTACAGAATTCACAGATTTAGTCAGGGAAGATTAATAAGATCTTGTGATCCTTATCTCTTAGATGCTTTTGAGTTTCTTGTGCAGAGTCTTGATAAGTAAGGTATGTATAAAATCTGACATTTACATAAGAAAAATAAGGCTGTGTTTTCTCTTACAGAGAAAAGTGTCCTGAATGTATGTTGTTGTTTTTGTCTTTTAGATAATTCTTGTAAGTTCTTCCCATAATGACCGTGACCAAAGCCTTTTCATAAGCACAGATGAAGGAGCCACTTTCCAGAAACAACCCATTACTTTTTTTGTGGAAATTCTCCTTTTTCACCCAAAAGAAGAAGATAAAGTACTTGCTTACACCAAGGAAGGCAAGGTAAAGATTGATGGAATTTGTTTGAAATTTAGGAGTTATTTTGTTAAGAAGATATAAATAGCTTTGATATGCTGATTAGTGTTGGGTTTTACGAAATGCCAGCTGCCCAGAAGAGAACCATATAGTGGTTATGAGTTTTATTTAAATATTTATTGTCTTTGTGTCCAAATCTTTGGTTTTTTATGGTAATTTCAATCCTGGAATTTTTAGTTGATATGGATATTGGGTATATTTATCATTCTGCATAATGATAGTTAAATTATATTTCTGAAATGTGCTCTTTCCTAGAAAGTGGCCGTAAACAATTTATAGTATAGTAGAAAGTTAATGAAGCTGAAATAGTGCCTCTACAGGCCAATCACAAGATATAAAATAGTCATACAAAATAAACTGCACACTCATACAGCAGAATAGGATTTGGGTAATCCGTGCATCTGTAGAAATGTAGAATGATTGTTTTATGATGTATTTATACCACTTTCGGTGCTAGGAGTAGTTCATGTTTGTAAATTTTGACCTACTTTCAGATTTGTTGTAGTTAAACTGTTAAGTCATTTTTCTGGATGGGTTGGGCTAGCCACTGTAGAGTGTGCACACCATCTGTAGCTCATCTGTTTTTTACAGTTCCAAATTTGCATCTCTAAGTGCACTGTAACTGTGGTCCTGCTAGTGGTCTTGACTCATTTCAATCATTACTCCTGTTTAAAACTGGAATTAGTAAACTCTAGTCCATTGCAATCCTGATCAGACTTCACAAAAGGTGTATATTTAGGTCGTAAGATTAGTCAGAGAAAGTTGCACATGCTGCAGCCAAACACTGCGTTGATTTCATTGATGTTACATCAAATCGTCCATTGGGATATTTTCTGGGATATAGAAGTTTAAAGCTGTTCCCAAACCAATTCACGTTTAAAAATATGTTTTAGATATTTGCAAATAGCGATAGAAGGTAGCAAACCAAGTCACCAACCTCACTACTAGTTTTACTTAACTTTAATATGAAATAGTAACACAAATAATGTGAATGGATTCTCTTTTTTCGGTTTGACTTTTGTTCCTGATGGTAGATATAATTACTGAACTCTGTATAGTTACAGAGAGGCAGAACCTTAAAGTATCGGAGTCCGAAGTGTAGTGAACAAGTTGATCAGCTCACAAGTGGGTAGAAGTATTCGTCAGAGGAGAGAAGGAGGAAGAAGGTGAAACATTTGGTTTGTGTTTTGATGAATTAAGCATGTTAGGGAGATTGTCAGGCATTTTAGACTTGGGTAATGTCCCAAAAAGAGTGAAGCTATTATTTGCCGTGCTTAAAATGTGACTGGACCAAAAAAACCTACAAAGTATTCAATAAAGAATAGCTCTACAAGAGTAGCAGGAAGAGTTACATAATCTGATGGACTTCTCTCAGGCTTTCAAAATGAGACTAAAAAGAGCCAAACATAAAAACTGACTTGACAAGTCCTACATCTTTACCTATGATGTGTATGAGTGAAGGATGTCTTTGACTATAACTGGATCAGTTACCTGCTTACATTTTGTATAAAGTCTGATACATTTGGCCTAGAAGGGAGAGGAAGATAAAGTGATGTTGTCATAGAAGGAGTTGAAAACCAAAATTGCCACTTGACACAAGAAAAGGTTACTGTAGTAAAATCAATGATCTTGAGAGATAGTGTTGATCTGAAGTTGCCCTGAGGAGACAATGTAGTCTAGATTTTTGAGTTAAGTAACTTTACCTTCCCTAAAAGAAAGCAGTATCAGAATGTAACACAACCGAAAACTCGTGAGAAACCGTTACTTTCTATTACGCACATGATTTCTTACAAAGGCACTTTGGAGGCTACAAGGAATATAGGATCAAGTCCTTCATGAATAGTAATCAGCAAGGCTTCTCTGTCTACTGCAGCATCACAGCCTTTTCCACAACTTTTGATTCGATTTAGGGCTTATTTCATATTGAAAATATGTGTAATTTTTCATTCAAACCCCTAGATTCTGTTTACATAAAGGTCTAGCCTCTAGCTGACACTATAAATGAGTGCAAATCCAGTCAATGTTGTTGGATTAATCCATTTACTGCCTCAAATATATATACACTCTTTTTCTAGCTACCTCTCAGTTATAATGAATAACAATCAGCTATTCCCTGAGTCTACATAAATGTTTCTAGTGTTTTTTTAAAATACTTGTCAGGGATGCAGTACATTCTAATTGTTAATTAAAAAAAAAAAAGCTATAAAAAAAGTGGTTCCTTACATTTATTACATGGGTGGTAATAAACAGAATTATAAGATGTATTAGATGTGTTTGCTGAAGCCAGAGATTTTAGCTGCCCACTAATATAATTGTTTTCACTCCATATCTAATCTCATTCAGTAGTTTTTTCATATGTCTCTGTGGAAAAACAGAACACGTTTGGATGACTTTTTTTACTATAGAAGTTCAATGTGTGCATAAATTAGTTACATTTTTTATTTATTTCATATACTGTGTCACTTAAAATTTCATTTCAATTTGAATATTTCTTATTAGTCCTATTTCTTTCTCTCTTAAAGTAAGATTGCAAGGGCACTCTTATCCTGCAGTAAGCCAGATTTCATTCCTGAGCTCCCAGACTTTGGTCTTAAATGTTTGTGCAAGGAAGTAGTTTGGGTTTGGGGGAGGCAGAGGAATATGGTTTTGGTTTGGTCTTTTTTGGCTCCTGTTGTACAGACAATGTACAGACCTAGTTTTTGTAAAGGCAAGCTTTTTCTCCTAGTTTATTCTGAAATTGATAGATGACAAAACTGTATCCCTTCATTCATGTGCCAGTGTTGTCCCTTATCCTAAATAGTCTTTTGCCTTCTTGCCAGGAACCTCTGAAATCTGGGCTTGCTTTGCAGCTTAGACACCAGGGATAGAGGATTGTATTAAATGATCATCTCTCCCAGATTTAAGCAGTCTGCCGAGGCAGGTAACTCAATGAGCAGAGACCTTTTAGAAAGATGGTAAAACCAACGGTTATCCTTTCTGTAATGCCTGTGGTGACGAATGTTTGAAGAAGTAAGCAGCTTAGATTCTTCACCCTGCACAGTCTGGTCCATTCAAAGCCACATCTGTCCTCCCAGGAGGTTGCTCAGAGCAATGCGCTATAAAATACTCCGGTTGCAGCAAGTCCTAATCTAATACCAGAAACTTAGCAGGCAAATAGGAGCCTGGCTCTGCAGCCCCAACTTTTAGCTCTGAAGATGAAGAGTTTTTGATCCTTGATCATTTCTGTCTGTGCACTGACTGGGTCAATGCTAAAGTAAGCAGTCTAAGTCCTCATTTTAGTTTCTCACCCTAATTGTGGTCTACCAGCTTTAATTGAGTGTGGAAGGAAGCCCAGTCATTGTTAAGTGCAGGTTAACTGGAAAATACTCTTTTATCTCTAATTCAAACTTTAGTAAATTTATCTATAGAGTTTGTGCAAAGTTACCTCAACCTTTATCTTAATATATAAATATTGCTGGTTTTCTATATTAGAAGATAATATGTAACAAGGGTTTTTTTGTCTCTTGTCATTGAACCTGTCTTATTAAAACAAAAGCATTCCTTGCTAAGTCCTCATAAGACACTTTCACCTGGAACAATCAGTGGCTAAACTGGTGACTTCAGAGAACAATTTACTTGCCTTGTTTTCCTTATTAGCAATGTCAAGAAAAAAGACATCTTATGTAAATTGATTCAAATATGAAATGTATGCAGACAATGTGGGCTTTAAATCATTCTTTTTAGAAGTCTGATAGAAACCTCATATTTTCACAAGAGGCAACACATTATGAACGCAAGTGCTAAAAGAGGATAATTTTTGAATAGCCACTTTATTCTGGGGGAAAACACCTTGAATCTGCACTCTTCATATGCATTCATATCATTAGTGTTTGGTTTTTTTACCAGGGGTAAACTGTTTATATGGAAGGTGGAACTGGAGTCCTTCTCCTTCAGGCAATCTTCTGCTTCTCTGCTGAGGGAACATTTCTCATGGGTCACAAATTGGTATCCATGAAACAATCTCTTAAGTACATCTCATCAAATCTCTCAAGCATTTCTGTAACATCTTTTTGTCCTATTTTAGCAGAGTTTTAAATCCATTGACTTCCTGGATTAATATTTTTGATGGCATTAAGTCTTGAAGCATAAAGGGAACATTCATGCCTGTTTGATCAGTGAATGGGAAGATGTGCCCTTTTACCATCTTTCTTGGGTAACCATGCTGAGATAAAAGAGAATCTGACCCAGATGAATTGTGAATTGTTTTCATTGTAAACACGAAGACATCATCACAGAGTTTAAGTTACAGATTGTATTTTAAAAGACTTTCTCTATGAAAGATTGTTACTCTGAAAACCATTGTACAGAGTTCCTGGTAATTTGCTGGTGGTTTTGTGGTTTTGTTTTTTTTTTTTAATTGATGTACAGTCTGTCATTTAATAGTGACACAGGACCTGTCTTTGCAGATATACAATATTAGCAGTTTCCTATCATCTAATTTTTCTCTTTTATTCCCTTTCTTAGGTTTATGTATCTACTGACTTGGGGAAAAAATGGATCCTTCTGCAGGAACGAGTTTCTAAAGATCATATTTTTTGGTAAGAAGCCTTTTATTTTCCAAATAACAAAGTGGTCAGCAAAAGTATTTCATTCTAATCAGGAAAGATGTTTCCCGAGTTACTAGTGGAGACAGTATGAGGCCTGGCATCTTTTGCTGGTTATGTCAGTGTTTCTGTGTCCTCTATTGCAAATTTGTGCCAGTGATCATACCAAATATCAGCACATAGAAAGGTTTTAGGTCTGGATCTATTGACCCCAAGCTTTAGAGAAAGTTGCAATGTCGAAATTGCCCTGCATTTTATTGGTGAAATTGATCTTTAGGAAGAAGCGCAGACTTTTTGCAGAGAAAAATCTATAGCGTTCTTTTAAGAGAGGTTGGATCATACTTGTTTACTGGAGTCATATATACACTTGCACTAATAAGGAAACTGTTGAAAAATATGACTTTATTGAGGACATATATATCAAATTACTTCGTTTTCAGCTCAAAATATTGTGCAGTCTCACAAAATGTTTATGTAGCAATTTAAACAGGTTGACAAAATGTTTGAAAAGTAAGTCAGTGCCCTTTTTTTAACAAGTGAAATTAATTTGAAATGTGTATAGCTTCTCTTACACCAAATTAAACTTTTGGTAGAGGTTTAATTAATTTTATTTTTAGAATTGGTCAATTTCACACTCAGTTTCCTCTTTCACATTTTATTTTATTGTATAAGTATGTGTTTTTATTACAGGATAAAGTCATAATATGCTAAACAGTTGCCTTCCCTATATGACTTGATTTTAGTTCTAGATGGACTGTGATCCTTGTCAGATGAGTAAAGTATATTTTTCCATGTGTCTGTGGAGCCATAGTGATATTTTATGGTTTGCTGGTGGTGTTGCCAGTGTTGAAATGCATAAACCTGATTTCGGTTGCAAGATTTGTGATGTGTTTGGCTTTTGTGCTGTGATGCTCCTTGTTCATCAGGCAGTTATTTTACTCTTGCATTGAAATAGATACTCATCCTGACCATACTCTGGGTAAAACAAAACAAACAAAATCCCAGCCTGACCGAACTGCTGGTTACAAAGCACTCAGAGCTGTTGTGGTGTCTACAGCTACATTGGCCACTGCCCAGAGCGTAATTTGGTGAGTCCAAGGGCACTCTGGCACCTGTGCTGCTGAAGCTGGGCAGAGGAGAAGGCAACCTGCTTACTGCCCATACTTACAGAAAACAAGCCTGTGTTTGGCTTATAGTAACATTCATCTGATGTACTCCAGTTTGCCTCAGCCTTTTCTGGTGAACTTGTTGAGGATAGCAGACACTTTCTGCTTATTTGCTCCTGCCGAGTATAGCCTTATGCAACAACTTATTTCTACACAGCAAGTGGAGTTTCACAGGCCATACACTTTGAAGATCTCTTAAGTATCATGTGAAAGGGTATAACCATGGGTCAGAAACATCATGTCTGCCTTATAATAATTTTTTCCCTAGAAAGATTATATAGGATATGAATCATAAGGGCATGTGGTCTTTAATAACTTTTTTAAAAAAATTAATTAATCTGAAAACCATTAAAGTAACTAAAGGGTAAGAAGTAATAGTGGAAGCTTCTCTCTCACAGATTTGTTTATTGGTGTTTTTCTTATCTGACACTTAGCATACTTAAATTATGAAAAATATAGCAAACCATTGAAATATGTGCCAGTTTTTCTCCAACTCAAATAGTCTGTCAATGTTTTCTGTATGTAAAGATTAAAGCCAGCAAGTGCATGTTTAATTAAAAGCTTGTATTTTGCTGTGTTTCAGAATCCTTATGTTCCCTTATATCAATCAGACACAATCAAGGAAGTATCCTGGTTCTTTTATAGGAATAATTCCAATGTAGTACTTCAAAGCCATGGTTGTTCATAAATGTCACATTCCTCACATATAAGAATGATAAATTCTAAGAGTCTTTAAATTTCTAACCATTAGATATATTTTCTTGGGGTTTGTTTTCCTCTTTTCTCTATGTAGACCATACTGATTTCTCTGCAAAACTTTATCAGCCAGCAACAGCATGGGTTTTGAAGCAGATGTTGTTTAGTGCATCACTACCAAATGATCCTTCACATAAACTTACGTAGAAATAAAGATATATAAATATATTTTACTCTTAATATAAGGAAATCTGCAATAGATGAAGAGTCTGCTGTGAGTAGAGGGTTGGACATGGTAGCCTTCCTGTAGGAGTTTGTCTGTCATATGAGACTTTCCGGTGTTCTATGTCCTTCATCACCCAAATTATCTGACTGCCCAGTAGAAACAAATATTTGTGTAGTTTTCAACACATATAAGAGTAAGGACTTTGTCATATCATGATTGTAAGGGCACTAAGTCTAGTACTGTTTTCTTGTCAGTGTATAGTATCTGATGTGCTAAAGAGATGTGTCAAATTAATTGTAAATCTCATGATAAATGAGGGCATGTCTCTTGCTAATACTGGCTGATTGTGCCAAGAATGTTTCACTGGGCAGATGTTTGACAGATGTTTCTTCTTTGATTTTAATTGAGCTTTGCTACTGAGATTAATAATATAGCTTAAGATTTTTATTTCAGCCTGGTAACTACAAATATTATCAGTCATAGTATTTTTTTGTACTTCATAGCAACAATTTTTTCCTGTGACTGCAGCAGCAGCCAAGTCTTCATGTACTTCCTCAAGAAGCATTCTTTTTACCAGATGAAAACCTAAATACAATTAATTCAATGGAACGTGTCACATATTTATTTTAAGAGAAGGTCAATAGAGAGTGTGTATTTGAAACATTTATGTTCAGATCTTATACTGTAGGTTTATAAGCAGAATATTAATATAACCTCCTAAAGTATATTTGTTTTTCAAGTGTTCTCGAACATTCCTTAATATCTTTGCAGATTTAGTGTGTTGAATTTGATTTTTCATGATGTTGGAACTAATGAAAATATTATTGGTATCAGTGGTTTGGTATCAACTATCTCTAATTTAATAGCACAGAATATTTTCTTCTTATTTGTGGTGCAGCATGCTCTTTTCTTACACCATTCTAGCTGCTTTCCCTATTTGTTTCATTTATTCTTTTGGAGAGTTGACTAATCCTTCATAGGAGTTTGTCTTCTCTTTGCATCCTTGAAGGCAAAGCAAGCTTCCCAGAGAGATGTTTAATGCCTCAAGCCCATTTTAAAGGCAATTGGACAGTGCCCTTAATGATATACTTTAACTTTTGGTCAGTGCTGAATAGATCAGGCAATGAGCTAGAAGGTTGTTGTAGATGCCTTCCAAGAGAAAAAGTTTATTCTATTCTAAAGGAAAATGATCTACAAAGCAAAAACCTGAAAGGTGAATTTGAAGCTGATGATAAAATAATTAATTTTAAAAATGTAACAATGTTTATAAAAATAAATATTTGATATCTGTATAAATATTAATTAGGAAGATTAGAATCCTCACCTTTTTAATGTTGAATGGTTCAGTGTTAATTGTTTTAATTTTATGCAAATTCTTTTTCTGTAAAATTAAGAAACTTTGATTGCTATGACCAGCTTTACTTCTGCATAGAAACTGTACTGATCCCAGTGTGACAATTTCTGTTTAAGGGATAACACCCATCCTTTAGGAATACTTTTTCCAGTTCTTGGTGCACTTTTAGGAGGGAATGCAAAGAGATATGACCTATCCTAGCCAAACTCACCTATCACATGATATATAACTTGTTTTGTGTATGAAGCCCATTTTTTTAAAAAAAAAAAAAAGAATGGTTATTCCGTAGAAGAAGAAAGAATAGTGTAGTTTGGAATTCTTCTGCCTCTGCTGCTATTCTTCTCAGTCCACAAGACTTATGCACCATTGAGAAATCATTTTGATTTCTCAAAACAGAACTGTGTAATACATAAGCAAAGAATAGATTGTGAATCAGCTGTCCACATCAGCACAAATATACCCCAGGATAGTAAGTAATGAATTTGTAATTACCAGAGAATTAGGCCCATCACATTTCTTTTATGAATCTGTCTAGAGTCCTAGGAATGCTTTCTCCTCAACTCACTAGGATATATGGATCCTATGGTATGCATATCTGTTGCTCTTATTTTTAGCTACAGGTTCTCCATTTTCATGAGAGATGAGAACATAAAAATAAAAAATTATGATTTTATTTGTGTAGAGCACTTGTTCTCAGGGGACCAAAGTTCTGTTCTCATCATGAAATCCCATACAGATAATCACTCACTGCCATACCCATTTACATCAAGTTCCTGGCTATTCAAGTGTCAGGTGAAAGAGAGGATTTTCAGCAATGTTATGCCCTGCAGGGGAGAAATGCAAAGAGGATATCATTGAGCCTTTAACATTGAATTTTATGTGAAAGGCTCTTGTGTGGGAAGCCAAGAATCTGTGTGGGCAGTCATTCTTATGTTTAACTTAATCACCTGGAATGGGGTTTTTTTTCTATTTCTATCTGTGTGATGATGTATGTGACTTACTTGGTTTATGTGGCAAAGTTTGGTAGCAGGAGTGTTCAGTGTTTCTGTGTGAAGAGACCAGCATCTGCTCCCATGTCTGTCAGAGCCAGTTACAGCTGACTCCAAAGGGGACACACCACTGGCCCAAGATGAACCTATAGTGATGCTGGAATTGCCTCTGTGATATCACATTTAAGAAACAGTAAAAAATGCAGAACACATGTGACAGAAAGGAGACAATATGAGATGAACAGCCCTGCAAACACCAAGGTCAATGAAGAAGGAAAAAGAGGAGGTGCTCCAGATTCCCCTGTCCTTGGTGAAGACCATGGTGAAGCAGTCTGTCCCCCTGCAGCCCATGGAGGTCCATGGTGGAGCAGGTGAATGCCTGAGGTAGTCTCTGACTCCATGGGAAGCCCACACTGGAAGAGGCCCCTGGCAGGACCTGTGGCCCTGTGGAAAAAGAAGCCCACATTGGAGCAGGTTTGCTGGCAGGAGTTGAGACACCAAAGGTGAACGACTCTGGAGCAGCCTCTTCATGAAGGATTGCATCCCATGGGAGGGTCCTCTGCTGGAGCGGGGGAAGAGTGTGAGGAGTCCTCCCCCTGAGGAGGACAGTAGTAGCACAGGCATGATGTCTAAAAAACCATATACATAAGGGCTCTATAGTGTCCCTCAGGAGACCAAATTCAGATCCAAATGGAAGCACAGATGCCCTGATTTCCCTCTGCCTCTCATTGTGTTTTATTAAATGCAACTTTATAATGTAACTTACACAAAGGCTCCACCAGAGTGGTGGCAATTCCACCTCTGCACCACCAATAGTTATCTTGCTGCTTTTCTTCTTCAGGATTAGTGCTCAACTCTTGGCAAGATCCGATGATTTAAGAAATGGAAAACTAATCCCTCCAAAAACTTCTAAAATTACATTCTGCAGGACTAGTTTTTTCCGAAAGGCTCAACGTGGTGTCAGACAAGCACAAGGAGATAATGGGAATGTGTGTTCACAGGAAAGGGAAGAAGCATATTGAGGCTGCCTGTGTTTATAGCACCCTGTAATCAAGTCAGGCTATTTTAATTCTCAAGTGTTGTAACCACGCTGTTATGTGATCTGAAGTGCTGATGTGTTGCACTTGCTTTATCCAGCATGGTATGTTTGGTCAAGAAATATTTCTTTTCCTACAGGAAGACTTGTCTGATCTAAAAGTTAGTCTGAATTTCATCAAAAAACTCAATGGTTGCATGTAAAACACTAAACCAACATAAACCAGAAAACCTTGAATTTACCTAAGTGAAACAACTAAATAAAGAATGGTCCCAGACTGCTGAGATGTGAACATTTTCACTGCAAAGTACTTTGAGAAGAATGGGGGAATTTTAATCAAACCTAAAACTCTACTGAACTGGAGGAAAATAGATTGTTCCTAAGAAAGTGCTTGTTATATCTGGAGGAAAAAAATGAAAATTTTTTGCTGACATTTCAGCCAAAAAGGAATAAGCTGTCAGATTCTTCAGGTCCATTGTATCTGTGCTTTTATAAAACAGAAGAGGTCCTATCCTAAAGCCAACCAGATAACAGTAAACTGTGCTAGTGAATGGATGTGTGGACACAATCCTTACACTGGTACATTACATTTATGTTCTTGTAGTAGTAAGTTTGTAAATGAAAATGCAAAAAAAAAAAAAAAAAAGTTGTCTTGCATTTCTCCCTTAATATGAAAAAGCATATAATTGAGATTTCCTTTTAAGTGGATGATATGTTATTTTTGACCCTGTATGTACCTTGTTTGCCCTTCATTTTAAGAAAACTGTATCATATGACCAGGGGGACCCAGATTCTGTTTAGCCTGCAGAATATCATATGACTTTCCCTTTGGTTCATGATTTAAGCACAACTGAAATAACAGTATTATCTTTTAAGTACTGTTGGCAGAGGAGTCCACTGAAATGAGATTAGTTTATTCTTCGGGGATGTAGCTTCAAATTCTCTATATTGGTTACACTTCTGAAGATTTTCTTAGCAGCTGTAATAGATTTGGTCTTTTTTTCAATAAAAGAAAAAAGGACTGTTCCTAAGTATTTGTAAATTTGGGTAAAAGGACTTCAGAAACTCTGCTCTGTAGTTGACATTGAAAAGTAAATTTTGAGGATGTAATGTCTTCATCGAGTAAAGAATTAGAATTCATTGGTACAGTGATATTAATGAAAAACACAAGCCATAGTTTTTAAATATTCTGCTTAATTTGTCCGTTTAAGAACAGATAAACTGCACTTTAAGCAGTTTAAAGCACTCCTGAGGTGCACCATCACTACTCACTTAGACTCATGTAAAGTTAGACATCTATGGGTATATCTTAGTGTTCATTCATTTTGAGGGTCTTCTGACTTTACATCTTTGTAGGGTCACCTTTATATTAGAATATTCCCACTGCTGGGACCTGGAAAACTAATTGGGACAGCTGAGGCAGTGAAGAAGAGGCAAGGCTGGGGACACAGAATGGCGTGGTGTAATCTGGTGGAGGAATGAGAAGAAATGCTTGTCAAACTGCAATATGGATGGACCTGTCATCCTAAACTTTCTTTAAAGTCGGTAGACGCCATGGGAGGTGATCCAGCTGGTTTAGGAATAGAGGAGTTGCGGTTTAGAAGTGACATTGCCTGGTTAAATTAAAAAGGGATAGGGGAAATATCTGAACTTCAAGAGGAAAGAGGTATTACATTTTCCTGGCTGGGTTAAAGAAAAAGATGTTTCTTACGATTTGTTAACATCTACTCAAGTGAAAGTCTAAAGGAGAAAACTAGTCTGGGTTGGAAAGTTTCATTCTGCAGTGTTCATTAGAACAGATCAGTTGCATCTTTTTGCACTGAAAGATTACACTGGAACAAGATTAGAGTCTACTTCTGTCAGCTGCCACTGTTAGGAAGAGCACAGTAGAAGTGAGATAATTGTAATTCTGGGCTGTTTAAAGAAAGATGAGAATGTAAAGATATTGACAAATACCTCAAACTGTGTTCATGAAATCATATGTGATAAATTAAAGAATCAAGAGTTAATTTCAGAAGTAACCAAGAATTTTCTTTGCATTATTGATGCTTATCAGCGTGTCAGGCTGAGCCTCAGAAAACTGAGCCCGAAAAAAAAAAATTGAGCCCTGAATCTTCTGTGATTCCGGTGCTTGAAGTCCAACACAAAAAGTGAAATATTCAGCAAACTGCTTCTCCCTTCGAATTGTTGACTGCAGAGTTGATAGCAGGTTTGATTTGGTGTTGTGGATATCTAGGAAAATAGTTAACAGCACACACAGCAAAACAGTTTACACATCCCTTCTCTGTGCTCATATATACACAGAATTAACAAGGATGGAAAAGAGATCATCAAGTCCAACCTTTACCTAGGCTAACAACCTACCCAACACTAATCTAACATCTAAACCATCTAAACCATGTCACTAAGTTCACCAGCCAACCTATCCTTAAATACATGCAGGGACGGTGACTCCACCACCTCCCTGGGAAGCCCATTCCAATGGGAAATCAATCTCTCTCTGTGTTCTTATCAGACCTCAATGTATCTAAAATATTCTCTGACCTAATGTATTTCCTCAAAAATTCTAAAATAGTTTTTTCCATGCATTTACTAAAAGAACAAAAAGTCCCGCTGGAGTTTTCTTGACATCTTATGGCTTGGAGAAGCTCATCCCTCACCCTCCCCATCCTTTCTTGGACTGATCATATATCTTATTAGGAAAAAACAGCATATGTGATTATTTCTGGTTGTTATGCAGCAGTGGAAATCATCCAGTCTCTTCCCCCTGGCCTGCATTCCCATGGAGCCACCATTTACTGAGTCTGAGTTTTAAATGCTCCTCATAAATTAATGCTATTGAAATCATTAAACAATGATGTAATTTCAGTCCAAAGTATAGCTCTATTGCATTTGATTGTTAATAATTGTATCAAAATGAACATTTTCTCTTAAGTACCTTAGTGGGCTGTTTTAATATCTGCATCCAGCTGCACTTTATCACTCAGTGCATCTCCTTTGCGTGTCTTCAACTCACATCTGCTGACTTTATGGACTCTTGCTATGCCAGTGAACAGCCTTGAGAAGAGCAATGTGACTGTGGGAGTGGGATTCTGCCTCTCTTAGTGACAGCACAACTGTCAGCTCAAAGCTTTCTCTGAAGAACCTGCCTGACTAATGACAATAGAAGGGCCTGAAAAAAAGCACAGCTGGGGCTGCCATTCCCAGGCTAGGATGGAAGCCCTGAGGGTAGAAAACTCATCTTTTGGCTGAGCATATTTGACATGAGAGATATTAGGAGAAAATCAGCCTGTATTCCCATTACAGCTTTTCAAAGTTAAACTGCACCTTGATCAATTCTGTCTGAATTTTCTTCTCAAGATATTTTTCTCAAAATTATTCTTCACTTTCTTTTTTTTGTCATAGCAGAACCTGTGCTTCTCTTAAATATGCTAACCAAAGATTATGGAAACTGTGTGTCTAGTTTAAGATATTTCCAATAAGAAAGAAATCTTAATTTTTTTAGCACTAAATCTCAAATGTGAAATGTAATTGTAAAAAGATGCTGTAGCACTTGCCAGTGCATGTGAGTGTGTGCATATCTCTGTGTCAATTTATGATTATGAAGAGTTTTTTCCAATTTCATACATATTTCTGTCCTTTTTTCAATAAATTCTACTTGTATGCATAGTTTAGTAAAAGAGATTCTAGAGAAATTTAAGAAAAACATACTCTCAAGTACAGAAAATATAATTTCTTTCTAGATGTTAGTTACAGGACACTATAAATGGGGTTTATTTCAGCTTCCCAGCTAGAATGTTAAAGCTGGCTAGTATGAAATCCTTGCTTTTCCTCCATTCAGATAATTACTATTCTGTACTGGCTCTACATAATTTGATTATATTATGTTCTCAGGGCCGTTGCTGGAATTGATGGAGACCCTGATTTAGTTCATATGGAAATCCAGGACCCCAGTGGAGGTATGCAAATGAAAACGTTATCAATTGATACCCTAGTGTATAGTAATTTCTCTTTGTTTTAGAGGTGCTTTCTGGATTGTTTTTAAAATTAGCTAGAAGAGAAGTTGTGCAAGTCAGATTCTTTCTCTGTTTATATGTAGTCAGCAAAACTGTCTTGCTATATAAAAATATAGTATAATTTAAAACCTACTTGTTTTCCTCTGTAAGACGAATTGACATCAAGATGCTATGCCCTGTGGAAAATGTCCATTAATAAAGCAATTTCTTCTGGCAGTTAAACATTGAACAGTTTTTTCCAATTTGTAAATAAACCCACGAATGCAGTGTTAGTGCTGGGTAACTGTCTGTTAATGTGAATCGTTGCATATGTCAGGTCTACTGCACTAAGCCAGAATTTCCTCATATTACAGTATCCAGTATAATTTGAGTCTGGAAAAGGAAAATTAATGAAAAAACAGGCTGATAGGGTGTGCTTTACTGAGGAGTCACTATGATTCCAAAAGTTTGTATAGCTCCTTGTTACCAATTGTACTCTTGAAAGGTCATTTAATTCCTTGAATCATCTAAGTTCCTCTGCAGTCTTAAAAATTAGTTAGAAAGAATGCACAGTTTGATTTGCCCCAATTCTATGGCTTTTATTCGCCACAACCCTATCAAAAAGTCAAAGTTACCATGTTAAAAGCTGGATGACAAAGTTTCTAAATCTTTTAGCAGTGAGATTTCTGAGACATGGTGATAGCTCCCTCATCTGCTTTCTGTAGAGACAGTCTAAAAAGATTCTTTAAGATCTGGATGGAAAGGTTTTGGTTTGGGTTTTTTTAGGGTTTTTTGGTTTTGTTTTTTGTGGTTTTTTTGTTTGTTTTTTTATTTCACAGAAACAACAGAAAAACTCTTGTGAATTATTTCCTGGCTGGGTTCTCAACAAACTGACTTTGTACACTTACAGTCTGTACAAACATAGCCATTGATTTTAGTGGAAACAGCATCTTTGCACTACCTATCTGATAAAAAGCTGTAATTCTTTCCATGTGAATTACAAATTCCTTCAAGACTTTGATACAGTACATTGCTGCACTTGCTTAAATGTATTTGTAATGATGATTTGGACATAAGCAGAGGAACTTGGATTGACTCTAACTGCCTCTTAAACAGATCAAGATTTTAAAACATATAATTGTAACCAGTATATTGTTTTGGCCTTGTCTAATTAAAAGTCAGAAAGTATGGAATGCATTTCCTATTGTGCTGCAAAAGTAATAAGAAAATGAGGGTGCATTATTTGCTCTCTCATGTTGTACCTGGAGTGTGAGTGAAATTAGTGATCTGGCCACAAGATTATATATATTTTTTCCTCACTGTGCTTGGGAAAGTCACTCAAGTACTTTGCGCTCTGAAGCTTGTGACGAAGGGTGAGCTGTACAACAGCTTGAGGAGAAAGTCTTTAAGCCACAGCTGGTGCAAGATATGATTGTTGGCTGTGGTCTCTCTGATAAGAGCAGGTTGTATCAAAGATGCAGTGCTGCTGTTCTAAGAACTCAGGAAGAGAGGATACTTCTTACTAACTGGAAGGGAAGAGAAAAGCTGTAGCCTCCACTGATTATAAATCAGTCCAGACTTTTTCAGCAAGGTATTGACTCTGAGTATAGAAATCCTGCCCCAACGGAGCAGTTCCAATAGTGTGTTAATAGTCTTTCTCAACATTCTTACATAGCTTTGAAAATAGCCTTTAAAATTCTGCATGCTGTCTATTAAACAAATTCTGATTCTTTACTCATTCATCACAATTTTATACTGGGGTTAATATATTGATTTCAGTTATGTTGTGTCAGGCTGCCGTTTCTCCAAGTGAATGATTTGGCTCTGTGCATAGGTTAAGTGAGGAAAGAGGCTCCTTCTATTATCCCCACCCATGAATAGCTCATTCATCTAACCCCTAATCTCTCTGGACCAGCAAAATTTGGATAATAACAGGCTGCCTACAGGGAATGATCTGAACTGTTAGCAGTAACTATATCCTCAGTACATTGGAGATTGAAAAACTCCTGTATAAGGGTTTAATATAATAGTTCTACAAATAGCTCACCTGGCAAAGGCAGCATTTTTCCAACATGAATAGCATTTAATACTGCTTGCTTCTTTTTCCCTTGATAGCCTTGTCATATGTTTCTGTCTCTCTTCCCTCAGGTTATCGCTACATCACTTGCCAGATTCAAAATTGTTCTGATAAGACAATGACAATCCCATTTGCTGGTAATACTGATCGGGATACCCTGACTGTGCAGGATGACTACATATTTCTTCAGGTATTGCCACTTTTGGGAGAGACAGCTCATTTTCAAATTCAAAAATAAAATTTTAAACAGTGCAGCAACACTGGAAGGAGCAGGGAGAAGCATGTTTTAGAGTATGAATGATGATGTAGTTCAAAGTTACTTTTTATAAATACTCCTGTGTGTTAAGTGAAATGAAACCCTTTTGTTCTTATGCTTACAAACTCTTCTGAGTCCTTTCCAGTACCTCGATAGCACAAAAAGTTTTCCTGTGAGAAGCATCTGAGGACAGCCACTGACAAAGTGGTTTCTCAGCTTCTTCATATGGATTCTTCTCTGAAGAGATTTTGCCAGGAAAGAACTTACATGGCTTTGTTTAGGAAGCAAAAGGGTGAAATGGTCATAGTTGGGGAGCTGGAGTATAGGATCATAGAATGATTTAGGTTGGAAAAGACCCTTAAGATTGAGTCCAACCGTAAACCTGACACTGCCAAGTCCACCAATAAACCACATCCCTAAACACCATGTCTACAACTCATGGTGGTCCAAATTACATTGAGATTATTTCATTTCCAAACTACAGGGCTTGCTTGCAGAAGTATAGGCTGGAACTTTGTTGGCCTTATGGCACCAGTACAGCTCAGCCACATTTGAAAATTTCATTCTATATGCTTGGTTGTAATTTGAATTTGGCTGTAATTTTTCCATTACTTTGTTATGAATTGTTTGCTGCAAGGTTTGTCTATTTATTGACTTTTGCAGGAAAGCAAGATCATGGTAATGGATAGATTTCCTCACCACTGCCTCAGATTGGCTTCTTTGAAGCTTTGCCCCATTGGGATCCTTCTTCCACAAGGATCTGCAATTTAGTAGGGACACAAAGGTTCTGCCCCCTTCTTATTTGGCACAGCACTTTCAAGGACTTGCATGGCCTAGAACAATTAGCACTACAAAGAAACAGAAAAAATGGCTTTGGAAAAGAATTTTTGGGTTGAAGTAGCATTTTTCATATCAGATCACTCAGTTTGCTCAAAAGTATTATTACCTGTGGCTCCCCACAGGCATACTCTAAAATCCATTTCATGGTGTGTAAATGGTGAGAACTGTTTTTCACCATGTGAACTTCCAGACTTCTGTGCTCAGCAAAACATTGACTTCTTCCCCACCAAGCATTTTGTTTTGCTGGATGTCATATACAACTGCATCTTGAGCTGTTATTCCATCTCATGCCAGACAGGAACAGGCACAAAATGGAAAAGTACACTTAATTAATAGACAGTTGCTACTATCAAAATGTAGCCATTGGTAATGTAGTCTGTAAATGTGACAGATGTCAGTGCCAGTAAATGAGATGTTCGTGTTTTCCACATAAAGGGGAAACATCCCTAGTTGTTTCCTTTCAGACTTACATGCAGTAAACCACAGTATATAACACAAAGCTTATTGCTGAATTGGTTTGCAGTTAGCTCTATCTGTATTACTAGAGGATAGAAGATAACTCTGGGATCCTATAGTCACGTCTGAAGTGCAGCCACCCCGGTGGTGTGATGCAGGATAGTATTTACCTGTTCAAGTGAAACCATACAGCAGCTGCACATCTGAGAAAAAGCATGCTTTTGAAACTATGTAGAAATTCTATATAAATTATAATCAGTCCACTTGGGACTCCACCAAATTGCAGTAATGCCTATCAGAGAGAGGATGGGACAGAATCTGTACAAAAAAGAGGAGAGTTTGAGACTGTCTTCCAGCCTCTGGCATCACTCACATCCCCTGAGCTATGTAGGTGTGAATCTGTGTTGCAGGTCTGCACTACTAATCCTGGCCCCACTCTGAGATTTTTACCTTCTTAGAAGAAGATCTCAACCCTGTTTCTTTAGTAAGTCTATATCCTCAAAGATTAGGAACTTTTGGTTTTTTCCATGGTAATTTTTCTAGAAGATTAAAGTTTCAACACAGTTTTTAAGCACAGACCAGCCTTTAATGTCAGTGAGGCTTGATGTGACTGGGTGCTTCAACTCCAATTCTTCTTTATATTGCATCACCTCCAGTAATTTAAAATTAGTGACTTTAAAAAAATGGATTTGAGAGAAGACTACGAAAACATGGTTAAGACTGTCATTTTACACTAGTTAAACAAGTGGTGAGATTTCTTGTTTGATCTGTTATCATTTCAAAAATTGTATTCTTAAAAGACATCGCATTCTTTATACCACCAAAAAAAATTAAATATTTTGTTGTCTTTAAAATATTCAGACAGATGGACCTGCTGTCATACATCAATTCTCATTTTACCAAACCACATCAAGTTTGTATTCTTCAAGATAAGCTGTCTTCTGAATTGGGTTTCCTTTTTAAACAGAAGCTGAGGAGAAAAACAGTGAGATTGGAGTAAGATTTTAAATTGATTTCCAAAGTCCAAAAAAAACCAGGAAGAGTCTGTTTGTGCTTCTGTTTCACAATCTCATTTGTCATGGACAACTAGAGAAAAATTTTTGACATTTCATTTAATTTCTTTTATTTTTTCCCCCAACCAATGCATTTCTTCAAAGTAGCCAACTTTTATAAACTTAGTGAAAATTACTAAATAGTCATTATCTAGCTGATCTTCTGGGCAGGGAAATGTGAAAAAAAAGTGAAATATTATTTACCACAGGCTAAGGCCCTTACTAATATCATCTAATGGTGCTCAAGAGGCTCAGTTGAAATGATGCTGATTTATAAACAAGTACAGATTTTGGTGTTATGTTTCTGATTAGAAAAACCAGAGGAAGTTGTTAGTTGAGTACTTTCAGTGATATCTATTTAGAATTTTCCTTTTGGTAATTTGTACCAATATTTGTGGGGGTTTTTTGCCGTTATTGGGGGGTTTCTTTGAGGTTTTGTCTTTTTTTTTTAATGTGTGTGAATATGCTAGAAATGGGTAATGGGTGATAATCATCCAGCAGTGTTCCTTTCATTGCATGTTTCTGTTGGATTTCTTTTGGGAAAATCTTCAAAAGCCTGAAGTATTTTATGTAAAACCTAATCTTTCATCAGTTTCACAAATGCAAATCATTTAAATGTGTGTTTTACCTCTCTATTTAAGCATATAATTGTGTCTTCAGGACATATCACTGAGTTTAAAACTCATTGACCAATTCAAAATTGCATCCTTATCTTCCATCTTGCATGAGGAAACATTTTATCCTGTATAGAAAATATCAGTCAAAGATGGTGAATGCTTTACATAATGTTAGCATGATTTATTCAGTTTTTTATTCTCTGCTCTGAATTGTGCTGTTGGAGCACTACTTGCCCTTGGGATAGCTGGTGTTCCTGGCCAGTGAACTTCCTCCATACCTTTCACCCAAAGGGTGCTGCTGCCTCAACTTCTGCAAAAGAGCAAAGTTGTGGGAGGCCAGTGGGCACTAAAATATCAGTAAGGACTGAGGCCAGTGAGATACTGAAGTCTCAGGTATCACCCAAAACTGCTGAAATGGCAAACGAAGGATGTAAATAACTTTTTTCTTTCAAAAGAGAACAATAGAGTTTGAGTCTTTTTGGAATCTATTTTGCCACAACTTTTGATTTGCTGTTTTTAGGAGTACACTGGGCAAATTAATTGCATGCAATAAAAGTAATATCTACATATTTCAGTTGCAGTCTTCCATCTCAGACTCTTTAGATTTAACATCAGCTATCACAAGGTTCTGTTTTTCCTTTGTATAGACAACATCAGCAAATCGGACCAAGTATTATGTGTCTTACCGTCGAAACGACTTTGTACAGATGAAGTTGCCAAAATATGCATTGCCAAAAGTAAGTGTGCATGTTTTTCTTTCTGCATTTGTCATCTTCTCTTTCTACCTAACCTAGTTTTGTTCTTCTGTTTTTCAAAATCTCATTATTCTGAGATCACAGTTCATCCTTGTAATGATTTCTGGATCCTATTTATGGTATATTCTTATCCTACTATTTTTATTCTATTAATCCAGTACTTTTAAACTGTAGAGGGCAAGAACATACAGTAGCTTATTTGTCATCAGTTACTGCAATAGTTTTTGAGTTTTGCTTCTATGATGCAGTGCTACACACCCAACGGCAATATAATGATGTAGAGCAAGTGTCCTTTCAAGAATCAATTACAGTTTAATTCCACATGGTGTTTTCTGGTATAAGCATGAATAGTGAATAGCGATACAAGAGAATTTTGCTACTTGATGGTGCTGTAATTCATTAAAGAATTCCAGTATGGGCTTTAATTGCTTAATGAAATTGCAAGAACTGTTGTTTCCTTCAGTCTAGCATATCTTCCTAGGTTTTCTATATTTGAATAGTAAATCAACAATTAAGCAGAGACAGATATTTAAATATGGTCTAACTGATGCAGTTGAAATTCTTGTGCTGCACACAGTTGTATTTCCTACCTTTGCAGTTAAAAGGCCTCTGTTGTCCTGAAGAAAAATGAGTTGGAGTTTTAAAGACCCAGATGGACATAACCCACAGTAACCTGCTGTGGCCTCACAGCTCACCCTGCTTCCAGCAGGAGGTTGATCTGGAGGTCCCCTGAAGTTCCTGCTTTTTCATGTGACTCTGTGAGTCTGTCACTTACTTAGCAGAGAACTAGGAGGTGTTTTCTTTGCATGCCTTGAATTGCAGAGGCTTAATTCATTGCTCATCTAATGAAGGATGGTCAAGTATAATGTGTTTCCTTCTGCTCTTACTGTTTTAAACAAAAGAATGTGCTCAATATCAGTTTTTTTCTTTAGATTTTCTTTATTTTTTATGTCATTCTATATGGTGATTTGAAGACTTCTGGTTTTAAATGTACAACATATTAACAGAATCTCGAATCAAATCCTCAGATACTAGTTGAACAATAACCTGAAACTTGAACACACTTCTAGTAGCACTACAGAAATAGCTATTGGTCTATCTATTTATTGACTGTCTATCTATCTCTCTGTCTGTCTATGTATCTGTCTATCTGTCTGTCTGTCTGTCTATCTATCTGTCTGTCTGTCTGTCTGTCAAGAAATGGACTGGCATATAAATCAACCCTTCCTCAAAATTATTTCAGTGTTTTTAAGGCCTTCAAAGTAGTCCTTATACTTTCTTGGGGGAAATTGTAATAGAAAAACAGCAGGAGAATAAGTTTTAAGTGTTACAGAATAACAAATGAGGACACCCCAAGGGGCTGCAGCCTGTGGATCCTCACACCAGGGAAAAAGAAAATAAGGAGTAGGGGGGAAAGCAAAGAGTAAACAAGGAGTTTCTGACATATTCAATAAGTGTCAGTCACAGCTTCCTGGTATTTCTGTCATATGTAGTCTAGATGTCTGAAATAGTGCTGCGTGCTGAATTCTTTGTCTTGCAAAATACGGGTTTTTTCTTTATTTGTCTTTTTGAGTTTTTTCTTGCTAGGCAGATTACTTTAAGGTTGACTGAATAAATAAATTAGAAGCTAATGGTTTCATTTTGTATAGAGTCAGTTGCTACCTAGGAACAGGGTGACTGCCATTTGGAAAGGGATGTTTTTGTGCTGTTCCTAATTCAGGCAATATCCCATGGGTGGAACGAAATAAATGTTATCTCTTCAGCACTTTAACAATGCCCTCAGGAGAAGGTCCTTTGATATCTGCACATAACAGAACTGAAAATTTCACTAAGAGAGCCTGGAAGCCAGACATCTATTGGAACAGTGATGAATTGAAAGATTTTAACCTTTTCTTGAAAGAAAACATTTTTTTAAGTGATTTGATATCTTCACATTGCAGCAGAAATTCTAGATACTGAAGTAAATAAGAATATGGCTCTGAATTTTTTTTTTCATCCCATATTTCAGTGATAATCATCCAAATGTAGTAGAAATGGGTCCTCCAATTTGAACAGAAGGGAAAAACTCATATGAGCAAATTAATGATGAAATTTTGCAAAGAAGCAGGGTGTCAGCAAAGACACTTGCACATTAAAAGTACATCTAGAATGTGTGGCTGTGGAGTTTCTTCTTTTATGGTGGTAGGAGATAAACAGAGTGGATGAATTTACAAAGGAACTTTTTTTTTTTTTTAAGATTGGTTAGAAACAAGAGCTTTTGAAAGATCTGCATTTCATAGAGTTTTAAGTATTAGATTCTGCCTAACCAGGAGATGAAGCATGACTACTATAGGCTAATTAATTTTCCTCAAAAGAATGGAATCTGGTATAAAGAAAATCTCTTTTCAATTGGTCTCTGTAAAGTGCTGGACAGAATTTTTGAACAGTGATTTGATACAGGGAAGAAAATCTGCAGCCAAGCCAGAAGATACTATAGATTCATCAAGGATGTGTTTAACAACATTAGAGAAGCTGTGCTGGAATGCCAGGGTCTAGCATGAAGAAAGAAGGCTGGGCTCTTCCAATATTATTCTTTTGCTGCACAATGTGCTGTTTCACAGTGATTTTACATATGGAGTTAGAATTAGCAGTTTGAGACTGAGTAATTGGAAAGTGTTATTGATGTCTCATTTTCCTTTCAATATGAAGAGGTTGAAAATCTGCGAAAAAAGTATTCAATTTTTTTTAATACTATTTCAATTTGCATTTGTTTTTGCCCAACTCTACTTCCAAAGAAAAACCCAGAAAGGGATAGTTTGTCTTTGGACTCATCTACAGTCCTTCTTACTTGTGAATGAAAGGCTGCCAAAAGCAGCTTCAAGCCAAGCTTTACCTCTGCTAAGTTTCTAGGTTGTAGCTCCACAGAGATCACCTTTCTGTAACACAAAGAAATGTATGTGTACAGAGAGCAGAGTCATTGGGGGATATCTAAGGAACTGGATTCAGATAATTTTTTTAAGCTTATTTTCTGTGCCATTGAGAGATTTGGGTTGTTTTGAGTTTTGGGGGTTTTTTTAAATAACTTTTTGATACTGACATTGCATGGAATTATACAGCTGCATTTAGCAGGAGTCAGGTGCCAGCCATTGCCAGGCAGAGTGGTAGCAAAGGCTGGTGAGACCAACCTAAAGGTTGCCTGTATGCTCCACAATACAGAAGAGGAATTTTCAAACTGTTGTTTTAAAAATTAATTTGTTTTTACTTTTTTACTGTATTCCTTTTTACAAAGATTACTTGTTCTATGCTCCTAAAATGAGATCAAAAATTAGTAACTTGTAGAAAGGGATCAGCAAAATCAAGCCAAGGGCAGCAGGATTGTGTTTTTGCATGGAGTTGTCTGGTTAGGCATGCAGGAGTGTTTCAATGAGATCTAGCAATCCCCCTTGGGCTGTTTTCAGCATAGAGCAGGGGGCTCAGCTGCCACTGCTGGGTGAGTGAGTCTGTCTGGGGCACAGGCTGAAACCCCATTAGAGTGTCAGCACTCTTGTATTGCACAAACATTCCTGCAGCTCTGATTGCCCTTGCCTTGAGAAGTGCAGTAAAGAGGGTGGAATACATTGGGTCTGGTCCTTGTTCAGGATTTGGAGTCATATTCTCATGTGAGTAGCAACAAAACTGGGAGCTTAAGCAAAAAAAAAAAAAAAAAAAAAAGTTAAAAAAAATCCTGATCAAACCAAGGAATATCCTACAAATTCTGGCAGTTTTACTATTGGAGTTTGGAGGAACTGAATTATTTTGAGTCCCCTTCCCACCTCTTAAATAAACTCTGTTTATAAGTTTTGCAAACTGATACAAGGCACTGATTGATCCTGCATTCTTCCATGGCAGCTACAAAACCATAAGAGCTCTGTTGTTTGTTGTATCCTACTGCAATTCAGAAAGTTTAGTTTTGAGAAGATAGCGGTGTGGAAAAAGCTTCTTTTGTCTATTTTGACCTCTCTATGTGTATTTTCAGTCTTGTGAAAGAGGAAATAATGCAAAATATTTCAGGTAACCAAGATAAAAGGGAGTATAGGAGAAAAGTGAACAAAAATAAAAGAAAAAAATATTATTGCCTTAGAAATAGGCTAAAGTTCTAATTTATTCATGTTATAGGAAGCTCCTATACATGCTTTTTATCAGATCCATCTATTCTTTTTATTTGGTTATCACCCAGCCACCTCTAAACAAGCCCACCTCTTCCTTGACTCAGTCTGCGATACACATCACCGTTTTAACCATAGGCTTACTTCCAAACTTGTTTGTATCATCCAATACAAGCTATCCTTAAATGGGTCCATTCATTAACAGCAGAAATGGCAGAAGAGATTGCTGCAGTCGTTTTGTCAGCAATGTTCTCTGTAGGATTTGACTGCATGATGATGCATGCACTCAATGACAGTCTATGACAGTGCATTTAGCAAGTCTCTTAGCTTCCCAGTAATCGTTTTTCTACTTGGGAAGCCCCTTTACTACCTCTGCAATAGCCACCCTGGGAGGCTTTGGCTGAGGTTGGTCCTGTGTGTCCTGTGTATCAGGCAGTTTGCAGCTGCAACAAAACTTTTCCATTCTTCTGAAAGTCTACTGGAATGGCTGTTGAGCAAAGAATAAAGGGGAACATAGTAGCAATGCAGGTGGCAGTGGCATTTGATGCACGAGAAGCGGTCCTTTCCCAAGCAGGGCCATGGCAGTAGCCATTGAATCTGAGCTGTAGCAGCTGTCTGGATCCCCAGTTGTACAAATCCATACAAGGTGGATTCAAGGAACCATTCTTTTTTTCACAGTGTGACTTTATATTGATTTCTCCCCTTGCACCGTTTTGCTTGGCCAGGCAAGGAAGATTACGAAGATTATCTCTGGGATATGTGCCATCCAGTTACCTTGACTGTGCTCGAGAGATTACAGGGATATAAATGTGGTACATCTGGAGGTCAAGGCTGAGACTATACAGCCTTGAGTGCTTACATCTGTTGCTATTCTGATACATCTCCTCCTCAAGATTCTCTGTTTAATCCATCACTTGCTTCATTGTTAACATTTTGCTCAACCACAGCATTAAAAGATTGAAAAGGGGAAGAATTCTGACATTGGACTGAAAATGGTAAGATGTGAAAAACAAGAATTTTGAGGTTCTCTTTTATTTGCCTTATTGACTGAAGCACCTCAGTCCAGCCAGAGTAGTATTACACTGACTATGCTGACCGTGGCCTACTGTATTTTCGCTTAATGATGTTTTCTACATTGTCAGCATATTTTAGACAAAGGATTACTGACTTGCTTTATAATCTTAGTCATCTTTTATATCCTTCTTTCCTTAGGCAGTAATTGTAGTTATTTGTGTTACAGGGTTTCTTATCACAGTTACAAATATGATAAACCATATCGAGCATTTCTTGAATAAAAAATTCTATAAAGTATTTACAGACTTGTAGGCTAGACAGTTAGGAAAAGTAGGTAGTATGGGGCTGCATATAATGAAAACAATGCATTTCTCTTCCCTTCCTCCTTTAAACTTCTTTCCTTTCCTGCTGCAATCCAGAACTCTGCCGAAATCCTACTCTGTTGAATGGTTTTGGGCTTCTTGACTCACTTTTGATTGGATGTTCATTCAGCCTTTGTTGAAAACAGTCTTGAATACATTAAATGCAGGTAACTTTGGAAAGACTGATTGTGTTGATATTTCTGTATTAGAAATAAAGAAGTAATTCTCAAGTAGTGTGGGTGTTTTCAAGAAGTAATGTTTGATCATGGCTCTGTATTTGCTGGAAAAGTTCTTGGATGCTTGTTTTCCAAGTCATGGGTGAACATGGATAGTTCTTTCAATACCATGTGTACACCCTCAGACTCATTTATTTTATTTAACAGACCAGGTCTATCCAGGTGTTATGAAGTTTCTTTGAAACGGTGCTCAGCTTTTGGCACAAGTTGGCCTTCTGTACATGTCTAATTATTTTCAGCATCACTTTGAAACTGTTTTTGTGCTTATTTGTTTGTTAATTATGTTTTCTGCTACTGATCTAAGGTAGCTTGCAAGTCCCTGAGAGAGCAGGGCCTGTCACTGGACGCCTTGTTTAATCATGACATTTTTTAATATACAATCTTTGATCACTTTCAGGAT
Source organism: Serilophus lunatus (assembly GCA_013399895.1). Taxonomy (NCBI): domain Eukaryota; kingdom Metazoa; phylum Chordata; class Aves; order Passeriformes; family Eurylaimidae; genus Serilophus; species Serilophus lunatus. The sequence goes on along the minus strand of VXBA01005293.1, from coordinate 3,300,279 downwards.
TCATTCAGAATTTTTTGTAGAAAAATAATTCTGATTCAACAGATCTCAAGCTGCCCTTAATTCTGATTCCATTATGAAGTTGAAATAGTTGTTTGTCTGGAGAATGTTTACTTTCTTTAGCATAGTTAGGAAATCATAGCTCTTGAATTAAAAAAAACAAAACCACAACCACCACCGCTAAATGAAAAACTCCACCCCAAATCAGAAAATAAGCCCTCAAAAAAACCAACCCCAAATCCACAATCCTAAGCTATGGTTTTGCTTCTCCCTGTTTTCACAGGATCATAGACAATAGATGTGGAAAAGATCTTGAGATATCCTTTTCTAGAGCATGATCATGTGCCTAAACCAGTTCTTACAGATATGTTTCTGATTTGTTTTTAACAACATGCAAGGATGAAAGTTACTTTACCTCCTTGAGCATTTATCCTCAATGTGTGTGACCATGTCCTACTATAGAAGGGTATTCTGATGTCTAACCTACATCTTCTTAACTGCGATTTATGTCCAATATTTAACTCCAAGCAGATTTAGAAGACATTTAATCTCATTTTTCTTGGGGTGGCTCTTTACAGTATTCAAGAGCTGTTTTCCAGTTACTCTCATCCAATCATAGGGAAATCATTCTATGGATTTGTTTGGATAGTGTATTTTAGAGCACTCTGCAGCCTTCTCTCTTTGCACCTGTAGGTACACCTATCCACTGCCTTGGACCTATGAGTAGTTCAACTGATTTTTAGTGGTAAACATACAGATTTCTGTACTAAGTGTAGTGTAATATCACCCAGTGAAGAGAGAAGGATGAAAAAAACATTGTAGTAAAGAACTGTGCAAAATACAGTGCACAAGAAGCACCATACTAAACAGAACAGAGAAATCTCATCGCTGTTTAGAGTTGGGGGAAAATAAAGTTTGGGACAGTACAGCTAATAGCATCTCAGAACTGTACAAAAGTTTACAACCTAAGAAGAGGAAATAAAGTAAATGAAGAATACTAGTATTTGGGAATTACAGTCTATTCCTGATACCAATTGCCATTGGTGAGCTTTGCAAAAACAAAAAAGGGGAGAGAAAATTGAAAATGACAAGAGCAGGGCTACTTGAGTTGGCAAGACATGAAAGAGAACAGGCATAGCAAATATGACAGGGTGAAAGTAGAGCAGTAGAGATGAAAGAAGGGATGTCCATGGAGGAATGAGCATGCCACAGAGGAAACATCACTGTTGCTGTGGCAAATCAGGAGAAAAATTCTCCCTTGGGACATCTGGAAGGGCATGGACTCTCATTTGAGCATGGAGATGAAAGGAAAGCACAAAAGCTCGAAAACTGAATGTATGCAAAAACGCAGCCTGGAGGTAAACAAAAATCTAAATGGAAACAGTAAGGAATGTTCCAAGTCCTGAAGGTCTCTAACATCAGTAACAAAGGTCTTTATAAATTAATTTGAATAAATTGTGTGTGAATAGCATAATCACAGAAAAATTAGATGATCAGTGGGACTTTGAGTAGCCTGCAGAATGTGGAGAGAGAAAGCAGGAGGTACAGCAAGAAGGCAATTGCAGTAGTCCAAGCGTGAAATCATAAAAGAATAAATGCTTTCCTTATAAGATCTGCCGAGGTTACAGCCTAAGGTTGTATCTACATTCATGAATTAGATAAAGCAATAAAAACTTGTATTCCCTCCATCAAGATATTTTTTTTTCTCAGGTGTCCTTCCTAGTTAACTCCTTAGTGGCAGTAAATTCTGTCTAGCAATATTCTCCACACATGCCTCTCTGTCGGGCAGTGGGTAGCTGGGATGAAGGGTTGGACTTGGCACTCTGACAAGCCATCCCCTGTGTTTGTCAATCAATTTCTTCTTCTTCCTAAAACCACCTTTCATATAGGAGTAATACAAGATTGACATGACAATTTAGCTTTGTTTTAGCTAGATTTTCAGCAGTCTGTGTCATCCAGGATTTTGAAGCATAAGTTTAAGAATTGGGCATGAAATCTGCAGTTTTTCTTACATTGTCACTTTTCCCAGAGGATTATATCACAAAGTGCTGTGCAGGATTGTTGCAAGATAGTATATCTGAAGGACTGCTTTGCTTCTTGGAGGAAAAGAAATCACTGTGAAAGGAAAATAGCTGTAAGGCTGAACTGGAAAACTGAAAGCATAAATTCTGAATGGAAGGAACAAAGTTCAAGGCAGTGCAAGGGCAATTTCACTTGCTAAAACCAGGCTCTGTCAAGCTGTTGCCTCAGCAAAGCTGACATCCAGCAGTCTGAAGATACAGACCTCTTTATTGGTAACACTCACTGCCAAGAGAAAGGTAAACCCTCATTTGCCACAGTAAGCTTCTGCAGTTCAGCCTCTCTTTTCTTCCTGTAAACCCCTAGAGTCTGCCCCAAACGAATCTTCCTCTCCTTGTGCACTACACATTTTGGCTCTTTGCAAATCGTTTCTTAGTGGCTTAGCTGCTCCTACCCCACCCTGGGATAGGAGACCAACAGCTGTGCCCGTCCCCCAGCTCTCACCTCAGCCTTCATGGACCTTCCATGCAACCACTGCCACCCCACCATGGAAAGCATTGGATCAGAAAGCATTGGGGCATGAAAAGCACCTTGCCTGCATTCCCTGAAGTTTTGCATTTGTCTATGGTAATATTTAAATATTTTATGACAATAATGTAGATTATAATTTAATTGAAAGCTTCTAGCTTCACAGTTTCCTAGAAGTTTTCATATTAAAAGACCCAACTGTTTCTTTATTCCTTTTGTCTCTGTTTTACTTCCATCCTTTTTATCATATAGTCATGGGAACTTTCCTTACTCTGCAAAAGGAGAGGTGAATTTAGTATTAAATGTTGTGTAATACGGCCAACAAAGCTTCATGTTGCCATGGTTTAAGACAGATGAAACATTCTGAACATTTAAGAGGCTTTTTAAAAAACCTTTTGGGATCAGTTGCTGTGTTTTGCTGGCAGTTCTGCCAGACTCTGCTTCCGAGTAATTTTTGCATACAAAAAAAAAACAAAACAAAACAAAAAAACTACTCATGGCATGCTAAACAAAAATGTACTTTAACAAATAGTTCAACATTAAAGTCTTTGAAAACAGCTTGAGCAATAACTGATAGGAAACTTATATCAGTGTTTTTTGTTGAGATGTGTCACATATGCTAAAGCACTTTAAATTTAACTAAATGGTTAGTATTTTATAACCACCTTCTGTTCATGTTAAAAATCTTTTCATTGTATTATTTTACTTCTATTCATGTCTTTTTTTAGTCTAAGTGCCTCAGTCACATCATGTATGTTGCCTAAAGCATGACTGCCTTTGCTTTGCTGAGTATTCAGTGTTGCTGTTACATTTTCTCCAGTCTTAACTGAATTCTTAAGAATTTGGTTTCTTTCTTTCTTAGAGAAATAAAACAAAAGTTGGGTTTTTTGCTTTATTTTTTCTTTTTTAAGCCAATTCGCCCCAAACTCATATTCTCTTGACATTTTGGTGGCTTTATTTAATATTCTCTCCATTACCTTAGTATTTTTCCAGTAATAGCGTAACCAGAACTGGTCACAGTGTCACAGTGAAGTACCAAGGTCATAAAGAATTTACAAGCTTTCAGTCTCTGTGACTAGACGTAATTTCTTTTGTAGTCTAACATCTGTCATATCCTATTGCAAACTCATGTCCCTTTGTTGTTTGCTAGGCTCAGTTCAGTGTTGTTACTTCCTGATTCATTACTTCTGTTTAATATTTGTGTTAAATTATTTTCCTTAGCTGTGAATTTTTTTTTGTCTCAGACTTTTGGAGTGAACAAGCTGGAAAAACTGAAGGCAAGCTGCTGCAATATCCATGCCTGAAATTCTTGGGAAATTAATGCAGAATATTGACTCTCATGCTCTTACTGTGGATTATTTAAATGGTTCTATATATGTAAATTAATAAATTACTATTATGCACTATAATATATATGAGCTGTGTGCATGATATCTACTATTTCCTATGTTTAATTGCTGTAAATTATATCTCATCCTCTTTGTATTATGTTATTTTTACTTCGTTCTTATTTCTGTAGGCACTTGAGGATTATTTAATAGTTTAGTTTTTTTAAATGTTGTTTCAGTCTTCCATTGACTCTTATACAGATCTTGGAAAGTCATTCACTTCTTTTTTCTTTTCCTATTTTTTCCCTGTCTTTTCAATAAGTCATTTGCCACTAAATTCAAAACGGTTCCCATCTTTTGCATATTCACAATTTTGGTTTTAACTAAGCTGGTTTGCACTGCAGTCAAAAGTCAGTGAGGAACCACCTTGAAGCAGTGGGATACAGCATGTTGATTAATATTGTATCAGGAGATTATTGTTGTTAAACGTTCAGATGTTTCCCCTCCCCTCCGGTACTAAACTGTCCTGACCAAGTATTATTTGTAAAATAGAAATGGTGGAAAAAGTAATTTTGTATCTTATTTTCCTACAGGATTTACAGATAATCAGTACAGATGAAAACCAGGTGTTTGTGGCTGTTCAGGAGTGGTACCAGACAGACACATACAACCTGTACCAGTCTGACCCACAAGGTGTTTACTACTCCATCCTGCTGGAAAATGTCCGGAGCACAAAGCAGCCAGAAGAAAATGTCCTGATAGATATTCTGGAGGTACATCTTTATCTCTTCCATTGTGTATAGCCTGTGAGAAGGGTTTTGTTTTGATTCTGAGTATAATACATTTTAAAATAATGGAATTTCACAGTTACATTTAATGTAAAAGTCTAGGATTTCTTTCTTACTGATAGCATATTGTTAACTACTCACATGTTTCTCTCTTGCCCTACTAATATGCTGTGTACTCTAAGAACTAGATTCTTGGGATGGGGTTCCTGGGGTATGCAAATCCAAAATTGGCATAGGGGTTTTTTAAGATACCGAAAGGTGAAGCTGGTGGCACAACTTATTGTGGAAGTCAAAAGTTGTGCAGCTGCCTCTGCATAGCTTTTTTCTTCTCAGTGACTCTGATGCATTTCCTGATTTAGAGCAGGACATCCTTTAGCCAGTAGGGTCTTAAACTATAATCCTGCGAGCCTTGTGCTAGGTTGTGTCAGTTCTGAAAGGCAAAGAACCAACAAAATTAGATACTGGACAGCAAATTCAGTTGCTTTCAGTAGGTGTCATGTGCTAACAGATTTCCTGTGAAACAAACTCTCCTGTAAACAAATCTAGCTTATATTTTAACATCAGTGCACTTGGCAAAATAAAAGACTAAAGAATATAGTGTTTTGGAAGAGTACAACAGACTGTTATCAATTCCTGCTGATGAAATTTCAGTGTAATATATTTCAATGTAATAAGATGTACATTTGCTCTGTTTTTGTTCTTTCTTGTAGCACAGAGAACTGGCCATTATCAGAATATTAAACTAATGGAGCTTTAATCTGACCCAGTTTGTCCCATTACACTCTAATCTGCCTGGTGTTAATTTAAAAAACAAACAAACAAACAAAACAAACAACTTTATAAGTGCAAGAGTTTTCTGTGGCAAAGGTTTGTAGTATTTCTACATACAAGGCACACAGTGACAGAACTGTTGAATAGCTGTAAGTAGACTCTTCTTGGTGGGGGAAAATGATAGTGTTTTTCTGCTCTTTATCTCCTCCATCTTTTTTTAGCTTTTTCTCTCCAAATGTCTGTAGTAAAACAAAAAGCTTTCTCATTATCAATGATTATTTTCTAGACTTGACCATTTTAGAAATGAGGGTTCCTACACATAGTGTGTAGCCACATTTCCACAGGGTGATATATTGACAGCATTAGTTTGCAGCATTTTACTCCCTGGCACTCTGATGGGATCCAAAGCTAAAAGGCAGTCGGGTGCAATCTCTACTCCTGGCATCACCTGTAGCACGTAATTTCAGGTAAGCTTTACAGAGATGCTACCCTTGGCTGTCCTTTTGTCTACAAGAGTTATTAAATTAATTCAGTTGCACTGATTATTTCATAATACCCAAATGTTACTGAAGGCATATTAGATAATGCGATCCTAGATTATTGTGTGTGCTGGATCAATTTGTAGGGTTGCATTAAAAACAAAATGTACAGATAATAAAGAGTAATTGAAAGAGCCACAATGGAGCCATACAACTCAATTTTTTGAGCTATTTTTGACATAGAGTTGCATTATAGAAGAATTGTTTTATTTGTTTACAGTAGGACGACCCACAGCTTCCAGACAGCTCATATGATAAATAATTAGGGTTCATCTTTTTTACTAGAATATGTATGGCTTATTTATACAGTATAAAATGGCTAATAAATAGAACACATGTTGCAGCCCTTGAGGATGGGATTTTGTTCTAATCTGGGTTTTCATTTTGGGTACTTTAGTGCAAGTATTCCATCTTGGGAAGATGAATCTTCAGTGCAGCACAGAGACAGTCCTTGATGTTTGACAGTTTCTCTTTTCACCAGTATATAATTCTCCTTAGAATTTGCACTGTTCATCTTCATTATCTTCTGCTGACCCCACTTCATCTTTTACTTCTACAGGTGCTATAAAATCTTTAATAGGTGTCTGCCTATCTGTATTCATTTTCTTTTATATGCTTTATCTTCTTTTGCACCATATTTCTTTTCATGTTGCATGTGTGAAAAGGGGAATAATTCCCAAATACTTCTTTCAAAGAAGGGAAGAAAAAGAAAGGTTAAGTGTTAACTGACTGTCCAAAAGGAGGATGCCCTTGAAATATGTGACTGTAGACAAGGAACATGTCCTTAAGAATGTATCAAGTGCTGCCAGTGTGAACCAGACACAAATTTGACATAGGCATGTTTGCAAAAGGGACATACTAACGCATAAACTGTGGGCTCATGTGAACTGTGCTTCTTGCTACCAACTAGTACAGAATATTGTTTGGCTGTAAAATCAGAAATGTAATGATCAGCAATTAATGTGTCACAGCAGAAAATCTGCTCAAAAGTAGGTTTACAAGGTATAAATTGCTTTTCAAAGTGTACTAGGGATCAAGCCCTAAACCATTTAGAAAATGGGTGCTCTGAGAGCTAAGCTAAAAGTCCAAGGAAAATCAGTGGAAAGGTGCTTTTCAATTTCTTCATGTTCATCTGCCTTGAGTAGCTGTTGGACTGTTCATCAGACTAACTGAGCGCTGCACAATGTTAAAACATCTTTTCCAGAGCAACTTATTACTGTGAATCTTTTCCTTTCTTGATAGAAAGATGCTAATCTCCCAATTTTAGATTAGGGAATTGAGTCAAGGAGTAGAAAGTACTGAAGAATTTGGTTGCATTGGCACCACAGTACAATGCAAAAGGTAGATTTGACGTAAGGCATTTACAGAAAGAACCAGGAGTGTATTTGTATAGGTCACAGGACAAATGAAATGCTACAGCTGGGGTGGGGTGTTTTGTAGCTGCCATTTTTTACACACCATAGTTTTATATTAGTTATTGGGGTTTAGGCTAATGCCCCACTCTGAAGATCATACTTTTGCACTTGTTCTGAAGATAGATACCTGAAACCCATTTATTTTTTCAAGCAGGGTTTATGACTTTCATTCAAAATACAACTGCTGTGAAGTGCTGGTCAGGTTTCATCTTTTAAAGCAGCATCAAGAAAAGTTAACTGAGACACTGAAGAAAATATTTTCATAACCTTTCAATGTTTGATAGATTCAAACAATTAATGTCCCATACTCTAGAGAGGAAAAGTTACCCTAGAGCTTGGTTAAATTAGAGATGGGAGTGAGAATGGAGAAAAATTTGAGCCCAACTTCTATTTGATGATTACGTGGAATGATTAAATATTCATTAAATAAAGATGAGGAGGAAAGAGAGAAAGAGGAAAAAATACATTTATGATGCTGCACTGTTTTTACTATTCACAAATGAAGAGGGAAACCTCAGTTGCAGTCCCTGATCTAATTATTGTTTAAATATTTAATATTGTGTTCACTGGAAGAAAGACATGCACAGAAATTTTACCCCAAGTCTGCCCTCCCATGTAAATGTTTGAACTGCCAGGTTTTTCATGGCTGTGCTGTCCCTCAAAGGTAAAATATGTAAAAAAGCCCCAGGAAGATGAAAATGCTTTGAAAGCAAAGCAAGCAGATTCCTCATTTGTTCCCTTCTTTTTCTCTCCTGCACTGCTAAGTAGTTGACTTTTATGGCCTGTTTGTCTTGGAAGTGGTTCTGAGCTTCCAGCATCCTGGATAACTAAGCCAACCACATATGGGGCTTAAGGAAGAAGGAGCTCATGAGAGAGCAGGGTATCAAAATGTCTGTACAGAATTACGCTATATAAGCTTGAATATATTTTCAAGTTCTAGGCTGTTACCAGAACCAGCAGAACATTCTTGTTCTCTCTAGATTTAGATCAGTTCCCATATTTATAAACAGTGAGTATCAAATCTGTAGACTGATAGTAGGGATGCTTTCTCTTCTCCCTGAATGCAGACTTCTGTTAAATGGAGTTAAAAACTGGTAGTTGGCAAAAAAAAGGAAATAGTAAATAATTCAAATGAAAAATGAACGTTCAGGAATGCATCATGTCATCATCAAGAGTCAAATATTTCTGATCATTCAAAGAGCTGGCTATCTTGTGCATTTTCTTGTAATGAATGTTTTGGTTTTGTTACATGTCAGCACCCAAGGTGATTAGCAAGCTTTACTGTGCTGGAAATGGCATATGAGTTGATATACGTTGTCCAGAATTTTTAAAAAATTCATGAAATCTTAAAAGTAATTGCTAGGGAAACAAGAGCACTCTCAAGGAAACCTTCAGTTTGAATAAAAGATCTTATTTCATGCCCTTTGGTGGAATATATGTTAATATGTTAATAACATAAATGTTAGGGCTAAAATCGAACATATTAAGGTGCAATTACTGTCAGGTTCTTCTAAAAATTATCCCCATTAACTTTGACACTTTGAGTTGTAATAATTTCCTTATACAGATTGTTTTGAAATAAAATAACAGCCTAAGAGAAGAGGGAATCTGTAAGTTTTTTTATTATTATTTTTTTATTTCCCCAGAAGTTAAACAGGTGAAGGGAAACTAAATGTGTGGAGGCAGACTGGATACAGGAGCATTTCAGAAGCTTAAGAAGTTGAGTTAGCCCTCTGTGTTTCTCCCTCAAATGATCTCTCTGTATTTCCTACAAAAGACGATTGTGCTTCCTAATTCAGTATTATTTTAAAGGATATGATACTGTATTTTGTTAATTTAATCTGTTTGTGTAGTATTTCTATGATATGGGTCACAGGTCTCCAGGGTAAAAGTCAGGTTGCTGTGAAAAAATTGCTTACATCATTGATAGAACAGCATTTTGGAGATGCCCATATTTAAAAAAATTCAGAGCTGTAATTTTAACAGTAGGGCCATGCTGTCATAATTTTTATATTTTGCTATAAACTGCATGTAATTTGATTAGCCTTCTGACATTGAGAGAACTACATATCCTTTTAAAATACATTTACAAACACGAGTCACTGTAATTGTCTTCCCCTTCTCCGTTTCTCCCTTTGCTCTTATCTTTTTCCTTTACTTATTTTTTTTAAGGTATCATTCACTTTCTATTCAGTTTCCAGGAGAAACTACCTGAGATACACAGTTCAGAGCCACAAAAGAGCAGCTAATCAGGGATAATCCTTGTGGAAAAAATGTGTATGAGCTGGATATTAACTTCTCTCCTGTATGCTTCAGGTCAGAGGTGTAAAAGGAGTCTTTTTGGCCAACCAGAAAATTGATGGGAAAGTTACCACCCTGATAACCTACAATAAAGGCCGTGACTGGGATTTTCTAAACCCTCCAGACATTGATATGAATGGCAAACCCACAAACTGTAAACCTGTAAGTGGCTCTTTTTGGTCTATCTTCTCTGTAAAGTGCACAAGAATTATCTACATAGTAGGATGTGTAGTAGTTCCAAAAGCCTGAGAGCTTTGCGCTGAGTTTACCAGCCAAACTAGGAGGCAAATCTACTTGCATTGCATGAGCTGTGGTTTCACAGTCCAGTCATCTGATAGAGTGAGTGGTCAGGTTTCTCCATTTAGATCACTTTTACACAAAGAGGACATTTTATCTCATGTGTCCACTACACAACCCAGTTCAGAACAATCATGACAACAACCATTTGTGCCTAGATATACGACACAAATGGGTCACATCATGAATCAAATAGAGATTACCAATAATTTTTTCTCTTTCTTTTTCATATTTTAGTTTCATGTTAAACCAAAGAAACATTTGGTTCTCTGTTAAAGGGAACTCCTTACAGTTGCTTGAAAAAAAACCCAGCACAGTAACCTGCATGGAAAAAGTCCTTTCTTTTTGTAAGATTATGTTATTTTTGTTTAAGTGTCCAAACTACACATGGTGTTTGTTATTTGCAAATCTCTACTGAAAAACCTTGTATTTTTTGCACTTACTCTGCTCGTGAGGAGTCAAAGGTCTGCATTTGAGTGGGCAAAAGAAATGCTTCTCATGCTGCCACTGCAAGAGCTTTGCTCCCTCTCCACATAGCAGATGTCGAGGGCTGGAGCTGCTGGTTCCCATTTGAAGGGTTCAAGACTGTGCTATAAGGTTCAAGCCTGCAGGGCCTGGTTCAGATCAATCTGAGATGAGTGGAAAGATCACAGTGGCAGTGGCTCCCAGGCAGTGCTGGCAGCCCCTCCTGGTAAAGCTCATAGACAGAATTGCTGTGAATAATATGACCTTTGAGTGCCACGGCACAAAGGGCAAGAAGCAGTAAGTTGTGTCCTAGAGCTGGAATTTGGCTCCACAGGAAACAGCCATTCTTTTTCTCTATGAAGGCATATGTTACTGAAGGTGGTCTCTGTCTGGGCTTTCATTATTGCAGAAGAATAGCTGTTAGCAGTTCTTTTAAAAACCTATTGTCTTCTTCTTCCCCCACAAGCCTGATTGTTACCTTCACCTCCACCTCCGGTGGGCAGACAATCCCTATGTGTCAGGAACAGTTCACACCAAGGACACTGCACCAGGGCTCATAATGGGGGCAGGTAAGTACATAGCATTATTTTTTAAGACTTTGTATGTGGTGTTGGTCCTTTGTAGATCTAGCTTTTTGGTTTATAAGAATAGCACATTACAAATTTTCCAAAATAAGCCTTTCCTGCAGAATAATCCTTTATGAAATCTGTTGATCAAACAATGTAATAAAAGTTAATTGAAGGTCCAGAGCTGTGACAGGCAGTTCTATACACAGTCTCCTGGACACATTATGCTTTGCTGTGCTGTGTAGGACCTCCTTCCCCATTAGTGTGCTGTGGAGGTGTGGCGGTGGCTGAAGGACATGTTCTGCATCCTTTTTCTCTGGAAGTGGTGTGTAGAGCCTCCAGCATCATGAATAGCCCGGGAAAACTGATGTAAACAGTGACCGAGCCTTTGTTTTAAGCCTAGATAAAGATAATTTGTCTAGTAATTTTTATCAATTCCTTTCTGCCTAAAGAGAGATGAATTAAAAGAGGAAAATGTGTGTGTTGGGAACAATGCCGTTTGTGGCTTCTCCATTATGACATACGTATGGAGTCACATCAATGTGAAGTAGGATTTAATAAAAGAAATTCCATTTTTCTTTTCATCAAGAAAAATTATCATGTTTTACTATGTATCCTTGTTATCCGTCTTTTAATTTTGTCTTCTGTTTCTTTGTTTTAAAATTATCCAATTGTTAAGTATTCTAACAGCTTTTTTAAATTGCATTGTTTTGTTCTTATGTCCTGGATTATGTTTAGGTGAAATGCACACATATACTGCTTGTCTTTTCGTAAAAGTATATCTGTTTTTAGTGAAAAATGGCTTCTGCTTTAGCTTGTACTAGTCTTGTATAAACAAGTTATTAAATTGAAAATTTCCTGAGAATATCAAAGAGTGTTTAAAGAGAATGACAGCTGCCACTACTTCCATATAACTAAAGATTTCAAGTTTTTCCCTACTCTAAAGGGAGTTTAAGGTATTATGTAGGAGCCAGACCTCTGCTATTTTTTTATTGATACAAATGAGACCGATAATTTATACAGTGCCCTTGTAGATAGATTTCTTATTTGTGTTCAGTCCACATTTTATGAATTCAAAAGCTTCAAAAAATAATTTCCATTTCAGATGTTCTTTTTGCATAAAGGTTCTCCAATGTGGATTCTTAATTTTAGCCCCATCATATTGTGCCTAAATGCCTTCCATATTGTACCTAGCAAAATTAAGCAAGGAAATGTAATTAATTAGTCCATTATTCCTATTTTGTTTTTCTTTCTTCTTGCACTAGGATATGATGTGTTGAATTGATGTTTATTGAGATGTTGGGTTGTTTTCATTGGGATTTGTAGAGTTTTTTAAGTTTGCTGTTCTCTGAGATTGTATTAGGGATGGCAGGTTGCAGAAGAGTATTTTGCCCTTAATTGCTTTCTGAAAGGGGGTGAGATTTCATCACTGTGACATTGTCTTACTGTACCAGGTGAGTAAACTTGCCAACAGCTTTCCTCAACGTGATCACGAGGAAGTGTTTTTGATAACATTCAAATATCATTAACAACTGAATGAATGTTAAATCTGACTTGATTGTGAAGCAACCTATAATGTAATGGAAATGTTAGAGAGGCATCCTTGTTCATAGCAGCAGGATAAAAAGCTGGGAGGGATGGTATGATGCAGTGATGGTATGTGATGATGATATGATGCAGTGTATCCCTTTTTTGGTAGAAGTTTGTGTAGCTGCAAACAAAGAGAAGGGACTTACTTTGGAGCCTTAAAAATCTTATAGAGCAACTACATCCCCCTTGCCAACGGATGACCTGAATCAACTCTGATTTTGACTTGCATTTACATTATTTGGATGCTCAGGTCATCTGGATTCAGCGCACATGTTCAGTCTTATCTGGCAAAGCTGATATCCTTGTAAACTTACACAGAAATATTTTACATACAGTGAGCTTGAATTTCCTTTGGCCTGATCCTTGAAACTGATAATTCTATGCAAATCAACAGAAGGACTATGTTATTAGCACATACAGGAATCAGATTATTTGGGCTACATCACATACTATTGGGATTTTACTGTTAGATTTAGAAAGAGCACATCTTCTGGAAATGACTGAAGATGATAAAGATCTGTGAATGTCAGTTGATCACAGCATGTCTAGGAACCATCACTGCCTTGTGCTGTAAAAAGAGAAAGGTATTCTGAGGGTGAGGTGGGTAAATAATTGCTAATGGAGAGAGGAAAATATTAATACTCTGTCAAAATACTATACAGCGACCTTATTAATAAGAATGTGGTAATCAATTTTCAAGACCAGTGAGCAGGTGCTATGAAGGTCTACTTGGCAGTTGGTGGAATTAGAGAATATTTACAAGAATCCCATTAGCTGAGAAAATAAAGAACAATAAAGGACAATAAAGAATATGATTTTTTTTTTCCTGAAAATGTAAACATGGGGTAGAAATAAATGATGCAAACAAGAACTAGAAATGTAGATTCTAACCAGAAGAACTAGGAACTTCATGCTCTCAATTACAGCTGTGTATCTATTGTTCAAAAAAAAAAAAAAAAAAAAAAAGAGTTCCTTTAACATGAAGTTTGGCTCCTTTGTAGGAAGATTTTACAACACAGCTTCTTGTGGTAATGGAAAAGCTAACCTGTGACTTAAGGACAGTTTTGATACTGTGCTTGAAAATCAGAGCTCAGAGACTATTGAATATTATTTTTATTAAAAAAATAATTAAATTGTGAACAGCATTAATGCCTTGAGCATTTGGGAAAACACAGTAATAGGATGGTAAAATTGCACCTCTTTAACCTCATATTTACAAATAAAACTTCCACTATAATAAGGTAGCATAAATAGTTCTCAGGAATGCATACTTTTAGCTTATGTATATACATAAATTGTGCAGACATAATATTAAATTTTACAGCTGCATACAAAAGTGTTCTTTTAAAAAATTCCTTTGCTCTCTTTGAGAAATGTAATAGGAGTTTGCATTTACATTTGATTTTCGTGCATTTTAATCTGGGCAACAATTTCTATTTCTCACCTCATGAGCTATGAAATGTGTGTCAATTGATGTGTAAATTGTTACTATGAACTTACGAAGGGCTTTTCTATGAAAAATGTTTAGAGAAGTGTAGCTTTTTCAGGTGCTAGTTTACAATAATTGCCTGTTTAGCTTCCAACCCAGATGGCAAATCAAGAAAGCAGTAAATTCTGCACATTTGCACAAATTGAGGAAGTGCTGGGAAAGTTCTGTTTACTTTTTGCCATATCAGGCCCAAATACATTGCATACATTGTGATGAATTTCTCTCATTTTTCACAAAAGTAGTATAACAGGATGCATCTATAAAAAAGGATAAGGGAACAGGGAGATGATGGAGCATTTCCCGGTGCATTTTGGAATAAAAATCCTGCAATTCTTTCGAATTTTTCTCATGTCAACATGTTCCTCAGTTCTGATTCCCCACTTACTCAGCCCTCAGCCAGGAAAAAAGTGTCTGTCTGGGACATTTAAATATAAATTGGTTGTATGTTTGTTCTTCACTGTGACTACAAGCTTACAAACCATGAAAATTTAACTTATTGTGCATTGCCTGAAGGGATGTTACAACTGTATTAATTACCAATAATCCAGGCAAGGCACATGTCTCTTTTTGGAGTAGGTGTGTGCATGTATGCTAAATTTCAGTGACTGGAAAAGATTTTCTGTATTAGAAGGATTATCTAAGTGTTGCATATGGGGATTATTCCTTCTCACAGTAAGCATGTCTAAAGTCACCCATAAAAATATGCATAAACACAGTGATAAGTAGCACTTAAAAGATGTAAATTAATGGTAAATAGTAAATGAAAGTCATCTCCTATATTTCACAGAATCACAGAATATGCTCAGTTGGAAGGGACCCATAAGGATCACTGAGTCCAGGTCCTGGCCCTGCCCAGGACCATTCCCAAGAATCACACCATGTGCCTGAGAGTATCATCCAAACACTTCTTGAACTCTTGTCAGGCTTGGTGCTGTGACTACTTCCCTGAGGAGTCTGTTCAGTGCCCAGCCATCTGCTTGTTGAAGAATCTTTTTCTAATATCCAACCAAAACCTCCCTGACACAACTTCAGGCCATTCCCTGGGGTTCTGTCACTGAGCCCAGTAGGAACCTGCCAAAATGGCTGAGCAAAGAAAGATTTTTTTATTACTTTCTTGAGATCTGTGTGTGTTTTGCACAACTATACCACCGTTGTAGAGAGCTTTGCTAGCCACCAGTCATCAGTAAAATACATTGCTTGCTTTCAGATCCCTGTGCTAACAGCTGCTAAACTGTCATGTGCAAGTCACAGAGAACTTTGAGAACTATGTTGAACAGTAGTTAATGTTTCTGCATTCTGCTTTTTGAGTCTGCTACCCTTGGAAGGATGGAATGTGATTTTACTCAGTCACTTAAAATCAGCCTTTGCTCAGGATGAGTGAGAAGGAGAAAGAGGACTTCTTGTATCCCAAAACACAGTTTGAAGAAGTTTGTAAGAATGCAAGTAACAGAAATTAAAAATGACCATCCTTAGTAAAAAATTCAAAAATGCAGGCCATTTACCTCCTTTTTACCTCCTGAATAGAAGTGGCAAGGTGTCAGAGCATAACAACAACAGAGTCATACTAACTTGGGCCAAGAGTTCATCTAGCACAGCATCGTGACTATGTTGGTGACAAAAGCCTTTGAAGGTGTGCCTAACAACAATTCAGTGTATATGGTCACCTGGGCATTGGTTTGGAGAAGACACACACATGAGAGTCTTCTTTCCTGCCCCTGCCATTTAGTTACAAAAAGAATATAAAGTAGTAGGAGACCAGCTTGAGAAGCTTCTGTATTATAAACAAAACTTAGTGAAACTGGATGACAAACACTGTGTCGTATGTCAGAGGAGGTTTCAGGGCATTTAGATCAAAAGTGGTGTTAAAATGATACCTTTTATAACTCTGGCTAATGCAGCCTTGTTGTGATTTAAACCCAGCTGGCAACTAAGTGTCACACAGCTGCTACTCACTTTCCTCCAGTGGGATGAGGGAAGAGAATTGGAAGGGTAAAAGTGAGGCAACTCATGGATTGAGATAAGAACAGTTTAACAATTGAAATAAAATAATAATAATAGATTGTACTGGAAAGGAAAAGAACAAAGAGAGAGAAATAAAACCCAAGAAAGACAAATGATGCAAATGAGAACAGTTGTTCTCTTCCAACCACTTGATGCCCTGAGCAGTGCCCCCCGCTGCCTCTTCCTCATTTGATTGCTGAGCAGGATGATATATGGCTTGGAATATCCCCTGAGTCAGATGAGATCAGCTATCTTGGCTGTGTCTCCTTCCAAAGTATTGTGCACCTCCATACTCTTGGTTTAGTGAGGTGAGGACCAGAAAAGGCCTTGACTCTATGTAAATCGCTCTGCGGTAAGAAAAACACCCCTGTATCACCGACTTCAGTACACATCCAAAACACAGCCCCATACTAGCTGCTATGAAGAAAATTAACTCTACCCCAGCCCAAACCAGCACATGCCTGTTGTAGATTACTCATTCCAGATGCAATAACTTGTTTGGCATGAACCTGAATTGCCTTCAGTGTATTAGATTGCATTTAGTTGTTACCCCAGAAGGATATTGAGATCTAACACAGATCCACGAAAATGGTAGAAAAGTTTCCATTGCTGTAGTGGCACATCTGAGGAGTTACTGCAGATATTTACAGATGTAATAAGAAGCAAAGATTTTGGTGTGGCTCACCAGGCAAACAGTACACTGATGTTTGTAGGTGTGTGGTACCATTCAAACACTTCAGGATGTGGTGGGAATGGTACTTGTAGGTATTGGCTACCAGTCTTGGGCTGAGCATAATTTATCTGTTTCTTACTTTCTGTGTCACTTGATCACAATGTCCGTTGTGCACATGTGTTATTGGCTGCCACACTTACCACAAATATGTTTCATAATCTCCTCAGGTGTGGAATGGAAACGTTCCACTTCAAGTGCTGCAGTAGCTTTACAGCTGTTTGTTTGCAATGTTATTAATGCCAGGATTTTTTGCATTTAACTTGTTGTGAATTGAAGCTGTTGTAAAGGGATTTATGGGGTGTCATTACATGTGCTTTCTTTAGTGAGCTGGCTTATCCAGTAACACGACACACTGTGAGGTAGCTAGAGCCTAAAATTATGCACTTTATTTTAAATCTCAAAAAGAATACTCCAAATCTTTGAAGTTATTTTTTATTAGAATATTAAAAAAATAAAATTAAAACAATGTAATTCTTTAAATAAAGAAAACTCTTAACTCTTTTGTGACACATGTTGAACAGAAAGGTTTGCTAATAAAAGTGTGGGCAGTTCACTTAGTTCTTTGAAGAACACTGTTTTATTCCAGTTCTACTTTTTCAGTCTAACAGTTTTCAGAGATATCCATGACTTAAGAGACTCATCACATATCCCTATCTGTTCATGTGGAAATTTCCTTCTGCCTATCACCTCTCAGATTGGGCTGCATGGCTGCTTCCCTCTGCAAATAGCACCCTGTGCTTTGCAGGAGCTTGCCTGTTTTCTCTAGTGATGCAGGTTTCCTGCTTTCAGCCTCAACTGCTGTTTATTTCTAAATCCACTTTTTCAGCAAGACATTGTCTGTAATAACCACAGAACAAAATCCAACTACACTGAGAAGTTTTTTTCATTCATACATAAAAGGATTTTTTTATCTGCTCAAAGACTTGACTTTATAAAGTTTGCAAAATTATGCCATATGATTGTGTCTCCCAATATATCTGGAAGTAGTGACAATTACAGCCTTCATTAATGACACAATTAAACACTGTGTCAGCAATCAGAAGCTGCATGCTCAATTTCTGAGCTTTCACCCTTGGTCCAGGGAGGGACTGCCTTCAAAAGTCAAACAGCACTGAAGTTCTTTTTCCCAAATCCCCTGCCTCTCTGCCATTGTTCATCCATTGTGGTTTTTGCCAGAATGGCATGTCTCTGGAACTACAAATGAGCCCACCAACTCCTCTTGCTCATTTATTAGGAAAAGGCAGTAAAGGTAAAACCAGAAGTCTTGTCTATCTTTTAACAGAACTGCAATTACAACACAGTTGCTAATATCTTTCAGTCATTACCATATCAGCTGGATAGAAAAGGCTTTTTAATGAAGCACAAGTTGATGCTGTTTAGTTTACAGACTAATTTTCCATTAGCAAGGCAATTTACCACTGAACTCTTTAAAGCGCAGATCCATAGCAATTCTCTAAATAAAGACCTACTCATGCAAGAAGATTTTAATAAGTGGTGAAAAGAGGTAGAATAAACAGCATTTATCCAGGAGCAAAATTAACACTGCATTTATTAATGGTATCTATGCAAAGAAGGTTGTAGACTGACAACAGTACTTTAGATTCTAGCAAGGAAATAAATATTTCTGTCCTCAGCTGTCCAATAGAAAACATTCTGTGAGTAACTGCAAAGCACAAGAATATACGCATTTGCAGATGCATATAACTGTAAAAACTATACAGAGGAAAATAAGACTAGCAAAAGAAATGTGTTTTGTATAACCAATGAATCAAGAAGAGAATCAGTCAGAGAAGGGCAACAAGGATGGTGAAGGGGCTGGAGCACAAGCCCTGTGAGGAGCGGTTGAGGGAGCTGGGGTTGTTTAGCCTGGAGAAGAGGAGGCTCAGGGGTGACCTTATTGCTGTCTATAACTACCTGAACGGGGTGTCAGTCTCTTCTCTCAGGTAACTGGCAACAGAACAAGAGGACACAGTCTCACGCTCTATCAGGGGAGGTTTAGACTTGATATTAGGAAGAAATTCTTCACTGAAAGGGTGATCCGCCATTGGAATGGGCTTCCCAGGGAGGTGGTGGAGTCACCCACCCTGGATGTGTTCAAGGGTAGGCTGGATGAGGCACTTGGTGCCACAATTTAGACGATGGGCTGTGAGATTACGAGTTGGACTTGATGATCTCTAAGGCCTCTTCCAACCTTGCTGATACTGTGATACTGTGAAATCTCCCTTTCTTTCACATTCTTATCTCCTTCTAGTGAGCAGATTAATCTTAAAGCTGTATTTGGGGAGAAAATATAACTGAATTCACATGTGAAGTTTTCCTTTTGGATCTGTCTCATTAGCTAATATTCACAGGATGTTTAGGTTGGATATCAGGAAAAGGTTTTTCACACAGAGGGTGGTTGAGCACTGGAACAGGCTTCCCAGGGAAATGGTTACAGCACCAAGCCTGACAGAATTCCAGAAGCATTTGGACAAAGCTGTCAGGAATACAGTGTAACTCTTGGGATGCTCCTTTTCAGGACCAGGAGCTCAACTCAGTGATGCTGATGGGTCCCCTCCAATTCAGTATATTCTGTGATTTTATGATTCTATGACTTAATCATGTTTCACTGTTGGAGGTTTTTTCTTGTATACTAGAAAGTCTGCCTGAATGAAAGCAACATGATGGTAAACAAAAAAATATAATATTCCAATGACTACTGCACAGAATAAAACCAACGTTTGAATCTGTTCTTTAAAAAGATTTGGCCTTTAGTTAGGTCTATGCTCTTTTGTCCTTAACACTGATGGTATGGTTGTAGCTTTCTGTCATTTCCATTATGGAATCATTTTGATTGCTTTTGAGCTTTTGTTTATAAAAGGTAGGCAGTCTTATATAAAAAGATAACTCTTCCCCAAAGCCATGTGATGGCCCTTGCTATCCCAGCTGCTCGGACCAACTCATCAGGCAGAGCTGGGAAGGTGAGCCCATGTGCAGACCTCAGTGCTGAATTAGGGCTGGGCTGTTTTTGAAGATGAAGATGTTTGCAGGGAAGGAATAAAGTCTCTTCACTCTGGAGTAACTCATTGCTCTAGTGAGCACACTCTGCATAAACAGGTCTGTTTTAGTGGTTAAAACCAGCTATTTATATAACACACAAGTGGAATTTCATACTGCTATCCTATTCTCAAGTGTTTTCTTTCACCGCCTCTTCTGCTTAAGACGATCTGATAACTTTCATCTTATTTCTACTGTAAAAAACATGCAAACCATATATTTAAATCAAAATCCTCTGGAAGATATAATTTAGAAGGAATATTGTGCCATGATTGCTTCTCCCATAAAACACTGTAAAGGGTCTGGTGGTTTAATAGTTTGTTATTTGAAATCCTGCATGT
This sequence comes from Serilophus lunatus, assembly GCA_013399895.1. Lineage (NCBI taxonomy): Eukaryota > Metazoa > Chordata > Aves > Passeriformes > Eurylaimidae > Serilophus > Serilophus lunatus. Next base: position 3,280,075 of record VXBA01005293.1, on the reverse strand, counting down.
TAAAAGATGGAGATCTTAGTACTTAAGACTGCATTTGTTGTCAGCTTTCACAAATTTAACACTTTTGTTAGCTTTGCAGCAATCTGAGTTCTCCTCAGTATTTTTTGTCAAAAATTCAGTAGCAACCTGATCAATATTTAGATAAATGAAGTAATTCTGCTTTCAGTTCTTTTGCATTTGCACTCTTTTACAAAAGCCCTGCCCCCTCTTTTCAGTGTTGCCTATATCACCAGATTCTAGATTTTTCTATCACTTCATCACTTCATTTTATCTTAGGGATAAAATATTTTAACAATTCCGGTTTAACATGAATATTTTCACAAAATATGATTAAGGTTAAGGTAAGGATTCTGAGTTTATAGCTGTTTCATACTTCTATCTTAAGTGTGTGTTGTTTTATAATGTTTCAGCATTCAGCAACAAACATAAAATGTTGGTTTGGCTTCTACATTTCAATATTAGAATCAAGCCTCATTACTCCCATCAATGGACAAAACAGCAATTGAAAGGAAGTCTTTAAAAATGTACATACGTGTTTTTTAAAGGATTTTGCTGGTCCTACCAGAAATTTAGTAAGCCTGATTACCTGAGTTTAGTTCTTGCTCGAACCTGGAAACTTCTTACTCCAGCGGTCATCAGGACTAGATCCAATCTCTCTTGCTCGTGTGGATGAAACATTTGTTTTCTCCTGTTTTGTGACAGGTAACCTGGGGTCCCAGCTGGTTGAGTATAAAGAGGAGATGTACATAACATCTGATTGTGGGAACACGTGGCGTCAGGTAGGAAACATAAATCATCAAAGGTACCCGGAAATAAATTTAATATACCAAATGTGATGAATTTTATAATGCTTACCTAATCTTTAGGTACCTACTCTTTTGAAGGTGGTGGCTATTATTATCTCCATTTTGCTTGGAAACTAAGACTTTAAGAAGGTGACTTGCAAAGACTCAAATTGATCAGACTTTCAGGTTCTGCTGAAATTTGAATATTTTCATTTCTTGAAAGATCTTAGAAGTATCTTAGGAAAAAATAAATGTAACATCTTTTTAGGTTTGTAATAATTTAAATAATCTTACTATGCTAATGATGAAGTGAGCTTGGGCTAGATCTTGCAGTACAGACTTTCTAACCTAAAAGACCTGACTCAGGAACAAGTAGAGAAATTCTGCTTCATAGTCTAAAAACTGTTATTTAAGCATAAACTTTGTTCTTTATTGAAACTGAGATAAAAACTGAGTGAAAACAGATTTACACAAACCAATAAACTTTTGAATGTCTTTCAGTATGATTTAATAAATTCAGAGACGACAAATGCCAAAAAAGAGAACAGCAATGTAGTAATGCTATTTGAATTCTGGAAGTCTTTTGCTTCCACTGCCTACTATCAGCTGAAGCATTTCACCTTTATTATGTATTGTTTCGTAAACTGCTTTGTCTCGGTGTGATAAGTTCACCCTGGCTTGATGCCAGGTGCTTATCCAAGTCATATTATCACTGCCCTCCTCAACTGGACAGGGTAGGGGGAATGTAACAAAAAGCTCATGTGTCAAGTTAAGTCACCAATTACCATGATGGGCAAAACAAACATGACTTTGGGAACATTAATTTAATTGCAAATGAATAACAGAGCAGGATAGTGAGAGATAATCCCAAATTTTAGAATATCTTTTCCTCACCCCCGCCTTATTTCCTCCCTTCTTTCAACTTTATTCACAAATTCTCTGCCTCCTCCCCACAGCAGCACCCAGGGGCAGGGAACAGCAGGGACCAGGTCCATCTTGGAGTAGGCTGCTGTTGGCTGTCAGACATAGGGAAGCTTCAGGAAGCTTCTCAGAGAAGCCACCCTTGTAGTAACCCCCTGCCTAAACCTTGCCATGTAAACTGAATACACTCCACAATGACTAATCACAGGGCTATTTTCTTTCAATGTATATGTATATAGCAATAATACACAGTATGATATGGATTCTACTTATATATCCAGGAGAAATAAAAATCACCCTGAAAGGACCAAAGCGTGTCAAAAAATAATTTCATTTCAGCTAAAATAGTGTTTTAGTGTTCAGCTGAAATGAAATTTAGTTATTTTCTGAGAACAATTAAGTGTGAGAATGTTCTTGGTAGTGTTACTGAGCTTGGGGAATTTGAGGTTAAAAGAGGAAAATAATGTTAGTTTCTTATATTGCTGTTGTAGAGTTCTATTAATACTCCATAGAGGGACTTTTAAAAAGAAAAAGTTATTTTTGTCATGAGAATGTCCTTTGATGTTTAAAAGATTTTACGCCGAATTCCTTCTAGAAATCTAGAATATGATAAATAGGTGTTTAAATGCAAAAGCCTTCCAGGATTTACAGTAAGTATTGTGTCTTTAATACTTCATAGAGGCCCCTCATAATTTATTGTCAGCATTTGCCAAAGTTTTATGATTTTTCTGGGGTGAAAAAATAAGAAAAGAATGAAGGGGAACAAATTCATATTTCCACTGCTTTTTATTTTAAGTAAACCACAGGTAAATTATATGTGTTGCTACTTGACCTTAAATGCCTATTCATACTATAAAACCAACAACAAAATGATCCCTCATTGTGATAGTCAAAATGGAAAATATCATTTATTGATTTTAAATAAAATTGTTATGAACCCTTTGAAAGAGCATGCTTAATCCTAGTATTTGTGATCAGAATGAAACTGTAGATTTTACGTATTATATGGTCTCGCTGTTTGTTCTCTGTCAAACAGTTCTTCCAGAGGACAGCAGTACATTTCCTTTCTCTGTTGGAGTTCATGCAACAAGAGAAGGCTTCAGTCAGGTGACATGGGAGTTTAAATAATTCAGTAAATTGCAGTTCTTGTGAGCTGGGGAAAGCAGAACAAATCCCATGCTTTGGCACAACTCTTTATCTAAGTCTCTGACTTGTAGACTTTTTGGTTGTCATTAGTGAGTGTCTGGCACCTTTCTCATGTGCTCATATGATGTTGCTGAGCTATTAAGAGACTACAAGAGGACCAGTCTGTGCTTGTGTACAGAGACACAGTAATGCAGAGAAGTAAACATAAGAGACTTAGGAGAAAAGGCAATTCAAGGGATTGGTTAAAAGCTTACTTGAAATAATAGCAGTATTGGTCTATAGGCATACAGGACTGTGAGGAAGGTCTGAGATCATGTAGTTCAACTGTGTGCTCTGAGACAACATCAAACACACTAGGAACACCTCTACCAGAACTATTTGTTAAACCTTCACTGTAGGAGATTCAGGCTGCATGGTGATTCACCATTCTTCATAGATTTTTCTGAATATTTGATGTTGAAGGATGATTATTAAGTCTACCCAGACTACAGGAATTTCCCTCTTAGAAAGGCCAAACTCAAATCCACTGATTTTCCTAATGAATCAAATTTCTAAAGTCTTTTTAATTCCTTTTTGTTGCTCATTGATTGGACTGTCTAATATGCTTCTCCTGAAGCATGGCAAAACTGAATGCAAAATTACAAATTTTACCATTACTAAACAGAATGAAATGATTGCCCTTAATGTCTTGACTTTGCTGGCACCTGATTTCAGAAGATTTCTCTTCTTTGCACTATTGTTACATTGTTGACACAGATTTAGTTTGTGATTCTTAACTGAAACCAGACCCTGAGTTTGTAATACATTCTCACTTTAACAACAATCTGTGTTTTCATTTTCTTTCCATAATTTCTTAGCCAGTTTTCTATATTTAAATGATTTTAAAGTTTGTGGACATCCACATAGCTCTCTACATTTACCTGAAAGGAGGTTATAGATTGGTGGGGGTTGGTCTGTTCTCCCAGGTAACAAGTGGTACAAGAGGAAATGGCCTCACGTTGCACCAGGAGAGATTCAGATTTGATATTAGGAAAAATTTCCTCACTGAAAGGTTGGTCTGTCATTGGAACAAGCTGTCCAGGGAAGTGGTTGAGTTGCCATCCCTATAAGCATTCAAATAATGTGTGGATGTGGTACCTGGGATCATGGTTTAGTGTCAGACTTGAAACTCAGTGGTTGGGCTCAATGATCTTAGAGGTCTTTTCCAACCTGAATGATTCTGTGATTCTATGATTTCAACTGAACCCCTGTTTCCATAGGTTGCATGTGGTGTGGTCATAGGAGAGTTCAGGAAGACTTGCCTATAAACACAGCCAATGTTTTTGTGAGATTAAGAAAATACTGGTGATAAATGGAAATGTTTGGGGAAATAATGGAAAATTGGTGAGGAGAATACTGGACAAACACAATCATGTGACATGCAGCTCAGTTGTCAAAAACCACATGTATTGAACTAAGAGTTTTAGGCCTTTTGTGTTGGACAAGTAGATCATCTGTGGTAAATTGTGACTGAGCAAACCCCTGAAATACAGCAGGCTGAGCAATCCTTAGCATGGACTGAGCTCTGTGGTACCTTCATACGCACTTGTGTCTCTGCCCAGGTGCTGCTTCAGCCTCTGGTTGGCCAGGTAGTGAGAATAAATTTATTCTTTGCTTTTCATTGGTGGTTATGTGGTCATTCCTGTGCAACTCACACAAAAAGTAAAAGCAAAGATCATTGTAAGTAACCACAATACCACTTGCATTGGGTCTAGTTGTTCTTATTCTGCCTTTCTGTTGCATGGTGCCTGAGCTGATTGCTGGAATATCTTGAAATCACCACTCATTTTTTGAGAAAAATTGAAATTCGTGCCTGTGTGCTGTATAACATTGCTCTCTAAGTAGCAGTAGTTTAGGAGCTGATTGACAAGTAGTAAAAACGTCTATGCAGCAGAAGTAAACTGGCCTGAAGGAAAAGGAAATGTCACCTGGACAGTTTAATGAACTGTGTAGGGTTAGAAACAGATTCACAGAATTGTTTAGGTTGGAAAACATCCTTAAGATCAGTATGTCCAACTATTAACCTAAGTGCCAAGTGGACTGTGAAGACATAGCATAAGGTGAAGTCATGGGACAGATTTGAAAGGTTTCTCTTTCTATTATGCCAGGAAAAAAGTATCATAGAATGTGTTAATGAGCGTGAAATATTAGGATACTCTGTTAAATGCTAATGGTGACCTTCTGCAGACATATATGTGTTTTTATTTTTTAAAATACTGGTTCCTGTTCACAGTTTTGGTTACTCTTACAATTTCAACAGCATCTGTTACAACACAGCTCTTGAAATAGGACAAACGGTAAGAGAAAGGTCTGGCTTTCAAAAGAAATGGTGTAAATAAAGGGGAAAAATCAACAACAATAAAACTTTCATATTTGATCTGCTGCCAAAGTAGTTCTTGTAGCGGCAAAATGCTCAGTTAAGCTAATAAGGTTACACAGAAAACTGAATCTAGATCTCTGGAGCTTTAGACTTGTGCTTTTTTTGTTGGAATATTATTTCTCTGGTTTTTTTATACCAGAGCAACTTGGAAAACCTTTTTTAAGTGAGAATACTTGTTTTTCTGCTGACATCTTGGGAGATGGATGTAACACCTTTAAGCAGCGTAAAAAAGGCTGCAATTCCAGCCTTTCAGTGCTGGGAAGGTCCAACTGTGTCATTCTGTGTAGGAAAACTTTTGTTTCCAGATTTTAATGTAAAAATGGATGACACTTCATATGAGAAGCAAGTGACTTAGGTTATTTGAACTTCTATATTGCGGGATCATTCCAATGTTATCACTGATCTTATGTTTTCCTAATTGCTGCCAACAGATATTCTGACCTGAATAAGCTGCTCAAGTTGTTAGGACTGACACAGAAAAAGAAACTTTTAGAGCAGAGGGGAGAGGGGGAGAGAAGTAAATATTATGACTATAAAGCACATGACATGCTTGGAAAATTACATAAATGGGTTATAAAAATCTGGTTCCATAGTAGCTGGCTACTAGTAGGGATTACAACATATATATTACCTCTGGATAGTGGACAGACATGTATCTGAATTTGTGGCTTGCTGGAAGCACAGATATCTCCTGTTCCTGCTTTTCAACTAAGTTCTGACACTGGAAGCACCTTTGCCTAAATCCCTTGCAGAAGGTTTGTCTTGGTTTTTGTTTCCAGAAAGTAGAGATAAATATTTAGTTTTTGTGCTAAACAGGCATGAAATTGTTAATTCTTTTCAGTGTACTGAAGATGAAGTGTTGCTTTCATAAGGGGTTTCATACATTTTGGTTATAAAGTATTTGAAGTGTGTGCAAGAAGCGCATAATGTAACGATAGCATTATTATGCCTGTAATGTGTCTGCTGTGCTTTATAGAGTGCTATAGCAAGATACTAAAATTGTACATGAGGAACTGCCATGATGCTTTTCTGGGAAAACCTAATTTTGATAAAGTGGTACAGATTCCAGCTTCCTTTATCATCAGTATGATGGTGAAGCTTTGGGAGACTTCATGTCCCAGCATAGACTATTGCATTTTCATTTGAGCGAAAGTTCAAACAAAGTTTAGAGAAGGATCAAAAGTCTGCTTGCTTATCTGACTGCAGCCGATCTCATCCTTTTGATGTGCATCTAAAATTAATGTCTGTCCTCTTCTGAATTCTCTTCTAAAGCACCCAGCTGTGTGGAATAAGGAGAGAGGACTATAAATGCCTCATATCGGGGTTTTGCCTGTAAATTGGTAACATTGAAAAATTGATCAGATTCTTGAAGTCCTAGGATTCCCATAAAATATGTTCTTACTGGATGAGAGGAAGACTGACTTATCAACCCAAATGAAATGCTTACTATTTTTGAAGTAATTGTGAGTGTGCTGTAGGATACTTTCACCCCAGCTCTGGTTCAATCATGCTGATAAATCCTGTAAATGTAACATTTCATTTCACCCCCAAAAAAGAAACATTTAGTATTGTCAATATTTTTTCATTCACAAGGCAAAGTAAAGCTAACCTTCATGGTTTTTACCTTTGCTTCGTCAAAGCATCTAGGAGACTGCATGTTCATCTATTACCTAGTAAATGTGTGTGGTAACTCTCACTTTGTCACTTACTCTTATGTTAAATGGACTTTCACACATTAATAACACAAATAAACCCTATCTTAAAACAGATTTCAGATGTAAAAAAGGGAAAATATCTACCTGTGCATTTATTTTAGTACTGCTGATGATCTCTAGAAAAGGAATTAAAATAATTTAAGTAATTTTTAATCATATATACCATTAAATCAATATTACGTGTATTTTGGTTCAAAACTCAAAGTGGCCTCCATGGGAGATCACATAATGTTTGAACTTAAATAAATGACTGACACAGAAAATGCAGAAAACCTGCTTGCACCAATTATTTCAAGTTCTGCAAATTCTGGGGAACATGTGAGAAAGTCACGGACAGCAGTACTTTTCCTATTTTTCTTAGAATTAGACTACAAAGCATTTTGTTCTGCAAGTTACACGGAATATGAAAAATACCAAAGCGAGGTGATAGGTCACTTGGTGATATATAACAGGAAGGAATGCAGAATGCGTACTGTGAGAAATACAAGCTTGGGCTAAAATCACTGCAGGCAGTTTAATCTGATTGTGATTTGAACCTGAACATTTTGTGATTCACTTACTTAACTTTCTTTTCTTTTACAGCTGGAACAAATACAAGAGTTAACCTGAATTTTATGTCCTTTTCAGTTTGAAGTGTGGACACTGTAAAACATAATAGTCTATTAATCCTTGTTTGCTTGTACATTTTATTTTGTCTGTTTTATATATTTGCTTAGCTGGTCTTTTTTTGTCTAACTTGTAGGTCTTTGAAGAAGAGCACCATATCTTGTACTTGGACCATGGTGGCGTTATTGTGGCTATCAAAGACACCTCCATTCCTCTGAAAATTCTCAAGTAATTCTACAGTTAATTAGAGTAGAGCTATATTATTCAACACCTCAGGCAAAGTTCAGAGTTAAAGATAAGAATTTCAGTGTGACCATGTATGAAACACAGGTGGAGTCAGCTTAGTTTAGCATTCATTAGGTCAACGAAGTGGAATTGAAAGTTTTCTTAAAGATTATTTCATGATGATGAAGGTACCATGGCAAAGTGCTTTGATCATAATAATATTTTCTTACATCAGTAGGGGTTTTTTTTTAAAAAGGCTATTGTGGAACTATAGAGTACAAGCCATGTTCAGTATGACTGTTTTCTGCTACTCGTTGACACCACCAGTACATGTCAATGATGCTTAACCTATGATGCATATGTGATTAAGTATGAAATCAGAATAGTTTGTTGGTACTGGGATGAATCTGTCCTCTCCAAGGGCCACAGTGAGATTGGAGAACAGCTCTGGCAAGAGCAACATAAGGTAGGCTTTTACCCATTGGCAAAAAACCTGTATGTGTTTATGTGCTGTGCAATAAGGTCTACCAGAAGCACAGTTCATCTGAGATACTCATGCACAAATTAACTGTAGTGTACACAGATCCCGTCATACAGTGATAATGCAGCAAATGGCCTTCTCAGCTTGTTTGTCTGGAAAGGTTGCTGCATAGCATTTTGTTACAAAATATCAAGAATTAGACTGCATGATATGCAAACATAAATTTTTGCATGTATGAAAAATATGCTAGCCTTATATAATGGCATGCAGAACTATAATTTTCAGCATAGAAAACTGTAGGAGGTCTTTATCACTTGTGACTAGGTTCATTTTTTATTGTATACACTAATAGGAACTAGGGACTGTGTCTGGTTAGCTAGAATGAGTTACCATTAACCTACTATCCAAAAGAGCTGGAGGAAATGTACACCAGAAAAAAAGACTTAGATTAGTAAATTTTGGGTGCACAGAGTATTTGAAATACATTTTGTTGATTCATCAGCAACTTTGCAAATGTTGATGTGTATGGTAGCAACCATGAAGGGCCATCATCATCGTAGTTCCTGCAGTTACCTCACCTCTCATGTATTTTAGCAGTTGGGCTCTTTCTCTCATGTTTCACTAACCTCTTCTCTAGCTCTGAGACCACTAGAAAGAATGAAGTGTATATTAACTTGCTTTTGAGCCTACAGCAAGATAGTTTGTTGACAGAGCTCAGTTTTTATCTGCCTGAGGACTTTTATTGTTGTGGCAAATTTATTGCACACCTTCTCATAAAGATGTAAACTGCTGGCTATGTTGCTGAGAAAAAGACCACATTACTATGATACACTGTCTAGGCATATTGTGTGTCTGTGATAAAAAAGCCTAGACTTTTGTAGTGAGGGGACAATCTTTGTATCAAGTGAATTCTGCTTTGTATGTAACAGTTGTAAATGAAAACTATTTCTGCCTTTTTACAGGTTCAGCATAGATGAAGGCCAGACTTGGAGCACACATAATTTTACCAGCACTTCAGTCTTTGTAGATGGATTACTTAGTGAGCCTGGAGATGAAACACTGGTCATGACGTAAGGTTTTGGTTTCATTTCTGTTTTCAGGGCTCTCTCTGCCTATGCACTTGATTATATTTTCATTTGTGCATGTTTGAAATAGCCCTTGAGTCAGTGGTTTTCACTTCTTGCAGTCACACAGACTCTTACACTGATGTCCAAACCTCTCTAGTATGTAACCTGACTTTGAAATTATCTGAGTGCAGTATTTCAGATTGTAAAGAAGTATTATGTTCATATGAAATCTTGCAAAGATACCATCAGGGAGAGTGCAACAATAATACTACAATACAAATCTGAAAAATGTAGGAGGAAAAAAAACCTATTTCCTCCATTTTTTTTTCCCTACAGATGTTTAGTCAGACAGCAAAAATGTTAAATATCCATTGTCTTCACAGTGTAAGCAACTATATTGTTGTCTTAGTAACTAGCATTGCAATATTTTGTGTAACCAAGCACTGTGCTAACAAATACATGTTTTTATTCTGCCCAGTGACTGGGGTTGATGTTGTGAATAGAGTTAAAAATAGCCCAATTCTGCAACCCAGACCCCTGTTTCTCTGTCTTTTTCCAAAGGGCCAGGCACATCTGGATATGAGCTGCATGTTTTGCTCCATCTCTAGGATAAATTCCAGTATTTTAGAAATGTCCAGGACCAAAATACATCTGTCCAGTTAGGGAGAAAAGCACATGCTGGCTGCAGCCAGAAAGGGAATGCACTCAGAGATGTGCAGGTTGTTATGTGTGCTCCTATCACAACAGTTTGCGCGATCCTTTATATTGCATACAGTGTGTTCACGTCAAGATTTTTCCCCTAGGAGTTACAAACAGAGCCACCTTTGTCATGTACCAGCAGCATTTTCACCAAGGAAAATTAAATTCATAGCCTGACATGGAGTTGTGTAAAGAATCTTCAGCAAAACAAAAATCCTACCCAATATACATAAAAGCATTGTGCCAAGATCACAATGCTGTACTGCACAGGGATTCATTTGGTCTGTTAGTTATTTCTTTCTCCACTGCCTCATTTATCTTCCGTTAGATATCTGTGACCTGAGAAGAAGAATACTATCCCACCATCTTCCCTTTCTCTCAAACAGGTTTATTTGTTATAATATATGCCACATGGAGACACTTATGCCTCTAAATGAGGGATTTCCATTGATTTCAGTGAAAGTAGAGGGATCAAAAGCTTATCCTAAACTGTACTTACTGGCAGATAAAATGGTGTGTGATGACTATATGCTTTGTGCTGGTTTGGTTTTTTTCCCCCCCTTTATTAAGTATCATTAAAAACAGTGATTCTGTGAAGATGTGTTTAAATATTTGGCTGAATGGGCTAAACATCTTTTGTAAAGCATGACACCTTTTTGAAATCATCAATTTGAAATATATAAAACTGTAGCTAGATATGGTATATGAGCCCAGATTGACAAAAAGCATCATGTGACTCCTATCTTTCTGAAGGCAGAACAAGCCTGACTCAAGCATCACAATGCCAGGCTTGAAGGATCTTACTTTTTTAGCTAGATCTACAGAACATGTAGGACATGAAACACTTAATATCACAGAATGGCCTGGAAAACACTTGCAACCTTCCTACCAGAATCGAAAGATATTGAGAAGAATAAACCTGCTGTATGTGTTTTTTGATGCTGTTGTATCAACTTCCTTGTCAATCACCCTGCTTTTGGTTGTGTTTTGCCTTCAGGCTGATGTTGTCAACCCAGTGGTGCTCTTTCTAACTTTATGTCAAGACCTTTTGTCATTCTGTCTGGCTTAGTTCATTTTCTCTGAAAACTTATTCTTGTAGTAAGTTGTTGTGCATGACTTAATCTACAGTGATTTGCTGCTTTTGAGTAATGTCATCCCCTGATACACACTCCTTGGAAAAAAAAAAAAAAAAAAAAAATCAACCAGGCCATACTTTCCATTTTGTTAGATACTTTTCTTGTGAGTAGAAGATGGTAAAATGAACTTGTGTATGGTAGTAGAAATAAATTACTAGTGTCTTTCACTTTTAGGAATCCCTAAACCCATTACTAAGGACGTGGTCTGACATTTTTCAATAGAATAGGAGTTTAATTTTCTCCCTTTAGTATGGCAAAGATGTTAAACAGCACCAGTCCCAATTCCAAACGCTGAGCAAAGTCATTTGTCACTGTTTACCATTCCAAAATGAAGTGGTCTGGTAAGCTTTACTGAAGAAGCAGGAGAATGTGAACTTGGTTGCCTCAAGTCTTCTTGGAAGGTTTTGTGTTTTCGTCAAATGGAGAAGAAAACCAAATGTTGACTTGTCAAAAGTTTTCATAAAACTGAGTTGTCATCTACCAGTCAACATTAATCTAAATCATTCATCCAAATCCTCTGCAGTATTCAAAATATGTACACAAAAATGCCAAGGAAAATATATTTTATTCTACTGTGCTCTGCAAAAGACCTAGCTAAGATTTTTTAGGACTTTCAAGTGGTGAAGTATTCAAAAACTCTAGGAAAATCATGCTGTGTGAAAATCAAATTCTAGAGAGACCTAGTTAGGTGTTTTAGAAAATATAAGTAATCAAGTATTCATTAAATTTACGAAACTTGATCTATGTGAAAATCAACTTTTAAATGAAGAGCTCAAATCCACTATTTATGAATGGTGTAATGAATGAGTAGGGTTTGCTAAGAAATTTTCCTCAACTAATCGATAAACATTTCACCAAAATAGTGCATAATCTAGTAGGTTTTATTTTGTTCTAAATTCTGTAAGAACAAAAGTTACTGCAACCCAGTGTTATACTTAACAATATGTTATGTTTGGGAAAAATTACTTAATAACACTGCATTGAGTAACAGCCTAACAGTAATGAGCTAACAGTGCAAAAGGAAGAATTTTGGTGTGTCTGAAATATTGATGTTCCTCTTCAAAGGAAGTTGCTAATGTAATGGAAGTTTGAAACCTGTTAAAATTGCTTCTAAATCACATTTCAGCTTCTGGGAGTGTTTCCCAAACCCGATTATTTAGATTGCAGTGTAAACCCAGTAGGCACAATAACTGTGGTACCGCTGTCCATGGCCCCTTTTGAAAAGTCAGTAAGAGTTTACATTAAAGGACTGCTTTTCTTTATGTCAGGTAGAATCAAAATCTCTCTCATTGTTCTTTTTCCAGAGGGATATTTTTTTTCTAATGTCTCTTAGAGTAACAACTTAAGATGCTGCTGGGAACTTTATGACATCTCTGAACTGAAGAACTCCTGCGTGCACATTTTTGTGTCTTAAAAGTCCATCATTGCATTTCTTTTGTGTTCCTAGGTGATAATGGAAACAAGACTGTCTAGTTTGAAATTACTCAAAACTAGGTGGATATTAACTAACAGGTGTGAGATATTTAGAAGAGCTATCTGGATTTTTGCAGCTGTTGATTCTGCTAGGAATGACAGCCTTACCTTCGACAACACCGGTAACAGTCAACATTATGTACATTTTGTGGGACTTAACTGTGCCACACATGGCAGCACACTGACTCTTCTGTTGTCTTTGAGTATCTTACCAGGTGAAGGTACTTCTCTGTGTTGTGAATTCTTCATTACTAACTTTCTTGAGGCACTTATAAAGAGTACATAAAGCCTCATCACGTAACGGAGAATAGCTGATTTCCCAAGGCAAAAATCTAAGTTTTCTTTGCAGCTAGTTAATTTCTTATATGAGAGTCATGGCTTATTATTCTGATCTCTGCATGGAAAGGAATATATGCCTGTCAATAGATAAAGGAAACGAGATGAAAAAAGCATAGAAAAAGCAAACTGGTTCCTGTATTCCAATCTAATGTAGAAATCAGCTCATCCACATGTATAGATGACTGTTTTGCAGCAAGTGTAATGTTTTTGCTGTCATCTCTGTGAACACAGGTATTAGCAGAGCAAATCAGTGCATTGCAGTGTCATTGCCAACCTGTGGCCTTGGAGCCCAGACCTGGTGTTGCCTGTCTCTCACTGTGCTCAAAAGAAGTTCAGTGGATGAAGTTTTGCTTTTTTAATTTCTTTCCTTAAGGTTTCCTAATGTATTCAGAAACATGGGAACATGATGCTTTCAGTGTCACTCTAAAGCCCATATTTAGAACATTTTTAGGGCAGACCTGGTAATATATTCGAATAAGAGGAATTGGTAAGTTAGGAATCCATGATCTGTAAGAATCTGTTATCATCTTATCCTTATTTAAAGGAGGAGAGAAGGATGGAAAAAAAGTGACAGGCCACTTTTTTGTTCAGAATGGAGTCTTTGTGTCCTTTTGAGTTCCTGTCGCTGACTGCCTGAAGCTTTGGTACTGTAACTTCACTTACATTTTACTTTCTGTTTCAAATAAATACACATCAGAAACTTAGGCAACAATTAATTTTTTTCAACATTTTCTTAACTTAGCATCTTGAACTCTATTTTGCTATAATTTGCTCTCAAAATGAAGGAGCCACAATTTAGGTGACTGTAGGCTATTAACTTTTCAGATGAAGTCTGAATGAAGAATTTCCACTTGTGGCAAAAGAGACCTGATTTTTTAATATGTGAGTCAGAAAAAAAAGTATTAGTTAAAGAAGTAACTATGAAATTTTGTAAGTATCACAGATTAATTTGACCTTTAAGTAAGACAACAGCGGAGTTGAATGATGCAAAGCTATCCTCTACAGTGTCATATGTTTCTCCTCAATCAATTTTGTTCACTGTCTGCTTTATATTTACTTCTGCATAAGGCATCAGCCTAGGCATTAAATCTGCAATTTCTTTCAAACAGCTTACATGTTAAAAGGTTGTTCTTGGACAGAAACTTACCAAATAGATGAGAAAAAAATTTTGGAGTTAATTCACAAACATTATGGAGCCACTGAACTTACAGATAAATGTGGGAACACTCTTATCCTGCTCCTCCCTGACACTTCTCAGAACCTAAGAATTCATTTCCGTTCTTTTCCCCCAAGTGATCTGAAACCAAGATGTTTTGGCATTAAAGAATAAATGGCAATTTTTTTTTTTTTTTTGGAGCAGGAAACAATGAAAAAAACCCATATTTTAGTTCAGTTTCAACTAAATTGTTTCCTCCCCTCGTTTTTCACATTGGCAGCCCCCCCAAAAAAGAATGAAAAACCTAAAACAAAAAACCTACCCCAACCAAAAACCCCTACCCTTCTCTTTAGTACGTTAAAGATATGCATGTGTTTGTAGTTTAAGGCATTTAAATCATAAATGTCTCAGTATATTTGCACATGATCTGTTGTGTACACAAGTACTTTTTACGTGCAGTTGTTTTATATAGGCAGGTGTCTACTTTTGCACATGGAAGCATTCATCATTTCTGTAGTTGCAATTTAGGAAGGCCACTGAAATGTGACCTCTGTTATGTTCTTTTGGAGAATTAGAAAAATATGCTGAATTATAATCTTGATGGATAACAGACTGCAGCTCGAATCTTGCATTACTTTCATCTATTTTTCTAGTATGAAACCTTTGACTTATTTTGTTTTTTCTTTTACAATAATTTGAAGAAAGAAATTACAACTGTTGGAAGGAAAGTGTGGCTATAAAGATTCCCCTATTGTTTTCCTTTTTGAAAATAGTGGGCTTTAAGTATCATTGTAGTACATAGCCATGGCTAACCTTCTCTGCTAGCCCATATCCCTTGGAAAATCTTTCATTAATAATGTTACTTCTGTGAGTTAAGTAGAACACTATCTGTGGGCAGTGACTACATTAACGTACAGCCTTCCATGGTATGACCTCATCATTTTACTCTCCCAGCTGGGTAATTTCTGCACAGATTTTGGCATATGTCTTGCTGTATGTGTCATAATATGACCTACAACAGGCAGAACAAAGAGAAGATTGTCACATTTATTTGCTTTTTCAGTGATATTGTCATCATTTGTAGTAAAGGTCTAAGTGAAGGAAAGGAACTCAGGTCTTTGAGTCCACCATAAGTTGACAAGAGCCTTCTAACTCACTAATCCTTTTGTGTAGAAGACAACTGAGAAAGTTGCTCTGTTTTAATATAAATGGCATCTGATATCTAGTAAGGCAGATTTAATATTTAATCTGAAATTGAAATTGTGTTATAAAAATTATCAGGGAGGTCTGACAGTTAAAAAAATATTTTGACAATACAGTAAGTTCACTCATAATTGTATCTCCTACTAACATGATTTACTACAGGAAAGGAAGCCTCATATGGGGAACAAGATTTAAATACTGTTTTTTATCAAGCCTCTGTGACTGCTTCAATTTAAAAGAATAAGAGACAGAGTTGTTAAAATAATTAACTAACATATTGTGAGTGCGTGGTTTCCTTTTCCAGCTTGGTCACATACTCACTGTTAGATATTGAGGTTTAGATCCATAAATAGTTTCATGTACATGCTTGGACATCTTTGCTTAGGTGTTGCCCAGAGGAATGTAGACTTTTTATCCATAATGGAGCCATTGAGATTGCCCATATCATCTGTATGTTGGGTCTTCAACTGACTCTGATTCAAATCCTAGGTTTTATTGCAAGTAGCTCTGTACATTTGAAGGCTCTTCCAAAAAACTAGAGCCACCCCTAACTGGCACATTAGGTTTCCAGAATATGTCAACAGACTACAACACTGTGGAAACACTCTGCTACCTTGACAGCATCCTGTTTTTAACATCACAGTTGGTGACAAAATCATATAGGGGAGAGCAAAAGCCAATGCAGCACTTGGAAGATTAAAGCAGTGAGTCTAGAATGAAAGAGGCTTCTGATTTTAAACAAAAGTAACTGCATCACACAGTTGTCATCACTAGTCTTCAGAACAGCTGGAAGATTTGCACAATTTTAGTTTCTACATTAAACATGTGGATAAATTCCACATGTGCTGGCCTTGTGTCCTTTGTGGGAAAGTACTGCAGGTTCACTCCCACCACTCTGAGATCTGTGAGTGTTCTCAGGTATTCATGAGTAAAGCAAAACCTGTAGGTTCAAGTGTGCTGCTCTAAGGATCCAGACAAAAGACTGCTCAAAGCTATTTTTCTTTGTCTGGAGACAGTAAAGCTAACAGCTCAAAAGTAAACCACCATAATGTTGCAAAAGTTGCTCAAGGTGTGTCTTAATTTATATGGGTTGAGATCCATGATACGTGACTCTGTAGCTAAAATCCATCTGCTCTGGCAGAGAATGTTTTGATGCTATTAAAACCTATATACAAAATCCTGAAGAACACAGTAGAAAGGTAAAGAGGAAGGCAAGCATAGTGATTATAAAAAGAACAGTGTGTTCTTAAAATCAGACTCATTTCTCCTGCATGAAGTCATAGAAGCTGATTTACCTGATAAGTCTTTGGGAGTTTCCAGCATCAGCACCCTCATAGCTGCAATTACCTGGTTTGCAGGTGAAGAACTATCAGTGCTCATCTGGACTAGGAGTATCTGTTGAATAGATGCTCTTGTATATTGAATAGAAATGCATTTACTGGAAAAGATTATCATTGCATATAATTTCTATTAAATTAGCTTCCCCTTATTATGAGCTTTATCAGGAACAGAAATAACCAGCAATCCTCCAGCAAATAGTTTAAACGAGTTAGTTTAAAAACTGCATTAAACTGTCTTATCTATCAAATGATGCAATCAAATTAAAAAATTATGTGCTCATAAATGTACTAGGGAAAAATGTACAAAGTTGTTATGGCAACTGTAACACTGAAGTTAAAATTATGGATCCCAAATTCTTGCAAATAAAACTAAATTAATTTCTAAGGTAATTGGAATTTCTTCCAAAATTATTTATCACAGCGTCATCTTTTATAGTTTCAAAAGAATTTATTTGATGGCTTTCTAATGTAATATAATTAGTCAAGAGGAAGGTTTTAGTAGCTTATGAGTTACTATCATCTTGATGTATAACTTCTAGCCATCAGTTACACTTGCTGGACCATTCCAGTTTTTTCCATTCATATGACTTTATCTGACATTTATATTTCACAACTAGATTGTGATTGCTGATATGTGTTGCTTTATTGTAGCTCTTATTTTTGTCTAATCCATTGAATCCTACTTAATACATACTTTTGTTTCTTTGAAAAAATACATTTTTTATTCTAGTGAGTTTTGACAATACATTTAAACGCACTCATCTGATGTGTCTGCAAAACTCTGTTGTCTGTAGAGCAACACATCTAACTGCAGCAGCAATGTTAATAATCATTAAGCCTTTTTTTTCAGTTTGCTAAACTGGATGCATGTGAGGTGCTGGATTCCTTAGGAAATTTACCCTAGCAATTACAGAGCTTCATTTTTAGTGGAGTTTGTGACTGTACTGGGACACTTTCTTAAATCTCAGGGATTTTACTTAAGCCAGAGTATGATGGAATCAGTGGAGCAGTTACTGTGTTCTGTCAAAATATGGTTTTCATTCAGGAGAATCAGAACAGCCATAATGGAAATGATGTTTTTCTTATTATTTTGTTGGAGTTTTTTCAAGAGCCTGGACCAACAGGCAGAAGAGTTATATCTAAGTTCTGCTAAAAATTCACAAAGGAGAAAGTGACAGTTTACCCACTGAAGCAGTGCCTTTGCTGTATGCACATGTACTTGTACATAGCTTCCATATTACTCTAATAGATTTTGCATAACTTCTAATTTCTATAATTTTCTATTGTGATAGGGTGTCTGACTGAACAGTATTTATCTATTTTATCTAATCACTGTCTTGAATCCTGATTATCAGTCTAGTGAGGGAGAATAAGCATTACCTTTATAGAATTCTAGAATCATAAAATTTTTGAGGTTGGAAGGGATCTCAGGAGGTCTTCTGGTCCTGCCCCTTCACTCTTTCAGACTTGCTTGGAGCCAATCACACAGAACTGTTTCCAGCTGGCTTTTGAATATCTCCAAGGATAGACATTCCAAAATGTCTCTGGGCACTTCTCCCAGTGTTTGACCACCCTCACAGTAAAAATGTTTTCTGTTGTTCGGAGAAAAGCTCGGGTGTTTCTGTTTGGGTCTGTTGCCTCTGGTCCTGTCACTGGGCACCAGTGAAGAGAACCTGGCTCCATCTTCTTTGCACATTCCCTTGAGATATTTCTGAGCATTGATAGTTCCCCCCTGCACCTTCTCTTCTTGAGGCAGGACAGTCCCACTTCTCTCAACCTCTCCTCACAGGAGAGATGCTCCAGCCACTTCATCACCTTCCCAGCCTTTTGTTGGACTCCCTCCAGTCTTTCCATCTCTTTCTTGTACTGGAGATGCCAGAATTGGACCCAGTACTCCACATGTAGTCTCACCAGTGCTAAGGAGAAGGAATTAGAGAATTGTGTGGCTGTATATTTTAAGTTTCTTTATCTTTGTCCTTCCTCTTTCTTGCCCTTCCTCCAAGTCTCTTTGAAGACAGCGTTTTGCTCTATAACAAGACTGAAACATTGTGTTGTACTTCTCTACTTTATCTTTTTCAGAGAAAAAAACAAATTCTTTCAATTTTTCTTCATTGGTTACATTTTTTAAGCAGGTTATAAGTCATTTTTCCCCTCTTCAAATTCTTTTTTAGTGGGTGTGTAAATATGCGTATAACATCCAAAATTAGACACAATATTCTTCCAGAGTCTCCACCGGTGCCAAGTTTATAAAAATAATTACCTCCTTGTCTTCTGTTTTCTAGTTCTGAATATAACCTAGAATTAGTCCTTCTTATTTTGCAACATCACTATATCCTAATTCTACTACATTTTAATTCCGCAGAATTCCCGAAGTCTTTTGTTCAATATTTGAAAGTTATTTTCCATTTCAATTTTGCACTTTTGTTGCAGGTTTGGGGTTTTTTCCCTAGGAGTACTTTTTTCAGTTGCTTTTGGAGTATTTC
The DNA here is from genome assembly GCA_013399895.1 of Serilophus lunatus. NCBI lineage: Eukaryota > Metazoa > Chordata > Aves > Passeriformes > Eurylaimidae > Serilophus > Serilophus lunatus. Next base: position 3,260,881 of record VXBA01005293.1, on the reverse strand, counting down.
ATCATATTGATTTCTGAACATTGCTTTCATCAGTCAATGTCCACTCCCTTCCTTCGGTGTTATCTGCAAATTTTTTTTTGTGTTTCTTATTTGACCACGAATGTTAATGAAAATATTGACTGTGCCACCATCATATCTTTGTGATACATATCTCAAAATATTCCCTATTTCATCATTACCTTTGAAAATTGATTCTTCTAATTGGATATGTACTCCCATTCCTCCTCACAGTGATTTTATCTGCGCTGATGTTTTCTTTTTTACATTGAGACAATGTCAGCTAGAAATGTGTAACTTTTAAAAAAGGCCAAAATACACTAGATTTTCTCCTTTCCTTTATCCACTAAGCCAGTTACCCTGTAAAAGGAGGAAAATACATTAGTTTGACATGATTTGGTTTTGACAAATCTGTGGTGGCTGTTTGTTATCATTTTAATTATCTCCAAGGTGCTTAGAAGCGGATAGCTCAATAATTTGTTTGGTATCTTTGTAGATATCAAAATTAATTCTGTAACCCTCTGAGCTCCATTTTGCTGCTTTATATCTGTAGTTATATATACACACATATATGCGTGCCTGTGTGTGTATTTTTATATATATAGCAACGTTTCCCTTGCCATAGTCATTTGGCATCACACTCATGAGGCTTATTATGAGGGATCATTAATAATAGTTGAGAAATTATGTTTTATGCTTTCAGGAGAATTTTATTATTTTGTTCTGCCTTGAACACAAACCACCACCTCCTTTCTTCACCTTTCCCAACTAATCTACCTGAGATAGCTACCATGAGTGAAGAAAATCTCATTTGTTCTGTAGAAAATTCTTTTCTTGAGGCAGGAGTGAAGCTTTAGCAGAACTTGGCTCCTTTCACTTGAACGTATTTGTTGATACATGACTTAATAAAAGAAATGTAATAAATTTTTGGAGTTTTGTGGTGCCTAGAGGAGCATTCATCGAGGTAGGTAGTTGCATAAGCACATGGTGAAGTCTGCCTTATGTTAGTACCTTGTATGGAGAAATGAAGATTTTAAAAAAGAGGTACAGGTATTTAGCATCCAAAAGACGCTTCGTATCTGTCAGCAAACCCATTCATATTGAAACAGGCATTGTGGAAAAAGCAAGAGACCTCCTAAGAAGTCACTTTATTGAGTATGTAGCTACCAGGGAATAAAATGATATGGTGACAGCAGCTCTCAGGATCCAGCTGAATCAGAAAAAGGAACGAAATCCTTAGGTCTCAAGTGGGACCACACACCTGTGTGCATGTACAGCCAGTGGACTGAGACAAATTTTTTACTTTTTATGTCAGCTTTTACTTTTGAGCCATGGATGCATTTAGTCCTTTAATCTCAGAGCTTTACAAGAAAAGAATAAGACGTACAAACTAAATGCATATGTTTCTTTCTAATTAAGTGCATTGCTGATGATGTGGTTTCCTGTGAGCATGGCGTGTTCAGTCAGTATAATGGGAGCAGTATGGGCAACAATGTGTTGATACCTACATCGCACTGCTGTGGGAGAGGAGACACCAAAAAGTACAGGGGAAATCACTGTACAACTTTAGTCTTTGTGAACTGCTTTTCAACCTCTTTGGTAGACTTCAGAGCTTGACTTCCATTTTCCAGGGAAAATGCTCACTGTGATGATGTTGCCTCTGTACTGCAGAGAATGGACTATTCACTCACTTTTGATCTACCCTTGTTCCACTTTGAACCTGGTATTCAGGACAAGAGAAATGTCTGTGCACAGCAGAATGCTTTTAACAAAATTGTACCGTTCCTGCTGTGTCTGGATTTGGAAAAAACTGAGGGCAAAACAAAAGGAATGAATTAGTTTGGAGAATGTTACTAAAGCTTGGAATATGAACTCTGTCAGTATGAACTGCACAGAAATTGTTGGCTTCAGAATCAACCTTAAATTCTTTGGCAAATAAGTCACATAAGCCTGCAACAAACCACAAATACATTTTACTTTTGCCCAAATAGAGTCTTTATCCTTTCTAATTTGTTGCTGGATGTCATACTTACCCACTTTTTTATTTTTTTGGAAATAAAGATTCTGACTTAAAGAATGTTGGCTGCTTTGAAGGTGCAGCTTGGTTTTTAANCCCCCCCCCCAAAAAATTGTACAGTTTGTGGCTGCTTTTTATTATACGCTGGAGTGTCTGAAATGAAGGGGAAACTCTGAATTCTTCAGCACGATGTGTAGATGCAGCATATTCCTTAGAAATTAATACAATTTCATGATACTGCTATGAGTTTAAGCAACAGCAAATTGCTATCTGAAAACTGTAGAAACTAACAGAAAAAATCCAAACAAACAAAACCCAACAAAAACAACTGAAGAAGTTTCACTATAATCATAAGGAATGAACTACAGAGCTGTAAATTGAATGTGGTGATCCTGGTTCTGCTTCCTGGTCTGAACTCCCTGACAAAATCTGAGATCTGTCTGTTTCATTTAGCAAGATAATAGACAAAAAAGTTGGGTTTCAGATTTTATTTCCAATTACATTTCTGGATAGATTTTTAGGGCAAAAAATCTCAAATATATGAGCTATATCTTTTCATTTTAAAGTTTCATATACATTTGGCAAATGTTTCCTAGCTAGACTTGTTGTACATAAAGAAGGGTAAAAGGGGAAGAAAAATTAAACTGGGACCTTTTAGAAGAGAACTATGACCAAGGAAAGGAAAACATAGGACTGAAATTTTGAATCTGAGATGTATGGTATTTCTTTGCAAAAAGAGTTTACTTTTGATCTTTTTTTCAGAGTCTTTGGACATATTAGCTACCGTTCTGACTGGGAACTGGTGAAGGTGGACTTCAGACCATCCTTTCCCAGGGAGTGCACTGATGATGACTATGAGTCTTGGGAGCTCACAAATCTACAGGTATTCACAATCTTATGTTAACTGAGAAAACTTTTCCATAACTTTCAGATTCATATAGAGCTATATGCTAGGAAAATGTTTCCAAATTGAATTTGGATACCACATCCCCAGCTTGCTTAGTCTCCTTATGTTGATATTTGCTGATTTCACAATAGTTTAAAATGTGAGGGGATTTTGTGTTCCCTTTGGTTGTGTGATCTGGGTCCTAGGAAAGGCGGAAGGTTGCCATAATAATAGGTGGTCCTGCTGGATTGGGAAGCATATAGCATAAACTGAAGTCTGTAATATTGATTGAAACAATTTCAACATGCTGTCATGTGTTCTGCCAACTTCCTGACCACATACTGTACTCATATATAAATTGCCATAAGTAAAGTCCATTCCAGAAGTAATTTAGTATCTCAGTGGACCAATCATGTAATGTAGTCCAGTTGTTTTGGGCAATACCATTTCCGCAGTAATGCATTAAGGCTGTGCTAATCCTGGGGCTCTGGCCAAATCCAATTTTGGGAAGCTAAGTTCTTTGTACAATGTATTTATTAAAGAGGCCAATATGAGTTTTCTTTTTTATTAAATGGAATATGTCATTTTTATTCATAATCATTCTGATTATTATGTTTTGCTTCTTCCAGTACATTTGCTCTCTGCAGGGTTGGTTCATTTTTTGCATACTACTCTGTGTTAATCCAGTTCTCAAGCTCTCATTTTTTAGCTCTCATGCCTAATTTTGCACTTCTTGTTTAGGACTGCTGTGTGTTTACAAAGAATGTTGTGCAGATCTGAGCCTAAAGAGTAACAGTGTCTTGGGATATTGGCATTGAAATGTCTTTCAGAAATTAGAAACTGCTAAAATGACTTTGACAGAGTACTTGCAGCTGCCCAGTGGAGTGTGTGCAGATGGCCTTTATTCTACCTGTGCCCACATGATTGGTGCTTCAGGCTGACAGTCAACACGAGACATGGCGACTTAGAGAGAATTTCAGCTGTCGGCAGCCACACTGAATTTTTGAAACGCCAGTTAGAGCTTTGTGCCTAGATTGTGCACATATGAAAGGGTTAAATTGCCCTTGAGTTTTTGTGTATATCTTTGGATTTGTGCCCTGGAAATACAGCCTTTACACAACTGTAATTACCTGTTAGTGGACAGCAGTGGATATGAGAGCTTTCTAAACCTCTATATTTGAATATGAGAGCGCTAATACAAGTTTATAGTCTTGGCAGCCTTTCTCAGGACAACATAATATCAGATCTGTGTGGTGTAGGTTATGGTGCAGTAAGTCCAGTGCTTTGATATTCAGGGTGATCGTTGCATCATGGGCCAGCAGAGAAGCTTTCGAAAGAGGAAGATTTCATCATGGTGCATTAAAGGGAAAAGTTTCACATCAGCTCTCACATCCAAAGTTTGTGAATGTGTGAACTCTGATTTCTTATGGTGAGTCTGTCTGTGGACCTTTTGATTTATTGCTAGTAAACAGTTAGAGTTTGAAATGGGTTTATTTTCCTCCTTTTGCTCCTCTTCCCACATAGCCATAATAAATATAAAAAAATAAATGGGTAACCTGTTATTTGAATAACAAATAACAGGTTTCTTTGCATTTGCATTTGTTTAAAGACACTGCCATGTTTTAAGTATTTGTTTCACCTGACTGAATAAATCCTGATGTTTTCCTTTATTGATCAAGACTTGAAAAATGACCATTGGATTTATTTAAAAGGCGAGCAGATCCTTTATATTTGCAAGCGAGAAAAAAAAGTAAGAAAAAAAGGAAAGAAAGCGATGTTTGGTCTGAGTGGCAAAGGAAACCTTTAAAAATCTAAGCTACCAAGGGACTTAATTTTGCAGAACTGACAGGGTAATTAAAACCAGTTTTACACCAAAGCATACACAATTCCCATTGAAATTAAACGTAGAGCAGAACTGGCTTTGTCAATTTGTATGTTTATCTGGTAGAATAATGCTAAACAAAAATCTATTTACTGTTAAAAACATAGTCTCATTCACCCCAAATTAGACTGCTGAGTGAAGTGGGAACAGTATCACACTTGGTGTTGATGTTTTTCAGTGATTATGGGTTTGAGCGCTCTGCACCTCTGAAATCAGAATCTAGCAAATGCTTTGCTGACTTTTGGTTTAACCCAGAAGCACCTCCTGAAGACTGTGTGCTGGGGCAGGCATACACCAGTAGCACTGGGTAAGTTAATTTTGCATTCAACTGGCTTGATATGGCTTCCAGAGAGGGGGAGAATATTCCAACCAGTGGCCTCAAAAGCGGTTTGAAAGAAATTCACATTTCAGTATCTAAAGGGAGCCTGCAAGAGAGCTGGAGGGTTACTTTTTACAAGGATGGGTAGTGATAGGAAAAGGGGGAATGCCCATAAGATGAAGGAGAATAGGTTGAGGTTAGATGTTAGGAAAAAATTCTTTTCTGGGAGGGTAGTGGAAGACTGGCAAGAATTGCCCAGAGAAGTTTGTGGATGTCCCATCCCTTGAAGTGTTGAAGGCCAGTTTGGATGGGTCTTTGAGCAACTTGGTCTAGTGGAAGGTGTCCCTTCTTTTGGCTAGGAGGTTGGAACTAGATGATCTTTAAGGTCTCTTCCAACACAAACCAATCTATGATTCTATGAAATGTAAATAAGACAAACTGTAAACATGGGGAAATGCAAAATTTGTGACTGACTTAGAGCACGTGCAGAAGTTTCCTAAGACTAATGAAAAGGTTATTTGCATGTTGCCCATGGTTCAAAAAATAATCTGCTTGAAAAGAGGGGGATCTGTCTAGTTTGCAGCATTTTAAATGGTTCTTTTTGGTAACATTTTGTAGGCATATTTACATTCTGATAGGAATGTCCATTCAGAGCCTTTTCTTTTAGCTCCTTGCTTGGATTCAGAGCAGCTTTCGGTTTCGATCCAGTGAATTACTCTGAGGAGCTGGTAAAATCTCACAGAATTTCCTAGTCTCTCACTTTCACAAGTGTAAAGAATTCTGTGGAGAATAGATTCTTTTCCTGACCATATGGGACACTCAAAATCAAAGGAAAGCTTTGATAACTGTAAACAATACCACATAGAATATATACTACAATGTAGTCTGACGTCTGTGCTGAGAATAACTTGCAGCTGGCATCTATTCTGGCTTATCATAACACCATCTCAGTCAGTTGTAAAGATGAGAACCAAATGATGAAATGTCCAATCTGGCAATAGAATCACAATTTCTGTGTATATTTGCCTTACTGAGGAATATGATGCCTTTGGGGTTGTGTCTGACAGCTGTGATATACAGAGCAGGAATTCAAAAGAGTGGAATATGACTCTGATTTTAAAGGACGTTTAAAAATCACGTATCTATGTGAAACTGATCTGTAAATAATTACTGTGCACATGAAAGTATTTCGTTACTAGCTCTTCAATTTCTTAGTCCTTTCACTCTTTTATACTGTTATAATAAAATGTTTTAAGTGTTTTAAGAAATTAATAGATTTGGGAGCAGCAGTTAAGCAATTAGCACTGGGTTAATACAGAAACTGTTTGGTCTAATTTCTTCCTGATCTTTGGGGTTTGAACCAAGACCTCTAGAGCATTGAGGAAAGGGAATGGCCAAGAGGACGGCAAACTATCTTACTCCTGGAGGACTAGTTAGGCATGTTTCTAAGTGTGAAAAAACAGACCCTTCTAATGCATACAAGTGAAATCCTCGTCATGCTCCTTACCATCTTTCTTCAACAGATTTTCCTTACTAAAGACCATGTCCCTAGTCAAAGTACTTGCATTGTGAGTTGGTTTTCATTGTCTGCCATCTTCTCTGTTTGTGAACCTAAGGAAAATGTATTAGGTACAATCACATTTGCATTTAGTGTCTCTGATGAGATTCTTTACTTACCTCACAATTCATTGTGCTCACTGCTCACTGATTTTACAGGTACAGGAAAGTTGTTTCTAATGTGTGTGAAGGTGGAGTAGACCTGCAGCAGAACATAGCACAGCATATGTGTCCACTGATTGCTCCCAAGGGACTTCAGATCAGCATCAGAGAAGAAAGTCTGGCTGTGAGGCCTGGAGAAGACATCACTTTCGTTGTCAGACAAGAGCAGGTAGTAATAAACATTAGCTTCATGGAAGTTTAATCACTACTTTTAGGGTTAATTTCACTCCTACCTGCTTTGCTGCTGAATGATGCTTAATTTGTGCTTAAGACAAAGATTAATGGCTTTCTAAATATTGAAACTTCTGTTTTCAAATGAATCAAACAGGCCAGTAAACTCAGGGAATCTCCAAGTTCTACTCACAGAACAGGATTTGTCTCCTCAGCAGAAAAGGCAATTGCTTCTTGGAAAAGTCAAAGCAACTGGATTACCAGAGTCTCCTTGGACTGAAAATTTCAACTGCTGTATCAGAGAAGAGCAGAAATGCAGAAAACATTTAATATTCAGGTTTAAGTGTTTTTGAGAATCTGCCTTTCAGAAAGGAATGAGGCAAAGCTTTACAGAAATCAGCAAATAGCACAGCATAAGAATATTTATTGTATGTTACTTGTGTTGCCCAAGATATGGGGGGCTTTTTCTGTTTATTGAGAGAGACAATGCCCTAAGGCCCTGACCAACAGCAACGAATCACTTTTGAATGGATTGTTTGCCATGAGTATGTTTCCTCATGCTTGTTTACAGTGCTCAGGTTACCAGAGTATTGTACATCCTGGCTAACCCCACTGATTTGCAAGAACTTGAAGTTCACACATTTTGGCAAACCTGTGCAATATAAATCGAGCACTTGGGATCTATTTCTGTAATGGAATCAAGGAGGTTACGTGCAGAACACTGGGTTGCTTAATGCTTCTCAGGCTCTGTGTCCCAAGACATGCAGTGCCCCAACAGTTTGTGTGGCAAGTTCTGCAGCCTTCTCTTTTTAGAATTTGCTTGGAAATGTTTATTGTAAGCCCAGAGCATTTGGTTGCAATTTGGACTCTAATGATTTTGATTGGCAGTTTGACTTTTTTCCTACTGAAGCTTTCATGAATCTCTGTGGCAATATGAAAAACATTCAAAAATATTCACAAATCGGCAGAAGTGAGGGTTCTTGAAGAGAATCCCATGCTGTGTTTTCTGGTGAAGTGTTTGCTCTTTACTTCCAAGACGAAGGCAGATTTAGAGGAAATGTAGCAGTTTGGTGCCCTCTATGGCTAAGAATAATATATAAACTCAAATGTCCTGAGCATTGCTTAGGATTTAATATCTGACAAAGTCTAATGAGAATTCATAACAATTACTGAGTTTGAGAAACAGCTCCACTACAATGAACCAGACATACCACTTTCTTTAATGAACAAAATTAATTTACTAATTTTTGTGAATGCATCCTGCTAGGTGCAGGAATGCCAGACATCAGGTAGTAAAGAAAGCATGCTTCTGATATGTTTAGGCAGTTGCAAATGTCCTTAGAAATAATGATGATGGTAATTTTTCCAATTTCTCTTGGCTGAATATATGAATAAATAATGTAATTAACAACTCCAATTTTTATGGAAGTAGAAGCCCCAGTTCATTACAGATTTAGCTGCCTTTTTCCTATGTGATTCTTATGTTCTGTCCACTGCTCTATGTTTCCTAGTCAGGGAAATAGAATTGCCTTGGTGTTTTGAAGACAGCACTCTTATCATTACACTAGGGAAGATATTAGAATCCTACGATAAGAGAAGCTTGCATCTGCTGGCTTTCAACACTGGTTTCTGTCTCACCTAGAAAAAATATGCATGTATACTTGTTAGCACAAGAAAGGTTGAACAAGAACTGTTTGCAAGCTAATGTCATCTAAAGAGATTTCACTTGCTAAGACATGGCTGGCAAAAAGATATCTCTTCTGCTTTAAACTTTAATAACATATTATCTCCTCTGCTAAATTCTACTCTTCTGCTGTCAAAAGAAAGAAAAAACTATTCACAGTGAAGAGGCTTTTAACGTCCTTTATGTGTCTTAAAATAGAGTGCTTAGGTATTTGATAATCCTACAGTTTCCTTATTATGGGTATTCTTTTACATTGTAAGCACTGTTCTTTTATGTGAGAAAGTATGGAAGAAAATCAAGCACACTGCAAAATACTGAAAGAAGGAAGTAATAGTATGTTTCCCTTTCTTCTTTAATGGCAGGGTACATAAGTTCTAGGCATGGTATTTCCTTTGATTTTCAAAGAATCAGAATTATAGACTTCCAGGTTGGAAGGGACCTTAAGGATCATCTGGTCCAACTTGTCTTTGCAAAAGCTCAATCTAGACAATGTGGCCAGAAATTGTCCTGCCGAATCCTAGAAGTGTCCAGCTCTGGAGAATCCACCAGCTTGCTGAGCAGATTATTGCAATGCCTGATTGTTTGCATTATAAAAAAAAATTACATTAGTGCTGCCTCTTAGGATTAAATTTTGGAACAAACCTATTTCAGAGGGTGACTTTTGGAGAAGTGATTTTTGAATACTGTGTCAGTCCTCCTCTGCTCTGATAGTCTTTCTTGTCACTTGACCAGTATACGGGTGTATGCATTCCTTTCCTAGAGGCAATGAGATTTTTTTAAATTAATACTTTGTTTTCACAAAGCAGAGGCTTTTCTACAAAGCCTGGCCCTGCATCCCATCTAAATTGTATGGCTGAGATGTCTGTGTACTATGGCAAGCAAGCAGGAACATAAATACTGCTGGAGATCAAGGAAGCAGGGCAGCTCACCAAGGCAGTGCTGCCAGTATTATTGAGAAAGTATTACTGCTCACAGCTAAAATGAATTTTCCTTTGACTGCATCCAAATCACCAGTCCATGTAGCACAGCCATGATTTCTCTCTGGAGCAGCCACACCATGACAACATGAGTGATGGGCATGTTTCTCCTCTGGAAGTACTATCAGTCTTGCAGAGCTTTAGGCATGAGTTTAGGAAGACAGTGTCACTTAAAGGAGCAGTTAGCAGAAGTGTGATGAATAACAAATTCAGCGAGATGATAAGACAGAAGTATTTGGCTGGATTTTTAAGCCCTTTCCAAAACTCAGCTCAGTAATCTGCTTCATTAAGCCTGCATGTAATTTTGCACTAGAGCATGTTAGTTCTAGGCATGCTGCTAGATCAGTATAATGCTATATAGCTCTGTGCAAAGATCATAGCTTGGGTCTTAAAGGTCACATGGTTGACATTCAGAGGGTGTAGTTAGAAGATGCTGTGAAGAATGTCTAAGCCAATTAATCTTACTTTATAATTAGAAAGGCTACTTTCTAATTGTAATTTGCTATAATAATTTTCAGTTGTTTGCAATAATATCACTCCAGGACTTGTGGCTACCCTGAACCATTATGCTAGTTAATGTCAAGATGCATTGCGATCGAAGTGATGTTTTCTGTGCCATACAACTTGCTAGTGGTCCAGGGTGCCTAACATTAAGGTAGCACCTTACTGTGAAAATTTGGTATCATCTCTATTAATGCACACGGCATCTGTTGCACTTACATCATTGCCATGGGTGTGGTAGTTTTACTGCAACTATTTCAATTGAGTCAAAATGTCTGGCTGGGGCTGCAAATGCTGTTGTGATTCAGTAAATGGTTATAAAAATGTGTCCTGTCAATTTTGGTTCTGGCCATTTAAAATACTTTTGATGTATTTTCCTTTCAGGGTGATGTATTGAGTACCAAATACCAGGTAGACCTTGGAGATGGCTTTAAGGCAATATATGTGAACCTCACGATGACTGGAGAACCCATCCGTCACCGCTATGAGAATCCTGGGATTTACCGTGTGTCGGTGAAGGCTGACAATGTGGCTGGGCATGATGAGGCTGTAGTGTTCGTCCAAGTTAACTGTAAATCAGCTCCTTGGTTTTCTTACCTTTACCACTGTGTAAAAAACTCATGACAGCTATGAGAAGTAGTAAAGAAAATTACTAGTCACAATTAGGAAAAAGCATATTTTTTCAACACGCAGCCTTCCAGTGTTGTATGTTTTTAATATAGAGGCTTGTAAACCTAATGTAACAGGAGGCCAGAATTAGTTTTGTTTGGATTTGGCAGAAGGGTGGTTTATTAATCTTTTAAATAACAAGCATGCCTCAGTTCAAATCTCGGGTTTGATCCATCTTCCTGATTCAAGACACTGTTGGCAGCCTTAGCAGCTAAAATTTAAACACTTCAAGTTATATGTTTTTAAACTCTCTAGGTGTAGTATAAAGCAAGTGAACAGATGTGTTGAGTAACATATGAACTTTTGTATGATTTCAAAAAAATAGTAAAAATCTATGTTTCTAAATCTAGATTTTAGTTAGTTAATTCTCACAGACTTTTAATTGGTGCTTGGATATAACTTCATGTTGGCAGGCAGTACTACTTGACTTAGACTTCTCTCCATCTCCTTAATTAAGACCTAAAAAACACAATCAAACAGCTATAAAATAAAGAATAGCATGGCACAGGGAATATCATGCACCATTGCAAGCTTAATGTACCTCAGTCATCTCATAGCTGAAATGAAGGGGGAAACTCATAGCTGCAACTGAATTTTCCTCTTCCTTTGAGATTCAAGACAGCTCTTGCTTTGCCTGTTTTCAGATGTGTCAAAAATGCAGAAACGAGTAACATCAAAGGAAAAGATAGTCATCTTGCATTCTTCATGTGTCTGTTTCCCTTCTGTTGTGAGTGGTGTGTCTTCCATCCTAATCCCAAAGCAATGGCAATCACTGGAGCCATATACAAGGATGTGCACAGATCCGTGTGCTTTATGTCAGCGTGTCTAGTGACTGCTGATATTTATGTGTTTTGCTAGTCAGCCTCCTTGCATCCAGAATTTCCAATTCTGCTTTGATTAGCAGATGAAGCCAAACTTACTCATGCTAATGGCCAATCTCCTATTAAAATCTAACAGAAATAATTGAACTCTCCACTCATTTTCATTATCTGTTCTTTGTTGTGTTTATTTTTTAAATCACTCAACAACTCCAAAGAGCCCAAATAAATTACTTATGGCTTTACTGCTACTTTAGGTGCTGAGAAGTAGATTAGGCAGAGAATTAATCTGTACGAGTAATGAATGAGCAGGAAAAAAACTCTGTATGACATCCTTCTCTCCGAGAATAACTTCTAACCCTTCAGAGAATAATAAGCAGCCGCAAGCCCTGATGGAAAGTGAAACAAACACTTTTTCAAAGTATGCTCTTAGTGTGGTGTTTATTAGGATAAACTGTGAAAATAAAAGACGTCGATTTCATTTTATGCAGTGGATTTTCAAATTGCAGAAGCCAGAGTTATTTTACACAAGTAAATGACTGGTGCCTTAAGGGGACTTTGGTAGTGAAGGCAGCATAGAACTGAGGCAGATGTGATCCCTTCCTGAGCTTGTCCATGGATGCTGTGAAGGGACTAGAAAACTCATGGATGTGTTATTCAAGCCTGCTTGGATAAATGTTTTCCATGTGATTTGCTCTGTTTAATTTTTTAGGTAAATTACAAGATTTGAGGAAATTAGTTGGCACTAATTAAACTGCAATTTCTACATTCTTGTGAAACACTAATAGCCATTAAGGGACATTTTTCACTGTGGAATACCATAAAAGCAGAAATGTCCATAGAGTCTTGCTTTTGCTCTGTCTCTGGCTTATGTATTATTCCCAGGGAATTTTTTCAGAGGGAATATTTTTCACTTCAGAGTTCTATTGCTATGGGATGTTCTGTAATGCAGGACATAGGGAACTTTGAAAACAGTACTGAATGTATAACTTTATTAAATAGAAATCATACAAGTTAACTTTACTCGTAATAGTACACTTGAGCATGCTATGAAATGCATTATGGAATTGTGTGCCAGAGACAAGCAGAAGGACTCACAGTAATTATTCTCAGCTCTTTAATATATAGGAACAGCAAGCTTGAAATACCTGTCATCACTCAACTACCAAACAACTTGCCCTCTAAAAATTTTGGAAAAGAAAGTAGCCTTCTTGAGGAGCAAAACTGTGTCTCAAAAGGATCAGTTTCCTCTGGGAAAATGTACATTTATGGCAAAATCAAAACTGCTTCACAGATCCCTCCATAATTATTTATTTTGTCTCTTTGGAAAGAAAATCTATTTTTATGAGAAATAAAATTCCTAAAATTTCTGAATTTTCTTCAGGATACCTGCAAAACAGGAAGAAACATTTTAACTCCTCTGGAAACTATAGAAAAAATTATTTGTTTAAGCACCCAACATGTCTTGAATTCATGAAGGTAGTTTAAGAGTCATTGTAGAAAATGCAAAGTTCAAGTAGAGCCTTACACTGGGATGAAACAGCAGCCAGGCTGGGTGAAGTCAGGTGGAAAACAGTGTCAGACAACTTGCTGTCAGAGAGGTTCAATCAGTTCAGTCAAGGTGAATTAGAAGTGAACAGGCAATGATTCAGTTTCTGACACCGAGTAAGAGAAATACTTTAGACTGGCGTTAATTACCTCCAGGTTCGCACTGAGATGAAAAAATCTTTGAAAGAGTTAAAAGATATTTAGAATGGAACAAAAACGGTTGGGTTAGTTTTCATTCTGAGGAATGAATGAACGTTGGGCCATGCAGTGGTTTAGTATCCTGGATAGATGGTGCGGGTGAAGTTAAGAAGTTCTAGTGATCACATTATACTATTATAAAGCTTTTATCTTCAGACATTCTGAAAAAAATATACTCATAAACCTCTGAAGGAAAGGTACAATTACCGTACTGTGAAGCAGTACAACACTAATAAACACAACTCTTAGAAGCAGATAAAATGATGCATTTCTTTTGTATAAATAATAGTGTTTACAGCCTTCATAGACAAAAGTTCAGAAAGGAATAAACTTACTCTAAGGCATAATTTGGAGTACAGAGGTTATCTATATTGATTTGCAAATAAATGCTCCCCTGATGTACACATCTATTTTAAAGCATGCATTAATGAGGGTTCATGTATGGTGTGAGCCTAGCAGCTGATTTTTTATAATGAAAATGAGTAGTCAGCAGCGTTCTTTTTGAGTTTTCTGCTTTTCCCTTAGCAAGTTGAGATTTGTTAGATTTCTATTCATTTGATCTNAAAAAAAAAAAAAAGCTGAGCTTGCCTTTTCTATTTTTTTAACTGCAAGATTTGCTTATGTGTGGAAATGAACAGAAAAAAAAGGCATCAAAGAAGTGCATTTTTATGATCCATCTCATTGCTTTAAGATTTTGTTTCTGGGATTTTGGGGTGATTGGGGGGATTGTTTATTGGTTGAAATGAGGTCCTTCCAATTATGCCCATTGCTTTCAAAGTGGATGTAAAAGCAGAAGAGAGAGAAAAATAAATTCAGGACCTTATGGTGTGCAGGTGAGAGGCTTTGGGGGAAAGAGCCATAAGTAAATTGATATATTTTTGTTCAATAATATTTTGGGAACTTTGTTCAGCTCCACTCCAGGCTTTAAATTTAGAAGTGGTTCCAGTCGTTGGGCGAAACCAGGAGGTGAACCTGACAGCCATCATTTTGCCTGAGAACCCTAATTTGACAGTTTTCTACTGGTGGATAGGAAACAATCTTCAGGTAAACAAATGGTTTTGACTGAGATTCTTTTCAGCCTCTTTCCAGTAAAGGTTGTCCCTTTCAATTTCTAAACTATTTTCTTTTCTGGGGGAACAACAACTTATTCTATTTCATTATTTGTGGGGGAAAACCCCAACAATTTATAGAGGGGGATGGATTTGGGATCATACCATTGGTGACTGATGAAACTTGGATTTGTGCACTTCCAAGTTAATGAGTACTGTAAGTTAAGGTGTTGTACAGAAATATATAAATATTCCTTGTATAGATAAATATTTTCTGAGAGTCTAAAACTAACTGCCATATAAAAAATAAGTGGGATATCTTAAGGGATATAAACATATTCAGAGCACTCAAACAATCTAGTGATATTCATTTGGGGATCAAAGTCTAGATGAACATGTCCTAGAGCAATAAATATCCAAGTATTTCCATTGGGAATATTTATTGTCTAGCTAGGTTAATTCTAGCTAGGTAATTCTTTAAATAACAGATGAGCAGAATATTTTTTTTACAAGGCAGTAGAATGCTTCAAATAAGTGCAGTGAACTTTCTTCTTGTAAATGTGCTGTCTGCCATAATCCCAGGGTGTATCTGTTCATCATTATTGACTTTGTCAGCAATAGGGCAGGCGCTGCAGGTCCATGTGGTCATGTGAAGAGCTTTGTGATTCATACGGATGTGGTCAGAGATCAGAGTATCTCAGCTCTGCCTTGGAGGTTACTGTGGGCTGGTGCTCTAAGTCAACAGCATTAGTCCTTTTGGCCCTGACATAGGCTACATTTTTTGAGGCAAATTACTTGCTTCATATAATCTTGTATAGATTGTTGTCTGCCTCAAAATCTATTTATTTTAGTGGGATCTGACTGAAAACCTAATACTCTACCAATTCTAAAAGAAATATTTGCACCATCTGGCGATAATTCTGATTATCAAGAATCCATTTAGGGAAAAAAAACATCCTGTATTGAAAATTGTAATTGAACAATTTGATAAAATATTAATTGCAAATTGATGTGAAACATTTTTGCTGATATTTTTAATGACAATCTCTTCAAACACCATTCTCATGGTTGTTGCTAAAATTCTATTTTCAACTTTTCTTTGTTTTTCAAAGCCACTGCTTACTTTGGAGAGTTTTCTGGTGACAAAATTTGCTGAGACAGGTGACATCAGAGTTACAGTGCAAGTTTCCTGTGGGAGCTCCATGCTTCAGGACTCAAAAATTGTCCATGTTTTTGGTGAGACATTTTTTTCATTTCTTTTGTTTCATGTGTATTTGTTATTATATCTCTTAAACCAGCCCTGGTAGAACTGAATCTGATGTAAAATTATATCTAATGCCATGATTAATTCTTAAAACTACAGGGATGAGCTCTCACTAGGTAACTCCATAAATCTGAACAGTAGGATTATATGGAAGAGTTTAGTCTGAAACATTTTATTTGCTTTTCTTGTTTTAAATGTTACTGTGGTTCTCAAATGCTATATGTAGCAATAGTGTTTAAGTAGTATTTTGACCTATGACTAAATAAAGTAGTTTAAATACCTCTAGGGAAAAATAAAAAAAAAAGAACATTTAGTTGTGCAGATACTCTCAGCATTGAAAAGAATGTCAAATAGTTGCCTTTTATCACAATATGTCACTGTACCTGTGATGTTTATCTGAGAGTTTGCTCTAATAATTGAAAAACGCTTCAGCTCTTGTTCCACACTGTGCCTTGGTGTGGTTTTTTTGTCTTATAATGTAGTGACAAGGCATAATATACTGTGGAAAATATAGTGCTGGCAAATTATTTGCATTTGTATTTGTGCTGCCACATGTGGGAATTGGGATAAGTATAAAAGCTTCTTTTTACTGCAGAGCTAAAAGCCTTCAGATGTTATGCAATACAAAACATGATACATCTCTGTTGTCTGAAGAAAATTCTGTTATTTTTGCTTTTAGTATACTTATTAATTTAGAATAATGTTAAAAACCACACTTATGCAAAATGGAGTTTTTATGAACCTTCTCCTATTCTAAGATAAATGGATTTAACTTTTATGCTACCACTTATAAGTCCATCAGCTCTTATTGTAATCTTTAGAGATATAACCCTCTTAGTGTGACTACATCAATGGCTTTGGCTTTCCAGCACTCCTTTACTAATACCAGGAACATGAAAGTACTGGGCATGAGGGGAATAAAGGAACTTTGGGAAAAGAAAGCCACATTAAAATATAATTCTGTTGGAAGCATTTGGGGACACAGGTTTGAATTGTTCATTCCAAAGGATTTCTATTTCTGCTTTGCATTAAGTTCCCCAGGTGTTCATTCAATGAGCCTGTAGAGAGAAAGGGAAGATTTTACAGGCTATTTTATGAGAATCAGTCCATTTCTCATCTTTCTAATATTTCAGATATTTTTGACAATATCCAGAGAAATGTTGCAGATTTACCTTGAGTTTATGTTTTCAAAGATAGCAGTAGTTAGCTTTTGTCATACCATTTCTGTTCTTATTTTCATATCTAATTTATGGAGTTTGTGAGGTATTCATTTTATACAGGAAACAGGAACATGTAATGGGCAAAACCCCACGCATTTATGACTTGGTAAGAATAAAATACATTGGTGCATTCTCATTTCAAATGAAAGAAACCAACCACTTCTGTGTGACTTACTGACCTAAGGGAAAATTACTGGGAACACTATGACCCCAGAGCATGTATGTAAATCTGCTTTGTGTTTTTGTTTTTCTTCCTGCTTTTTAATCTTTAGGCCCAAATTTGATGATGTTGGCGAAAATACAGAAAGAAATGGAGTGCCTGACTACAGGGAGCAGTGAGGGTCCTAGAGATTACAGTGCTACACAGCAAAAAATGCTAAATGTAGATTTTCAGCTTTAAGTTCTACGAAACCCTTTTTGCAGCTTCGTTTATTACCTGTACAAAAATGTTTGTTATTGTTTTTCTAGATCATTTTCACGTTCTTCCTCTGAAGTTTACTAAGCACCTGGACATGTACAACCCTGACATACCAGACTGGAGGGAAGATATAGGACGGGTAGTAACTCGACTTCTTGCAAAGGTGCTCTTCCAGATCACTCATAAAATGTTCCCTTGCCAGTCATAAAGCTTGAAGGTTAAGTTAATACCTTCTCATTTAGAAAAAAAAAAGGAGGGAGAGCAAAACAATAAAGTGAACCTCATGAGCCACATTTCAAGCAAGTTTGAGCCTAGTGTCACTTTTACAGTCAGGCCATAGATGATATTTTAACATAGACAGTTTAGGTCTAACACAGCCTAATTGGCAATTAAGGCTAAATATTGTGCTCTGGGATTAAGGATAGACATAGTGGTAAATACTGCTGACTCCAAAACAGGAAGAGTAGCTTAAATGATTTAGAAGCTAAATGAAGAATGCTGTGTAACAAGAGACATTGTCTTTGTGTAAAAAATAAGCAGAAGGAAAGAATTTATTATGCTAGTTGTGCAACTATGAAAATTGCATGTAATATATAGGCACATAGATTGTACAGCTGTTTTTTTAGATCGTGTTCAAAAACGAAAAGTGGGTTGAGAGCAGCTGAATCCTGTAGGTTAAATAAAATATAAAGCTATGCTGTAGTACAGTGATATAAGTAAAGATAACTTTGAGCTTTAGGTACATACCCTGCCAGCAAATGAAGGTGCACAGCCTGACTTTTATGAACGTAGTAGCATTGAGTTACATTTTCATTTTGTTAATAAAATATATGTATTTTATATCACTTTATGTTGCCTGGATTTGTAATAATGCAAATCAGGTTCTAAATTTTTAACTATACAGTTTCCTTCTTTTTTTTATAGGCTCATATCAACCATGAAATTAAAGTAATTTCCCTGTTTTATCAAACTCATTCCGTAACCAGTGCCAGTTAAAAAAAATATTTTACTCCCTTTTAAAATTGCCCTTACATTTTAATAATTTGGAAAACTCTTGCCAAAGTATATGAACAATTTAATGGAATTTCAGAGTCTGTTTGAGGAAGGCCATGGCAAGTGCCCAGGATGTCATCACTATAATTGTGTGGCTGTGTTATACAGAACATGGAGGAATTTGGGACTAAACGCCAAATTTGCACAAACTACTTTGAAAAAGTGATGCACTTGACTTTCAGTGTGGAAGTGAAGGTACTCATTACAATTTCAGGAACTGAACTAGCTGCTCCTAGTCTTACATTGGAAGACTTCTCTCTGCCTATTAAACATAGCTGGAAAAGTAACCTTTCTAAGCTAAACTGAGAAACATTTGGCTGCAGTGAGTATGCCCTTCCAAGTCTACACTGTGTCTGCATGACCCACAAATGATCCTGAATGACAGGGGTTTTTTTAATCTTACTCTGGAAATGTTCAGCTGTTGCAGAGTTTTGATAAAAATTGTTTACCTCTTCATTATTTCTTCTTTTCTTGATGCCATCAAATTACTTAAATGTGATAACAACACGTAGCTCTTCCAATCTTCAAATAGCAGCTCACATTTCAGTGCATTTATAATTGGTTTTGTTCATGCTTTAGCTTCTAGTGGAATCTCCTCTAAATATTATGGATCTAAACACCAAAGTCTAAAAGCCACATGTGGAGTTAGTTATGTGTTTTATATAGAACACCGTGTGCTCTCCTGTAATTTGCCATATTCCTTTGTTGTCTTCACAGGAAACCAATATACCTGAAGAAACACTCATGACTGTTGTGAAACCTGGTCTGCCCACAGCTGCTGACCTGCATGTGCTACTACCAGGAAACCAACCAAAAAGGAAGAGAAGTGTAACTAGTGATAAGGTAAACAGAGCAATGCATGTCTGTTTAGGACAGTCTTAATCCTTTTTTGCAATAAATATCTGTATTCTCATTGTATTTAGAGAAAACGGTGTTCCCTACCTTTGCAGAGAGATCTCACTCCAACCTGACAAGATGCATGTAAAAGCTTGCAGCACCTATGTTTGTTTGACACTGTACAGACCAGCATAATCTAGCGTCATTTCTCAATCCAGTGTATTTTTCAAGAATATTTAATATTGATTTGTCTTTTAAACAGAAACAGCAGTGATGCATGTCATTCTGTTAAGATCTGGTGAAGTGAAGAGTGTTTAGGACACTAATACTTCTAAAGAGGGATGCACCATCTCTGCATTGTCTTCAGAAGCAAATTAAATTTCAGGTCAAAACAAAACCAGAACCTTAATAATTGGCCCATAATGTAAAGAGCATCAAGCAAATATTTTATGCCTTTGTGAACAAATGTCCTTTTCAATTGGCAAGAAACAAATATAGTGAACATGGGAATGAAAATCAGACATTGTTCTCTCCCTACTTATTTCCAAGCCATTTTTCTTTCATAATAAAAGACTTTATTCCAGTTGAAAACCAGAAGGCTGTTTGGTGCTTAGAATTTATCATATTCATCCTTTTGCTGTGATAGAGAAGGAACCAATCCTACCTCTGTGCCAGCATCTTTCAGTTCAAGTCCTGCCAGTTACAAAGAATCAGTGTAAGGTATCATTAAATTTGAAGGACATTTTACAGCTTCTAGTGATAAGGTCACAGCATCCAAACAGCTGGGGAAATAGGTAAGATGAAGCTCTTTGTATTAGCACAAAACTAATAGATCATATTTTGACTTTGAAAGGTCCAAAGGAGTGTGTTAAAGTTGTCCAAGTATTTGAATAGATGTCTTTCTTTCAAATGCACAGACTTCAGTGAGAGTGCACAAAGTTTTCAGCTCTTTTGACCCTCCTTGCCCCTTACTGTTCTACCCTGTAATCATGGTGAGAAATCCTGGGACTCAGAAGTCCAGATTATGTTGCAGGAAATTGCTAATTTTAACAGGTTATTTCTTTTGTATTTTGTTATTTTCTTTTCCATTCATGAACTAAGGCTTTCAGCCAGGGGATAGTAATACTTCAACATTATTTTCAACTTTCTATTTCTTGAAGAATCAAGGTGCAGCTTCTAAAGGAAATTCTTTATTCTGAACACCTGTGGAATGGGCATCTTAAATTATTTAAGGAAACTAACGGTGATAGATTCTTTGGTTGTAGAAACATTTTATTTCGGTGCAAATTGTTATGCATATCAATTCCCTTTAAATCTCAACTTCTGTATTAGTGCAAGGCAGCTCAAAGAATATTATCAGTTATAATCAAGAATTATATCGATTATTATCAAATATAATCAATGCTATCTCATTGTTTGTATATGAAATCTCATGTTTTTATATGAAACATTGAGTGATTTGTTCCAAAGCATAAAGAAAAACAATCAGGTGTTGCAAATGCTTTGGAATACCTTTTGTACAGTGGGGCCTATAGAGATATTACAGTAGTTTAACAGGGCACAGTTTTGTAATAAGTAGTCCTCCAGTTAGACCTTGCAAAGGTTTTCTGAAACTAGAGAGCACTGGAAGGGGAAAGTAATTGTATAATCCGGAGCACACATGTACATTTCTGACATTGTTAAGACGAACCATGTCAGAGCCATGGTCACTGGTATTGGAGCAGGAACAAGGGAGACAAGCAGTTACAGAGTCCTATTTTATCCAATGATAAGAAGCTAAGAGCACTAATATCACATTTCAACACCAATTGTTTTATAGAGTACAGCGCTGTAGAGCAAATCTAGTGCCAGCTGCCTACATTTCTATTTTTATAATATTGCTAATGGACAGTGCTACTGATATCTGAATATAATTTTGTTGATTTAGATTTGTATGGCACAAATTTTGGTAAATTGTGTTGTATCAGAATCTATTGTGACTCAAGAAATATCCTGAAATATACTCTATGTAAATAAACTTAGGAGTAGTAACTGATTAAGTCAACAGGAAGATACTCGTGCTGTCACTTGTTTAAAGATTCCCTAAGTTCTCTTCTATTACTAGGAAAGAGTCTTGAAGGTCTTTGTCATGTGTCACTGGAAGGATGTGCTGTTGAGGTCTGTTCTCAACATCACCGTTGTCACAGTATTTTGAGAACTCACTGATGCGGAATGCCTTCTGCACATCTGAAGGAGGTGTCCATGAGATCCTTAACTTAGTTATGAAGAGAACCTATTAGCTCCTGACTGAAAACCTTTTAGATTTGGGAATACTACATTATTTCAGAAAGGCTGTATAAGGCAATATTTTTTTTTGTCAGGCAGAGAGAATCTACTTGCTGGAGCTTTTACTGGTGTTTTACATGGGGTGCTGGGATGTGATGCTATTTATTAAGTTAGTCATCTAGAATAGGAGTCATTACTGATAAAAGTAGCCATCAATAACAAAGATCGTGAGTGAGCTATCAGTGTAGTAATAGGAGCCCTTTGGAAAAATTCTGAAATTTGGTTCCATTCTGACAAAAGCCTTTTTGTTTTCAAATTTGTGCATGGAAAAATAAAAGCTGACTGGTTTAACCAGCTTTCAAGAACACAGCAATTTCAAAAGTATTTAATTCTAATCACTGACTCTGGAGCAAATTTGGTTGCTTAATTCATGCACATTTATTACATGTCTAATGTCAGGTAGGATAAGTCCAGTTGAAAGAGTCAATTAAAGTGCAATTAAACTGTAGTCTGGAAGAGAGTGGCTTAGAGGAAGATTGGAGACTATCCAGACAAACTACATAAGAATTCCATATGAGTTGCTTTGGCAAAAAGGGAAAGTCAGAACAACAGATGTATAAGTGAGAGAGCTAGAGTTTGAATAACGTCATTATTTTTGCATTCTTTTGCATTCTTACAATGCAGGCCCCATTGTGTTCACATGTTCAAATATTATCATTGGAAAGGATGTAGAAAAAGAAGATGGAAAATTCAAATGCTGGTATAAGAACCTTAACTTGGAAAGTCTAGAGGGGAGCTCCAAACTCTGTGTTTTTTTAAAAATTGAAGAGGTGGCAGCACTGTGCCAAATAAATACCTCAAAGCAGGAAAAAAAAAAAAGACCATGAATTCTGAAAATGCTGTCAGTCTAACAGTGAAACAGATAAACCAGTACCTTCAGCTGGATTTATATGAGGTTCACGTTTTTGAGGTGTGGAGGTGTAGATTTGTGTGGGAACTCAGCAGTGGGGAGAGAAATAATGAACTAGTATTAGTCATTTAAGCAAAAAACAAAACATATGTTGGGTTCCTCAAGCACCTGCCAGGAGAATATGGGGTATCAAAAGTTATGTGGCTCAGTAATTTCATTTACTGGCTCTAAATTGGATTAACATGAAGTAGTGGTCCCTCTTACACTGTACACCATGAACACATGACTGACACAAAGCAACTATTTCCTTTCCCTTTTAATCTGCTAATCAGTATAGTTGTCGTATGCATCCTCTTTTCAGACTTTGGGTGACAAGATAAATACTTAGGAACTATCTGGTGTAATTATCTTGTAAAATAACAGAAGCCATGCTCACATTGCCTTTATGTTGAGTCAGGCTTGCACAAAAAAAAAAAAAAAAAAAGGAATAAAGTCAGTGGAGTGGCTTCAGAAGTTAGATATTCCTCAATAAGAATGAGGATTTTTGAACTTTTGTATAGTTTCTGGTCCGTAATATGAGAAAGACTATAGGAATTTATATCTATTATACTGCAAAGACTTGTCAAAGATGAGCATCATAATTGATAGTATCATAAAAGGAGTTACTTGTGGAGGTTTCATGGATATAAAGCGTATTTCTAATTTGGCGTCCTCTGGGAAGTCATCCCCCAAATTATAAGGTACAGAGTATAAAATGGGCTTTGATCTTTTAGAAATTGCCCATGTTGAACACACAAGTGAGTAGAAGAGATAATTCAGACAATTTGTCATCTGGGGTTAGGATATGATAGTATATTTCATGGTTCTGCTCCATAAAAATGTGAGAGACCATATTTTGCTATGCTCTATCCACTGGAGGAAAATGGGAGGAATACTGATTTTTTTTTTCCACATTCAGGGATGTATATATTTCTATGGAGTATTGTTAAAAATTAGATATAAATGGAATTAATCCCATTTTAGGTAAGGAGATGAGGTAAATTATTACATATAGTTCATTATTACATAGCAGTTACTTTCCACAGCAAGAAATCCAAAGTGACATCACAGGTTATCTTCTGATAGGTTAGAGGAATGGAGCATTTCTAATATGGATAATTTATTGTGAGAGTTATGACTCAGAGAAACTCAACAGCACATGCAAATGACTTGCTGTCTGTCACATATTGGGTAAACTTAAAGACTTTGTTAATCAGAAAGAAAGATTTGTCTATAAAATTTTGACATTTTCAGCTTTTGCATCTTGTGGAGTGTTGCATGATTTTTAAATATGGAATTTCTGTAAGATTTCAGCTCATCATTGACAAATGCTTTCTGAGTTTCTCACCATTTAATGAACAAGAGATTTTCTTTTTTAAAGCATTGAGTGTTTCAAAGTGGAACAGAACACAAGATTATCTGACATTCTCTTTGTTGTATTTTCAGAGAATAGCAGCTATAAAGCAGGCCCTGAATGCACACAACATCAGTTTCTTTCTGAGGGGAGGATACTGGGTCTTAGTGACTTTAGCTGACTCCAACTCAGGTAAATATATAAACAAAGTTCCCAACAGACCCGCTTTTGGATGCCTGCTTGTATTCTGATAAGTTAAGGAGGAAATCTTTGTATCAATATATATATATATGTGTGTACATATAATACATATGTATATATTTATTTTGTACTTGTTACATGTAAAACCCCACATAAATATATATGTGCATATATGTATGTTAATATATATACATACATATATATGTATACATTTTCATTTGACAGTTACTAACAGTCACAACCAAATACCTATTTCTTAGGTATTTCCATTTTGTCATACCTTTTTCTGTGTAATCAAAACATTAAGGAATTATCTCTATTGCACCAAATAGTGCCCTCAAGGAAGAGGCAACCATACTTCAAAAAGAGCCATCTGGTGATCTAAAGGCACTTTGGCTGTTCTGTCTCCTGAGAAAGCAGAGCGTCTTTACCCTTATATTGGCCATTACCTCTGCTGCTGTAACTACATGGGCCTGGGACATAGGAGTGCTTCTCTGCCATGTATCTCTGATCTTCAAATCAACTAATGTGAGGGTTGCTGTAGGGTCCTCATGTTGCTAATCCTGCCCTGAGATAAATTAGGCTTTTTCTCTGTTTAAAACAAATGGAAATTATATTTTTATACATGCATTTCCTGCCTCTCTGAATTCACTGTGTTGGTGGAAACCGATTAAATAGAATATATGTGCATACGTGTGTGTATTTTTAAGAGAGAAGTTGAAATTATGTTTTAACCATAAAGTTCAGCTTTGACTTTTATTAGAATGTCCTGTAATTTCTTTTGTATTATCTTCCATAACAGATCCTTCTTTCTTATTTCAGTGTGTTGTGGGAGAACAGCTTTAGCTGACCACAATCAATTTATGTAAATGCTGGTGTGTTATTTTATCTGTCAGCTCTCTGTAGAAGAAAAAACTCTTTTATGTGTAGAATCGTGCTACAGTCTCGCTGTGGTACCTCATCTGGTTTAAAGGGCTGACATTTGTTAGCCACCACAAAAGGCTGGGATTGAAAGAAGCCCATGTTCATTCCTGCCTTTACTGATGTATGACCTTGATGAGTTCATTTGTTGTTCAGAGCCTTAGTTTCTCCATCTGTGAAATTAATGCAGCCCTATTTTTGCAAGGCATTTACTTAGGGTGCGTGATTATTTACTATGAAAACTTAAGATTCCCAGAAAAAAACTCAACCACTGAGTATGCAAATAATTAAATCCCCAGGGTCTTGGGTTCTGTTGTTGGTTGTTTGGTGTGTTTTTTTTTAATTGCTCCTCTGTCCTTCAGTGACAAGTCACCAATTAATTCTTTGTTTTTGTCTTTTTGAAGAAGCCACAGATGGAGGAAAAAAAAGAGGTTGCAAAAGTAACAACAATTCCTTTTGACTTGACAATTAAATAGAAAAGAAGACTCAGTAATGTGATGGATGTGAAAGAGGACATGCTACACTGTTCTTTTATTTTGTATTTCAGACTCTCAGAGGATTGGAGGAGGCAGTGGCTACTGGGCTATTACGGTTCTCTTTGTTATCTGTCTAGTTGCAGTTGGGGCTTTCATCCTCTACAAGTTCAAAAGGCAAGTAAGCCTTAATCAACATGCATAGTTCAAGAATTACCCACAGATTAGCAAAACAGAGTTTGTTGTTTGAAAAGAAGATTTCTTGAAGAATTGCAAGAAATAAATCACTTTGAAAATTATGGGGTTTGGAACTTTTCAGGCATCAAGGTGCTGCTCCGATTCTTGTTTCATATGCTGTGTTTCAAGATAATTTCAACAATATTGGAACTATGGAGAGTTTTTTCAGTTTGTCTAAATAATATCATGAAGAATCAGAGCTGAACTAAAATATTATTCCTGATTAATTCCCTCCTCATTACTCTTAACAGTTATGAATAAACTAAAGCTATCAGGACAAGGAGTGCATCTGCAATGCTGATTTGCTTTAAAAAGTGGTTTTATCAAAGCACTTAATGCTCTGGGGTTTCTTTCTGCACACATTAAATTTTAATTGCTGAGGCAATGCCATAGAGAATGACTGACAGAAAGAGATTAGTGTTAATTTGACTCTAGAGTGTGTGGAGGGAAGAAATATTTCTGGAATAGCCTTTATGTGAGGCATATTCTCAAAATTGAGCCATGCCAGCCTTAGACAGTCCAATATATCTTTAGTCTTCAATTGATTTTAATCAGAGCTGCTAGAGTGCCGTGCAATTTAAATAATTTTTTTCTTGTTCATGGGACTGTGTTGTCATTGGCTATCCTCTTGGTATTTCTGTATCTGTGGGCTATTTAGAAGCTGTTGGGTTTGACCATACTTGAAACAAGCCTTCATCATCAAGTCCTGTTCACCTTACTCAGTGAAGATTGATACTGATTTGCCTTATTTTCTAAAGATAGATTTTTATTTGAAATAAATTCAAGTTTATAGAACTAGAGGTACCATTAAGTATGTGATAGCAGTAAGTGTAACTAGCATTTTAGTAAGAGTTTGTTTAACTAAAGAATTTTTATATCATTAGAGAAAAGCCCCTTTTGTTCAAGAATTTCTTAATTTTCTCATGGCAGCACTTAAGTTTCTTATATTTCATAGTGACTGATTGCTCTAAAGGATACTGTATCAGACTGTCTACAATGGAATAAAAATCTGGTTTGCTATTTTAAGGTGCCTGCAGCAAGGAAAAGCATAACATGGTTGATGCGATGTAATTACATTATTTCAATACATAGAGTATTTGCTGTTTGTAGTTTAGGCTCATAAAACTTCCTTGTGATATCTTTCAAAAGCTTTGTGATTTATGTCTTTTATTAGCTCTTAAATGAGAGCAATTAAATAACAGACACAATTACTGCATGGTAGAAGAAGTATTAAATATTCAAGAAAGGAATAAAAAAAGAAATCTTAAGTTCTTTCTAAAATGCCCAACGAACCATGCTTTATAAATAGAGCTTTTATTAAGGAAGAAACTCTAGTACAACTTGTGAACTGTGAGCTTTAATGTCTCTCACACTTCTGTACATAATTTTTGAAAATAATTTGCATTTACATTTTGGGGGAAGGGGAACAGTAGTTTAAGCGCAAGTGAGAAGAATTGTAAGATATATTCAAACGTTTGTCAGTAGACTGAAAACTGCTGTTGGCATGGATGAATGACCATGCAGTAGGATTCTGTTTCATTCTGTTTCTTATCTGTTTCATAAATACTTGACAAAATTATTTTTAAACATTCCTGCTAAGCTTTTCAAAAATGACAATTTTTTTTTGTTACATCCTTCATTTTCAATTGTCTTCACATCACATTGAGCACCTCATCAGTGCTATGTTGGAAAAACCATTTTTATCTCGTGTGCTCCCTGTGAACTCCTCTCCCATTCAAAACTTTATTCCATATTAGAAAGTCTTTCCTATGTTTATGAAGGTAGATGGTGAGTTGCTGAATCCTCATGTTGTTCTTAGTTGGGAGTACAGTCC
This sequence comes from Serilophus lunatus, assembly GCA_013399895.1. NCBI lineage: Eukaryota > Metazoa > Chordata > Aves > Passeriformes > Eurylaimidae > Serilophus > Serilophus lunatus. The sequence goes on along the minus strand of VXBA01005293.1, from coordinate 3,233,420 downwards.
CTTTTAAAGTCAGTGCAGTGAATATGTAAGTTTACAAACTGGTTCACAAGAACTGAGGATATGAAACTGAGTGTCCTTTGTAGATACAAAAGTTGAGAGTTGAAATGCACAAAGGCAGCTTGTTAATATTATATGCCTGTGTATTAAAAATGAATTTGCTGAGAGAATTGCATAGGCAACAAATAATTCTCAATTTTAGGTGTTAATTTCAGAAGAGTAACACTTACTAGGCCCTATGGTAACTCAGATAACCTGGGCAAATAAAAATATGATTTATTTCCACATAGAAATGACAGACGTGTAAAATGTTGAAATGTTAATACTGTCCATAATTTTGATGTATGATTCACAAAACTGAGGAGGAAATGAAAGAGGTTTGGTGGTGCTTTCCTATCATTCATGTGGATTAACAATCGGATATTTCCTTCACAAAAGGGTTAAAACTGTTTTTTCCCCACATCAGAGAAATTTTTATTAATCCTAGTTTTATCACTACACCAATTGAGTCTACAGGGCTTGAAGTTGGCTTTGGTGCACAGATAGAATAGATGATAGGCAAGAGATTCCATGGACATGCCTTGAGCTCTTCTTTCTCTTTGCTGGCCTAAAGGACTGTTCTTTACATAAGGTTAAGTTTGATACCTGAAAAGATGCAAGAAAAAAAGACTGGCTTGCAAATGCAGTAGTGACTGGATTGGCAGGGAAGTTACAGCTTCATATGTGAGAGCGTGTCATGTATTTGCAATGAGAGAGTTCAGGACTTGTGATAAAAAGTACAAAGAGCAGTGGGCTTCTGTGTAGACCTGTAGCTTTGATAGAAAATGGAGAAACCTGCCCAAACCACTCCAGGCTTCCTCAGGGAGTGCTGAGTCTCCTGGTCCCCAGCCATGGTCACCTGCCTGGATTATTTCTGAACTTTAGGGTGTAGGAACTCGGGTCTTAATTTACACTAGGTTTTGTCAGACTGAACTGGAGGATGAAAGATGGTGTTGACAAGACATCAGAGACCACTAATCCAATACCTCTTTTTTATGAATCTTTCATAAGCAATGATGAAACTTGCTGCTGTTGTTTAATTTCTCATTTTTTGAAAACTGCAACATGAAGTGCTAAAAGTTGGTGTCTCTCGCAAGAGGTAAATCTCACCAAATTAGTTTGAGAGAGAGCAGTAATCTAAAAATAAAAATCCTGCATAAGAATCTTTGTCAGATGCCTCATATGGAGAAAACAAAGAAAGCATTTAATCTAATTAGGTAGGAGGGTAGGGAAAAACAGAGAAAGATTCATATAGAGGTAGTGGGATTTGGGCTGATTAGTTATAAGCGTAGTAAAAACCAATGCCATCTCATTGCTCCTCAAGGAATGCTCATTAGGTAGAAAATATGTAAATTGTATAATTCTCCACTACTCTAATCAAATCTAACATTTTAGGATCTGCTGGATAACCAGAGCTGTCATGGCTGTCTGTCTAATGATTAGGTGACTGTAGGTCACATCTGTTCTGATATGCCCTAATCCTAAATATTTAAGCATTAAGTAGGAAAACTGCTGCCCTCTGTTCTTCTTTGCTGTAAAATTGCAACCATTTATCATTTAATCTTCTCATTTCCAAACCTCCCCCCACTCCTTCACTTTATCTGATAGCTTCTTTGTGCAACCAAGCACTTCTTGCCACATGTGCTTGAAAAACTGGTGCTGGAGTCCCTAGAGCTTTTGAAATGACTCCTGACAATCCTGAGCATAGTTAGCTGCCTTAGGGGAGGGGGAAAAACCCCAAGAAAGAAGCCACAAACAAGCAAAACGCTAAAAAAACCCCTCAACAAATCAAATCAAACAAACCCTTAAACAAACAAAAATAAAAAGCCAAAACATCTTGAGAAACTCAGGGTTTGATCCTTTGTGATCATAGGAGATAAGGACTTCAGATTAGGGCTAAACTTTAAATTATAAATGTGATGGGTTTAAAAACTAATTGTAATAGTTTCCAGCAAAAAGGCCATTTGCTTGATTTGAGCTATTGGTTTAGAGAGTTTGGAGGCAAAATTTTCAGCATGGCTGCAAGGAGCAAGAGATCTTATCTAGCTGGTAAACCTGACCTTGGTTGTAGAAAGAGAAGCATTGCAGCTGGCAAACATGGATGGTGGGCAAGCCACAAGCAATGCCTTTTTCTTTACTCTTGCTTTCTGAGTATGGAAAGCATCGATCAGCTGCCTTAAGCAAACAATATGTTGCAATACTTACTAGTATGCTTCAGTTGTTTAAATATCCAGGTAAAATGGACTGCAGCTGCTTCTTTTGATCACAACAGTATGAAGCAGCTGGAAAATATTTTTAAGAAATGAAGACTATTTTTTAGTGCAGATCTGGGATCTGTATATATTTTTTCTATACCGTACCATCTTTACTGGATTTGGTTCAGTAAGAACACACTTCTTTCGTTCCTTTTGAAACAATGTTTGTATTTTTTGTGGGTTTAAAATTCCCATCCAGAAAAGATTTCTTCATCCTCTCTGAGGAAGCTTTATGGTGTGAGGTCCTGGGCAACAGTATAGACAAAGGAAACAGCACTGTCTGCACCAGGCAAAATAGAGGAAAGGAGAATTATATTTTAGCCACATCAAAGCTGCCATGTAATCACCTAGTGGAAGATCTGAAGTCATCTTTTTCTTATTTTTCATTTCCATATAACAGCAAGATATTAGAGTAGCCAAACCAGAGCAAATAGTTGGCCTTTCTGCATTTGTATTTTACCTGGTTAATTGTAATTCCATTCTCTGAAAAAAAAATTAAAATCTTCATCTTTTAATTTGTATACAAACTACTTCCAATGTACTTAAAGCTGCATACATTGTTTTCACAAGTCCCTGTGAATCCTCTTCACCCAGATTTATACCATTTTGTGTCTATTCCCTATTTCCCCACTACTATCATGTGGCACTTTTGGTGAATGAACCCCCCTCTGGGTCATTTCCACAATCTGGAGCAGAACTGTGTTATCTTTCTGCCTCATTGACTTACTATCTCATTTTCAGTCTCTGAAGAAAAGCTATCTTTTTTCCCCACCTTGCTTATACTACTTTTATGTTCCGTGAGAGCAAGCTTAGTCCCAGTCCGTGCCTTTTAGTGATAAAAAAGCCAGGCACTAATTTAATGATCTGTAATATTTCTTAAAAACTCCCTCAGAAATCAAAGTAATAGCATACTGAAAAGATTTCTGAAATGAAAGGGGTAAATATATCAGGAGTGTCTTAAAGCACAAAGAAGTCAGTCATCTTAACATTAATCCAAACATAATAAAGTCAACACCACAATAAAGTATTCCATTTAATGGATTATTATTGTTGTTAGTTTTATTTAAGTTCCAAGAGAATGCTACATTATTCCATATCCTTTGCCATGTGAATATGTTCTTATTTTTTATACTAAAATTTTTAATCAAGGCTCTGGAAAATGAATGAAGTTGCATAAAGGCCCATGAATGCTCCACAAGGAGGGAATTGAAAGCCAAATATAGTAGAGCTTTAAATAAGTGGGAATCAATATCTTATCCCCTCCTGCTGTTCATTCCTGCTGAACATTTTTAAGCACAAACAGTTTTGGGTATGAACTGATTAGCATTTGTGAAAACTCTATAGGGATATCTTTGAAAAGATGTAGGACCTGGAGAACTTGGTGAAAACCATGTGCTGTGATGTTCTTTACTAGTACTGCGCAGAATTAAGCCTCTAGGTCATGTTTTTTCGTCCTCAAAGCAGGCATGAATATTTCTTCTTCTTGATTGCAATAAAATGCTACAGGGAAAACAAAAGGAACTAAAAATGTAAACCATGAAGTGCGGCTTAGCAGAGGTAATTGTCTCCAGTGATGGATGTGAAGCACATGCATTTTGCTGATGAACAGTAAACTCCCTAAAGAAACTCTTGCATAATCTTTTTGCCTGTTCCTCCAAATGTGCTTTCAATTTTCATATTGCTGATCTAAATCTCTTGGGTCAAATTTCGTGCCTTGTCATGTTTTCACAGTAGTCTTTTATGTAGACCCAAGCATTTCAGCTCTGCCTACTTCAAACAGTTACATTGGACTAAACATTAACTTCTTTTAGAGCAAAGCATGTCAGGGTACAGTAGAGTTTTTCTCTGCATAATTAGGGGTAGCAGCTTCCTTCCTACATGTTAAAGCAGTGAGGAGCAACTGGAAAATTGCCAGAGTCAGACCCATCTTTATCAAAGATTCAGTACTCACATCCTGTTTCATCCCACAGTGTGATTGTCCCTTGTAAACAGAACATCCAGCACATGTGTTAAAAATGCCTCTAGAAAAGTCTTGGACTATCGTTTTCTTCACTGTGGTTGAGTCTCTTCCTTGTAAAAATGAACAATATGAAACACATAGAGATCTCTGTAGTGAATATAAGGTCTAATACCTACAGTATGTCTTCTCAAGACCTGCAATATTCTCCTCCTCCATTCCACATCCAGTGTTACAGTCTAAGGGGCTTTCCTCTCTAAGTGAGAGGAGTAAAGGAAAGTATAGAAGCAGAGTACCTCAGCTTTATACCTTCCATGACAGATTTGGACTTAGCAGGTGGTTTTCTCTAACTAGTAAGTCCTACAGGGGACACGAGTTGAAGCCTCAGGATTTACACCAAAGGACCCACCTTGTTGACCTGGTTTCATACAGATCTTCTTCAGCCTGAGCAGACAGTGGACAGAAAAGCAGCTCTTCTCTCTTTACTTATTTGCAAAGGTCTGATGTGCCATGTGGATTTAAGATGCTTAACATTTTTATTATGTCAAAGTTGTTTTGATAATGCCATTGATGCTTCTAAAATCTGTCAGAAATAGTTTTGAGAAGGTCCCCTAATTGTTGCTGAAACATATGTGCTAATTCTGCAGATGTGTTACGATGATATTCTTCTGGGATTTGTCTCCCTAAGGCATTTGGTGGTGGACTGGAAGTGAACAATTTGACAGGTTTGATACAGGTCTGATTGAGAGAATATTGTTTTCCACATGGCTAGTTTCATTACCAGACACATTAAAAACAGTCTGGAGTTACTGGCCCTAGAGAAAAGAAATCAAAATTAATTACCTAATGTATTTGTTTTGGTAATGAGGAATGTCCTTCCCTCTTTCAATATGGCTTTTGGAAGGAGCGTGATGCAGGGTTTGGCTTTATGTGTATGTTTGTGTTGGAGGAGCCCTCAGACCTGTTGATGAGATCATAATAGCAGAGCATTTTGCCATCAGACCTTCTTTCCTTGCTCTTTGCATTTGGCTAGTCCTGTGCTTCATTTACCCCATATTCACTAAGATAAAGAAAAGAGCAAGAACAGTCAGATTTCTTTCTTTGTACTGCTTATAAATAATGGGATAAAACACCTTTATATATATATATTTATTTATTTATTTAATTTTGTGTGTGTCTGTGTACACACATGCCTATACAGATGTGTCTGTTTGTAGGTATATAGGATGCGATTTATATTTCGGGTTGGTCAAATAAAAGGCAGGAGAACGATCTCTCCACTGTTTAGCACTGTTTCTATTTAATTACTTTGATGCAATGGAAGGTTGCTGTTCAGAATAGTTTGCAGCAATAACTTTTGTTTCAAACGAAGGTGGTTCCACATGCTAAAGACACCTTCTTCTGAAATTACATTTAAAGATGGATCATCTTCAAAAGCCTAGAGAAAACAGACCAATGTGTGTATTTATCCAGCTTTCAAATTGCTGCCAGAATACAGAGCGGGAAATGGTTGTTTTTAGAGAGAGAGAGAGATGAAAATTAGTGTCAGTTTTTCTATTTCTCACTGCCTAAAGGGGCTCAACAGAAACCACATCTTAACCTCAGCAGTTCAGCCCTGTTTTCTCTTTTCTTCTCATTGTCTGCCCATTGCAATAATCTATGTTTAAGCACAGACTTTGACAGTCGTGATCTGCTGTCATGTTATCTCCTATAGAGAGTTTTGTATAATTCATTAGTTCCCAATCCACATCTTATACTTTGTCTTCTTCAGTGCTGCCTGCTTAACTTTCACCAGCCTCTCCTGCCTCGTGCCCTTACCAATGCTTGCTTACCTTCTTACTCCTTACCCCTTGGTTCAGGTCTCCTGATTCTTCACTCCCTGCTCCTTTTCCATTCTCTGCATCCTGGACTTCTCTTTCTTCTTTCTCCTCAAACCTGATGGATTATTGGTGCCATTTAATGCTATCACACTTGGATGTCAGCCCACCTCACCAGGGACTTGTGATGATGATTGCAATCCAGTTTAAAGTTTATGGACACCTGGGACCAGGAATTGCTTGAGTTCTTAAAATAATTTTTCTGTGGCCTTAGTATTCTTTTTTCAGCATTGTTCATTATCTGTCATACAGAAATTGATGCTTAATTATTTTGTTAGTATGAACATCATTACCAGTCATTATGTTGGTGTGACTGAAGAACAAGTTTATGTCATGATCACAAAATTAGGGAAAGGTGGGATTGGTGATGGTTTGTGATTCTGGGACAACTTTGCCCTGCTGGAGCTCTGCTCTTATGCCAGTGTGACACAAGAGAACTCCACTACAAAATGTTTGCCTTCTTGTCCGATTTAGGAAACTGCCAGGCAGAAATGTCTACGCCCAGATGCACAATGAAAAAGAACAGGAGATGACAAGCCCTGTTAATCACAGTGAGGACACCCAGAACATCATCCAGGGTGAGGAGTTTATTGATGATGATCTGGACTCTCAAACACTAGGTAACGCAAGAGGTAACTTTGTTTTTAGTTTATAAATTTTCATAAGTAATTCATGTTTGGTTTCCTTTTAGCTCTTTTTCATTTTCTGTTCAGTCTCAAGAAGGCACAAATGGTAACACGACTACCAAGGGAATATCTCAGTCACCTTCTTTTGGCCTGCTTGGGATAAAGGCTGATGTACGGATGATGTGCCATATAAAGCAAGAGTACAGAGATAATTGAGTTCAGGCCAGAAGTGTTTGTAGAGTCAATACTTCTATGATTTCAGATGTATGGAGATAGTATGGAGACCCATTACTATTTTGCCTTCATATTCCAGTGGCATCTAAAGTTTTGGTGATTAGAAACATTAAATTTATTAATGTATAAAAAGTATCAGAAGTTTTCCTTAATTTAGCTGTTCATGGGGGACCCATGAGGGAAACTTCTGTATCTCAGTGCAAATGATTTCAGTGTAAGGTGGAAGTGTATATACTAGCACCATGTAGTTAATTTTAATGTAACACGGAGTGCTGATCTATAAAGCTCACTTGTAAAATTGACATTGTGCTCAGACTGCCTCCTGGTCACAGTCTGAAAAATGTAGGACAATGTAAAAACCACCCAGCTCCAATTCTGCACATTTTGTGAAAATAGATCAGATAACCCAAAACCTTTGGGATTTGTAGTAGTAGATTGATGGTGTGAAAGGCAACTGTAATGTCTTCATGAATCCCATGGAAGAAGATGTGTTTTAGATGTACCAGAAGGTAGCATGGGCAAGACAGAACCTGATCAGAGGACAGATTTCTGTATCTTGGGTTTCCCCTTTGTTGTTTATTGCCAATGTCTTTATTTTCATTTGCTGAACTGTGTGCCACTTCTAGGTTCTTGGAGGTGTTAGCTTTGGACACAATGGAAGAATCCAGCCTCTTGCTTTACTTTGTGTATTTCTATCTCCTCTTTGACAGCCTTTGTGTATGAGTATCACTGTGTTTTCCTTCTGATTTTGCAAGACAACCTTGATTGCCTTCCTCACTTTACCAGAGTTAGCTCCAAAAACAACCCTGAAAAAACAAAGTCTATGTTAAATTTTTTTGATGAGCTCATCTCAAGGGTCTTTAGAGGAGAAGTTGAATGCTAACAAAGTCCTTGTAGACATGCCTATAAAAGTGGAGGAGTCAAACACCTCTAGTAATGTACAAAAACATAACTTCTTTTAATGGTAGAAAATCCCCTATGGCCTATTTAAAAACAGGCAGCTTGGGATGCTGGAATAAAGACATGCTATCCTGATTTGTAACGCATTCAGAATTAATTTCTGCTTGCCTCACATTCATTAGTCAGAGAAAACAAAAATCTATCTGGGCAGAGCATTATATTAGCGTTCATGACTACAAGATCATGATGTTTTCATGACATGAGACAGTTAGCAAATGCATATCTCGATATGATTTGTTCTTCTGCAAGGATGTCAGCACCAGCAGCCTTTCCAGGAGAGCATAAAGAGCTCATTTCTGTGAATCATAATCATCCATATTTGTCACCTACCGTACAGCTTTTAGACAGAAGATGTTATTTAAGATATAAAACTATACTGCTCGCCCTACTGTTTTGTTATTTGAAATACTTTCCACTAGCTCTGGTATTGCTCAGTACTGGCAGGATAATATTCCTGTTAGTGATACTCTATTTTATCTGGCTAGAGTATCAAACATGTCATAATCCCTGCTTTATATTAAATTGTGGTTTACAGCATTATTTGCAGAAGGTTCCTATGCTATGGAGATCCATTCTAGTTCTGGTGAGCTTTCTCCCCCCCTGTTGGGATGTCAGTATCTGCCTCCACTCCATGCACAGCAGGGAGTTACAGGCCTGAGTTTCTGTTTGTTCTCTCTCTTCGCATAACTTTTGAATTTCCACAGTACAGTATTTCCAGACTCACCCATCCACTTTTTTTGTTTTCTATATATTTTATGTTGCCTACTTTATCGCAACCCCCACCTTGGGACTCCTCAACACCATTACCTTGCAGTGACTCCTTCTGGGAGAAGTGGCAACTTGAACAGCTACAGAGTTCCCTTATTGCTGATGCCGGTCAGTGTCCAGTCCCAGGTCAGTGGCATGTCGAATGGACGCCTCAGGTTCCATTCTCCTCCCTCACCTGCACCCCTCAAGACAACTACACCTTTATAAGCCACAAAGAGAATCAACTTATGCTGTCACTGGGATAGAAACCCTAGGAATTCACCACAAATCCACCATCATGAGCAAAAGCTTTGCGCAAAAGTGTGCTGTAGGTACATGGAGCTGTTGCACCAACCTTCACCTGACCTGTTCTTTGATAAAGCCACTCTCTTACTCATTTGACTTGTCCCTGCAATAAAAGGGGGATTTATTGTGGAGTATATGAAATGCACTAATGTTGGCTTTTTGTTTCTATATTTTCATAGGCAATCACTCAGGCGTGGTTTTGAGCATCAACTCCAGAGAGATGCACAGTTACCTGGTTAGCTGATATTTGCAGCTGAACACAAAACCTGAAAGACTCTTCTCTGTACCGTTCTATTTTTCCCTGGTGATGTCACAAAATTGCAAATATGGCTGTAAATGCTGATGGAGAGGAGGTTTCATATCAATCCTGCAGAAAAAAGCATCTATCGTCAGTCACCAAGGGCGAAGGATAGTATGTTGTGTTCACTGTATGGCCTGGGAACTCATTACAATTGAAACTCAAACTATGGTAGCAAATTTGTAGCCCTAGGCACCTTCAATGCCACCTTATTTCTTTTCTGTATATGCTCTATTTCTTTATGTTTATTTTTAGAATGATCAACTGTAACTTTGTAATTATGTTTTTAATTGATGTATTAAGCAGAAGGCTGGGACCCTTCAGCCCGAAAAGGTGATTTTTACGCAAGTGACTAGACCAGAAAAGATGGTTTGTTGTTCACAACGACAATTTTTTAGGAGGCCAAGTGTTTCCGAACTGGGAAGGGACTACATGAGAGACAAATGCACTCCTAGTTGAGACAAGCTCTTAACCTTAAACGTGTGTGAGACAATCTAATGAATTTAGGCTTAGGCCCTTCTGTGGATTAAAGGATGTAAAATGTTAATTAGGATATCTCATAATATACAATAATGCTCTTTAAGTCTAGCAAGTCCTTACAAACTATCAGCAGCAGTATCTTCCCCAATCCCACCCCATGTGAAAGAAAAACACCAGCTTGATGCAATTTCCAGACCAGGTGCCTTCATGTGCGGACAGTCTTTTCAGTTGCTCTCTTCTTTTCTCCTGAGCGAGCACCTCTAGGACGATGGCAACTGCCAGATGAGTTATTCTGTGAAACCCAATGCTAGTGGCCTGTCTCTTTTTGAATTTCCAGAGAGTGTAAATACCTCTTTTAAGTCACTTTCTTTCTATTGCTATTTTTTTAAAATTTCCTATTAAGGCAGATGTGCTGGCTAAGTCAGAGGTCTCCTCTGGGAAAGGCTGGGTAGCACCACCATCTCCTTCCCATCGCATCCCTGTTTGGGACTTCCTCTGGCTCTTTGCCTCCGCAGGTGGAGGTGACTCTGAACTGACCTTTTCTGCTTGGATTGGTTTGACAATCTGAAGGGTCTTGGGGGGGATGGGATGGCATTTAGGTGTTCATATTTCCTTCCCATCATCACAGGATGTCACTCAGTCCCTACCAGCACTGGCCCCTGTTTTTACAGGGAGGGTGAGGGATGGTGCAAGAGGAGCTTCTGGAGCAGCTGACTGCAGAAAGGCTTGTAAGTCATATCAGTGTTTCCTAATCCAAATTTTGTGAGCTGCGTCAAAGTTTCCTAGTCTTGACCTCTGCGTCCCTGGGGAATGGCAGCACAGTGAATCTATACCCCTCTTGTCTTTTCTCTGTGGTTTTTGTAGCCTTGTAGGAAACGGAGTGTGGTGTGATGAGTTTAAATGTCTGGCATCCTGTGTGTCACAGCTGCCTGGGATTAGGATGCTTCTCTCAGAAACCTATATAATCTCTTTACTTTTTGCCTTTGATAGAGAATAAATAATTCTGTACTCACTGAATGTCATACTGATGCTAGTAACAGGCTCACACACCACTTTGTTTAAGAAGGATGCAGATAGCTAACATCGTCCAGAATAAGCAAAAAGAAAATAATGAATTCCAGTAAAATAGAAAACAACTGTCTTAAAATTATTATGTGCATTGCAGTCGTTCTTCCATATAGCTGTGGATATCCCAGAGCATATTTTCATCAAATGCAATGGACTGGGGTGTAATAATTCAGTGTAGTACTGTAGGCTCTCACAAGCCTGACAGGATGTATGTGTAAAGCACAAAAGAATCTAGATTATAAATTTACTGTAAGGAACTAGGTGGAAAAGTTAGAGTGAAGATTCTAAAAAGCACTTGCAAACTGCTCAGGAAAATAATTTCAAAAATTGTTATAAAATTTCTGCCTATTTAGTTGTACATTACCACGTAAACTTATTAACGGAGAAGCAATGTTATATCTGACTGTGTATGCCAGACTGTGCAGAAATCCAAGGTCTGAAATGTATCTGAGTCTGGGCTTCTTGAAGAAAAGTGCAAGTACAAAATATGCTGTGCATTGGAAACCCTCGGGATCGTTGCACCAGCGGCTTTCCCTCCTCACCAGGTCTTCTTGCTTTTTCTAGTGGAAATGAGGTGGAGCAGAGAATAAAATAGTATTGAAAACACCTTACTTGTTCCTGTGAAGTAAATCTGAAGTGGGTTCTTTATATAGGGCAGGTGAGTGGCAAACCAGACTCAAGGACGAGGGATGGGATGGAAGTTCCATCTTGGGATTGTTCTACGTGGTGACCCTGATTGGCAAAAGACTCTGTTGGAACTAGGTCATACATCTAATTTATGCTTCAACAGCTACTTTTATGCATTTGATTCAGGGTGATTTGTGTCTCTGATCACAGGAGTCTTTTGGAACACAGTACAACAATTAACTGCTTGATACTCTAATTAACAGTTAGCACAATGTAGTGCCTGTAATAATGTTTTTCAATGCTTACTAGTTTGATTCATGCAGCACTCCTGTGAGGTTGGTTTGTCATGTCTTAAAAATACTGTTTTCTAAAAAGATGTTGATATTGCCATAACTATATTAATAATACCCAGCAGATAATAAAGGAAGCCTTTGATTTCCTGGCAAGAATAACTTTAAAATGAATTATTTAAAACTGAGACAGTACTGCTACCATTTTCTCATTCATGGTGTCTTGATTTGTCTTTAAATGGAAAAACTCACTAGTGATATATTTTAAATCTCTTGAACTACATGATATCTTACTATTTTATCCTTTATATGTATCCGGAATCATGATACATGTGTATTGAGAAACAGAGTGGTTTCTATGCACAAGTGCTAGTTACACATGCATGGACACACAAATGCAGTATTTGTACATATTTTAGTTAAATTTATTAGTGAGGACTTTGGGCAAGTTACTTAACCTTTATGTGCCCCATTTTCCCCACCTATAAAACGGGGCTGACAGTAGTTGCTTACCTCACAGGGGTATTGTGAAGCTAAGTTAATTACTGTCTGTTCAGGATCATCAGAGTGAGAGAATTTTAGGAACATAAATTATTAGTGATTTCACTTTCTTTGTTTTGCTTGTAGATATTGCTGTTCTTAAAAGTAGTCTACTGAAACCAGCTGCAGTTATGTATAAATGTAAAAAATGCATAATCCAAAAAAAGGTACATCACTAGTAAAAAAGAAAGTAATTTTATTTAAACGCTTTTATTGGAACATATTGTTTTGTAGTAGGACTGCAACATTGGCTGTGATTTTGCTGTTACACACTAGTATCTTCCACTTACCTTTCTGTAGGTAAGTTTGATTAAAAACCTTATAAAAATGGGTGATATTTATCAGCACTGATATTGAACTATACTGAAACCAACAAAACTAGCAGTGTACTGGCCTCATTGGCATCTTTTGGCCTTCTTAAACTCCGATACATTTGCAATTTTAAAAACACACTGTACCTTTCAGAGTGCTCCAAGCATTATGATCTGAAGCATTCTAACAGAGCCATCAAAATTTACAGCTGTTATCTTTGCTTTCTCTTTTGACATTGAATGTTTTATATAGTTTTGAAATAGTCCATCCACACAAAGTATTCTAGGAATGCTCAGAGGACATTTAAGGAAAATCCACACAATGTTAATTAATTTTTCAAAAATAAAAGCAATATAAAACAGTGTATATTTTTGTACCCTGTAGAAAAGTGTGGTAGAAATGGCTGTGAAGAAATATAAGGTACCAGCCTGAGGCAAGATGTTGTTATCTCCAGGTCATATCCAATGTCTTGGAATTATTTTATTGTATTCTCATTGAATTATATCCTTCTTGATGGGTGTTCTTCTTTCAACGACTAGTGTAAAGAGGAGTAAATTGTTTATTCTTATAAAGTAGATGTTTGTTAAGTTGCTGTCCTCCAGACAAATACAAATCAGTGCTTTGCCATTAGTAGCTCCACTGCAAAGTGGGTTTCATCTGCCATGATTATCATGGTTAGCTGTGCTTTAGGTCCAATGAGACATGCCTTTAGTGGGAATACTCTACTAATCTGTTCTGTATCCTTACCTAGAGGTCAATAGAATGGATCTGCAGTAGTTTCCATCCTCCTTACACAAATACATGCTAAAATGTGTGGGGAAAAGAAAATATTTCTCAGAAATTAAATACATGCATTTGTTTGCAGTAACTTTTTGATGATGAACCAGTGGTTCTGATAAGTTCTGAATTTCTAGTGTTATTTCAAGTGAAGTACAACATTGGTAATTGTTAGAATTAATGACAATTTCAGTCATAGATTTTTTCCTACGTTTCCTATTAAAAAGTTTTGTAATTTTTATGAGGTTTTGGAGAGAAGAAACTAAAAATTTTATGTCATTGCACAGTCCCTGTAAGTTGGTCTTACTAGCTGTTTTATTGTACATTGATTGATACCACTGTATTTTTTCAATCTTCATTTTTATTTCAGCTTTTTAGAGAAAAGTGCACATTTCTCTCACAATATTAACTTTCCATCGGAAATTTATAAGCAATTATCTTATAAATATTGATTTTTAAAATGCAAAATCTTGTTGTGTCTTCTAAGTCCATCCAAAAAGCTGCTTCCTGGTTCATTTTCTCTGCTCTAGTCCCAGTTGCACATTGCTTCTACAACTTTCTTCAAGACACTGGCATATAGACTAACCATATAGTTTGAAAAACTCTTTCTAAAATTTTCATTAGAATATCATTTAGTTGACTATGAGTAGGGCCTGCTCAGATCATTTTCTCAAGGTCAAGTTTGTATTTTCATGTTTCTTATTTCCGTTCAGTGTCTCAGTATTATCCCTTTCAGTGCTATTTAAACGCACGTTTATTCCTGTAATGTTTTTCACTTATTTTTACACTGATCATCAAAGTGACAAATAACTCAGACCCCCCAGGTAGCTTTTGCAATTTATGCTCTAATCCTGCAGTCCTTGGGAAATGTCAAACTGTGCAGTCTTAATTTTTTAATCTGTCCCAACTCAGCCCTCCGTCTACGTGGTTGATCACCTCAACAGCATTGCCTGTAACTCTCTGTGTAACCTCAAGCTGGAGGGGATGCAGAAGGATGTCTAGATGGACTAGAACAGCTCATTTTCCAAATATGAATTGGAATGTTGTGGGGACAAAGTTTTTATTTTTCCCTTCTTTTTAAATACGTTGCATAAGCAGAGAGGATACATATACTGACAGGGAAAGAACCTCTAATGGTACTTCAGGCTGCTCTGAAGGCTAAAGAACGCATTCCTCTTAAAATTTTCCACTGAAATTGATACATATAGCAAGTTAGTTTCATGATTTTTAATACATGAGATCTCGTTTCTGTAAGTTTTCAGTCCTAGCATTTTTCCTCCCATTAAATGGAGTGGCAAATTACTTAAAATATGAATTGTGGAGCCATGCATGACTTTCATTCTTTTAGTTTCTTTTTTTTTTCTTTTTTCTTTTTTTTTTTCCTTATGTGAAGCTTGTCAGCATTGCTGTTTTCAGCTAGTTTATGTGCTGGGAGCTGAGATGATAATCTATAAGAAAGTACCTAACACAAAAAATATTGGAAGGCTTAGAAATATGTACTCTGAAATGCAACGATATAGCTGTGTGAGCAAAATCCTTATAAAAGAACTGTTATGGTTTGCATTAAATACTTTCTAATAGTATCTCTAAAGATACATGTTCTTAATTGCAAACTCTTTGTCTTTCTGTCCTTCCAGATTGATTTTCTTTTAGAAGTGACATTTACTAGCCCTGACAATAAGTAGATTCTTTCCTTTACACAAGTAGTTTTGCTTAATATTATTTCCTTGCAACATTTGAAGTCATTACACAAATTTCAGCTATATTGATCAGACTTGATTTCTGAGTTTCTGTAGAATTTGCATCTTTACGCTGATTAATTGCAATACAGTGGACATAAAGCCCTGTTGAGCAGCAATAATACATGCAGCAGTACATGGCACTGCTTAAATAATATGACTTTTTTGCACATATATTAATCACATAATGAGTATATAAATCACCAAGAAGGCAAGGCCTTCCAAATAACTTTCTTAGCATGGCTTATATTTTTGTGTCATTTGTTGCTAATTTCAGCCAGCTTTTGATACTTATATTTAGTTCTTACTGACAGTGTCTGCTCTTGCAGATCAAAGCACAGGAATTGGCTCATTTTCTTTAAAAAAATGATATTTATTCACACTGCTTATTGATTAAAACAGTCTAAAAGGGAAATCTTTCTGAAATAGTGAAAGAGATATTTTTAATGATGACAGCTCATATAGGAAAATGGGTGGCTTATATCCATGTGGCTTTTGAGATATTCTTGTTATGGATTATGAACAGACAGGATTGTGACCCCAAACATCAGTAACATGCACATGGGCAGCTCACAAATGGTAAAACTAGTCGAAAGGAGAATATTTTAATAACAACCCATATGGCCCAGATTTATACCAGGGCATTTAAATGTTTAAGGTTACAGAATATCTCCACAAGATGCCCAGGAAATTGCCCAGTTCACTGGCTCCATTTGCTTATAAATGCATTCCTCTCTTTGGGGTTAACCTTTTGAGATGCTGAGCTCTTCAGAGAAGTCACTTGCAATATTTAATGCTTCTGACACATTATAGGAAAAAAATAAATGCCACTCTCTTCTGTTTCTCCTCCTTCCCCATCTGTGTAGTTCTTTTGCTCTTTTTCATTATTGCTGCTGTTTTTTGCTCTGCCTTGCCTGCCTTCTCCTCCTGATGACAGTTCTCTCCAATCCACCCCTTTTCTTCCTTACTTTTTGCTTTGCTTTATTTTTTGTTTCTGTCAGTGTTTTTATTTAGATATGCACTCTACTGTGTCTTGAGTGACAGCAAGAAGAATCACCATCTCTTCCCCATCCCTGCCTCTCCTCTGAGCTCTGCTGTATTATCTGGGTTGATGAGGTTCCCTGTGCTTTGTCTCACTGCAGTCCAGCCTTCCTGTTTCTTTCGCACTTGCTCTTTTAATAATTTAAGTTTTCATTTTGGCTTTCATTTTCTCTAAACCTTGCTGGAACTCTTATCTTTTGCCTTTCCAGATCTTGCTCAGATGTTTGTCGCACAGAACACATGCTGCTAGTTTGAGATGTGTATGAGTGTTGTACTCTCTGAAAGAATAAATAACTAGCATTTCCTGTCTCATCAGTGTATATATTAACTTTGTCATTGGTCTGTAGTGAAATTATGTATTTAATTGGAGACAGCTATATTATCCTCAAAATGTCTTCCTCTTCAACCTTTTGAATTATGAGTATGAGATGTGTTTGCATGAGTTCCCTGGAGCACAGCAAGTGCTGGTTTGCTTTGCTGGCCCTACAGTCTGGCAGGTACAGAATTACAACAAGGTTGGGCAGAGACACCTTGCCTAGACCACTGGGCTGCGTTTGTATGTCAGTATGGGAAATGCTGAGGCCCAAGCTCATATACAGCCTTTTAGAGAAATTATTACAGCCTGAAGCTGAAGAATAAGTGAGGTAAAGAGGGTTCTTTACTATTAGATAATTGGGAGCAATTTGACTGGACAGGTTGTGGAACGGGTCTGTATGCAACTTTTCCTAGAGGCAGGGGCAAATGGGTTGCTTTCAAGTTCCATAAAATGCAAGTTTAAGGGAAATCACCAGATAGAATTGGCAGAATCATGTTGTTGGAAGAGCTTGGAGCAATTAATGGAAATAATTGAAAAGTTCAGTGGCATCTTTGAAGGGTAGAGCCTGTGTTAGAGAGGGAGTGTATGTGAGAGAGATGTGGAAGGGAGGGGAGAACAGGGCTAAACAGGACAAGGAAAAGCAAGGAGAAATTCAGTGTTACCAGTGCGTATGATTTTACCAAAAGTCGTTAATTTTGTTTTGCATAAGCCTTGAAGCTTAATTTGTAATGGCAACTATTTTCAGTTTTGTTGGTTGCACACAGTGACTTTAAACTATGAGTCTAAATTGATGCAGCACTAGGAACATGGAACATTATCACCATTTCTACCTATAATTTAAGACAGATCTGACTCACAGCATCATCCCACCTGGAGTGCATGGAAAAGAGGCTGCTTCCCAGGAGCCAGGATGCGAGTATTTGTGCTCCAGAGGTAGCTCCAACGTAGGTTTACTTCTGAGGTGATTTTGGGTCATTTGCTAATGGTGTTCCTCCTTAGCACAGCACTCAGCTAGGCAGCAAGAGAGAATAATTATTTTATAAGCTTTGTCTTGGATTTACACTGTTTAAAAGCAATTTACTAGAAAATGTCTATGAGCTGTAATTTTATGTTTAGAGAAGATGAATGGGGTTGGTATAGTATTCCTGAGGGCAAACACAAGTGACTGGACTTTACTGAACATGTGACTACAAATTTTCATTTTAGGAACAGGGTTCCTCCATTTCATACATACATCAGGCCTTTGAGTACAGTTCCTTTTTTTTCATCTGTCACTGACAAGCTATGATTTATTTCCTCATGGGTGTAAAGTCATGGGTTGTGCTTGCTGCAGTGCAGAAGGCTCTGGATGGAAAATGTAATCAAATGGAGAAGTATTCTTGAATTCTCCTCTCTTGATCCCAGTCTATTTTGAGTTGCTTTTCTCTGATTGTCATTCTGTTGGGTTGATGTCAAAAGGGGATTAACTAATTTTCATGCTCTTCTGTGTGGCTGAGGAAGAATTAAATACATAACTTTACAGCGGAATTGCAGACTGGAAGAGGAGGGAACTGGATCATCTCGCGAAATGCTTTTGGAAAGCTTTCACTTTCAAGCTTTACTTACCCCTTTTTTTTTTTTTTTTTTTTTTTTTTTTTTTTTTTTTTTTTACAAATATGTACAGCTCCTGTGATTTACCTTTCTATTAAACTTAGACAGGTTTCTTTGCAGAAGGTGGTTTTAAAGAATATCACCCTAGTGCATTGCAAGCATGGTTTTAGGAGACTTTAGGTATTGCCCTTTCTCACCTAAATGAAATTATCTTAGTATCATATGAAGCTGCACTAGGAATATCAGTTCATCCTAGACTGGGGGAATATTTGGAGAGATAATAAGAGTTGGAATGGGAGAATTTTCCTTTTTAAGTGTAAAGGATAAAACCTGTCTTATTTACAGTGCATCTGTGGCTGTTTCAGCACAGGTGGATCTAAAATATCTCAATCCAGACTTGAACAAATAAATATAGATTTTGCTGGCATTACACATGTGAACAAAAGCAGAAAAAAGTAGTAATTAAACTAAGCCAAAATAATAATTTTTTCCTAATTAGACCTACAGCTCTTGGTAAATATTTGAAAGCAAATAAAATATAAACTAGACATATGTTCTACGAAGATTCACAAAGCATTTCTCACTACCTTGTTGTTAATGTGGAATGTCATTTATTTAGCATTGCAGGGCCAAATTCTACTCTAATTTAGGACCATGCAGTTCCACAGACTTTGTCAGTTCAGCTTTGTGCTGTGGAAGAATTTCACCCACGGTGAATTTGAAATGCAGCTGTCATCTTCTCACTTGCACCCATACTCACACAGATGAGCAACTGATTTTCCCTGTAATTCTTGTTCCCATATTTACACAAGGGTACTTTGGATAGATGTAAGCTAATTACAACCAAGGTAGAATTTAGGTTTTTAAATACTTATGATTGCTTAATCAGCAAATGCTTAACACTGCATCTAACTGGATTTCTGACAAAGGGCCCTTCCAATCCATGTAAAGGCTCTTAGTATTCCATAGTCCATACCTTTAACATGCATGACTACGCAGTCCTCTCCTTCTGCCTTTGCACATTCTAGTATTTGTGAAAACAGAAAATGCCTTCTCCTAATTTTTGTTTCAGGTGACCTTGACTTTCAGCAGGTTTCTTTGTATACAGTATCAGGACACAAGGGAAGAACGAAATTAGTCCATAACTGGTCCATTGTTGTAAACGGGGAAAAGTGTTATTTGTAAATTTTTGTAAATATGTAACATTTAATGGCAGTTTTGTAGTGATGTGCTGGTTTTGAAAAAAAAGAAACAAATATATGTTTGAATATGCTTGACGTAACACTTAACTGTGATTTCATTGCACAAGTAATAGCTTAATCAGAAAGTCTTGTGCAATATGTAGTGCACACACATAACCAAGTATCTGTTAGTCATCCACAACCGAGTTTTTGGCAACTTTTAACAATGGTGATGAACTGTGCAGTACAGATTTATCACAGTCTCTTTCAGCTTCCAAACATGTAGCAGGCAAACTACTGTATACGTACCTGTGTACTCCACTGCATCCAAAGGTATGCATTTGTCCTGAGAACCTGCACTCCAGGTTTTTCTTTAATAAAATTTGGTCCTAAACTATTGGTTGCTTTGTTTTCCTTGTGAAGCATTTCATGGGGTTTGTGGAAAGGAAGTGGTTTAACCAGTCCCGAGTTTGTGTGTTTTGATTTGTCAGTAATTAGCAGCAAACTACTCAACAGCAGCACTGAGCTCAAAGGCTGTGGCAAAGCTTCATCCTCCTCCACTTCAGCCACTCCATTTCAACCACCTACACTTCAGCTTAATTCCATTCCTGTGAAAAAAGGGAAAAATCCTTTTTCCAGTTTTCCCTAGGAGTGGAGTTGTTGCAGTATAACTGGTGGAGGGTGACACTCTGTGGAGAGACTGAAGCCATGCAGCTGCTGTTCTAGAACTCCACTGAATCAGAGGCTGAATATTTCTGTCCAGGTAAAGAATTAAAGAATTCGGGAGGCTTCAGCCTCTCCCTATAACAGAGCACCATCAACAGGATAAAATTGTGTGTTGTTCTGCCCTTCCCCTGCTTTTATTCCAATCTTTTCCCTTTTCGTTGGCTTCACACACTACTTGCTCCTTGTGTATGTTTTTTGTCAACTCATTGTCTTTCCTTTATCCCACTCTCTTCCCAAGGAGTTGCCTGTGCTGTATAGAAGCTACATCCTCCTTGCAAAATTGAGAGGACTCCAAGTCAAAATTTGTCCTTAAGCCAGCTGTAGCTGTATGCAAGGATCAGGCCCTGACCCAAAATAAAACTGAGCTACAAATTGTATTCAATCACATACAAAGCCAGCCAAGACAAAGCCTTCAGAATTATGCCCACTGGGCACACCCAGATGAGATTTATGGTATCTATTTCACTCTGCCTGCGGTCCTTGGAAATGAAATCCATAATTATGTAGTATGTTTCTAAAAAGGCTTGGCCCTAATGTCCTAAAGATTTTCTGTTACTGGTCCTGATAAGTGCTCTTTGCAAAGGTTACTGAACTGCTAATTCAGAACATGCCTTGCATCCTGGAGTCTGGGCATTTCTTCCTGCTTCAAAGTGAAGTGCTACTGAAGTAGCTCATATTTAGGGTTGGAATATTTGTTTTTTGCTGAGAGGTGGCTGCTGCTTTGCAGCTTGATACAGAACTTTGGCTCTCCCATGGAAAATCTGACAGGGGTAAAATAAAAACTCGATGGTTCTTTTCACTGCCCATTGCCCACAAGAGGGAAGAGCAGAGATGTTGCTAAGTGTTGTGGATGTGCAATGTGAAGTCTCATTAAACCTCACACTGACACAAAGCAGAAACATAAATTATTATCTACCATTTTTTTAAAATTAGCAGTAGAAATTTTATAGACTACATTGAAGTTTTAATAGGACAACAAATGGATTATTTATTCACAGAGTGGATATCTTTCAGGATCGGAATATGGGCAATTAAAAAAATTGCAAACAATAAGTTTAAAATTAATTTTTTCTGTCTGCCCTAGTTCTGCACTTTCTCATGGACCCTTCTGAGAGATTTAGCAGCTGGAGGAACCTGTGGTGTGGGCTGTATGACCCTAGCCTGTGGCACACCATGGTAAATGCAAGGCTGTGTTCAGAAATGAAGCCTGAGGCTTTCCCTGCTTGTGTAGCTCAGCTAGGAAACATTTTGATGGTTGTCATTTTAGGTTCTCTAATCCTATGTTGTGGCTAGCTGAGATTTTAAACTGCAATTTTTCTCTACAAAAGCAGTCTGTTGAATCTGAAGTGACAACATTTCATTTTCCAAGTTCGTGCTCTGATAGAAATAAAAGCAAAACTAAAAGAAACCCTGAAGTCGCTTATTTTGAATGATGTTCTAACAGTTCTTTCCGAGGAAAGCTCCTGAGTTAGACGAGCAGGAGTGAGAGTAAACATAGCCAAGCTGTTCCCATAAATGAGACACCAAATGAAACTTCTAATACGTAACCTGGAGGGCTGCTTTACTTCAGAAACTGATTTATGGAAAAAAAAGAATAGCTTTACTTCTGTTTTCTTTGCTGTCCTCATCAAAGTCATGTTAATTGCTATACTATTTTGAAGCTTAACTGTTTTCAACATAATTGTAAATTATATTTCTATAATAAAACTTCTAAGGCATAAACATCAACCAATGTTTTTTCCTGTTTTCCATTAAGACACTGATTTATTTTCCACTTTTTTCTTTCTGTGATTTATGCCTTGAAAGATGCTTTGCTGCTGTGGTGAAAATGCTACTGTACTCAGACCCTCATGGTTTTCAAAAGCTGAAGAAAAATGCTACAAATGTCACTCAGTGTATTTTGAAAGCGATAAAAGGATCCATTCTTGCCATTACAGCATTATACCAAACACAGATCTCAAAAAAAAATCAAAAGAAGTGGTACATGCTAAAAAGCAGGTTAAAAAAGGGTAAAAACTAAGGAATAGAGCAGTTACACCAATTAACAGTTTATTTTAAAGTTAATAATAAAAGCAGAAATTAAGATTTTCACTTCAACTTAGGACCATGTAGCTGTAATTCTACTGAACTCTAGTTCTACAAATTCCACGGGAAAATTATTTCCTTGTCATCAGATCACTGGAGAGGAATATCCTTGATATGATTTAATTTTTTCAGTTATTTAATAACTTGTGAAGAAATAATATTGCATTGCCTTAAGACAGATGCTTGCTTTAAAAGTCAAATTGAAAAAATATGATACCTTATTTTATAGAAGGGTATGTTCTTGCAACTGCTATTAGGGAAAAAAAAAAAAAGAGTATTTTTCTATGAAAGAGTTTATCAATAGCAATATGGCAGGGAAACAGGGGTAGGCACACGTGGACACTTAACCAGGACGTTCTTCCAGCCTCCACCCACCCTGGAGCTTGACCTTTCTGCTTTGAAGCGAGTAGCTTTGTGTTTGCTATCGCTAAGAATTTTGTTTATGAACCCATATCAGCTTTTAGCATCTGTAAAATTCTCTGACAAATTCTGCTGCTGAATTTGGCAGTGAGTGCAAGCACCTCTGTGTAGTTGTTCTAAACCTACTCAGTAATTTTAATACCCTCAGAGTTTGTACTTTTAGAGACAATTCCCCATTTTTATAACCTTTTAATATAGTCCCTTCCTTCCTCATACTTTTTTTTTTTTTTTTAATGGAATGACCTTATCTTTAACTTCCCCTTGAATTTCATTGTAATATCAATGGCCTTTTTTCTTGTCTGGGGGCATTGCTATGCCCCTTGTACCACCACCCACTGAGTTTACGACACTCACTGCCCAGTCTCTGGATAATGTTCTAAAGCTCCAAAAGCAGATGACTGAAGTATCAGCAAAGCAGGCAGTTTTCTTCTTGTACCGTTTGCTTGTGCAAGGTGTGCAAATCAGACAGGGCATACAACTAGTTATCTGCTGCACTTTAGACCTACAGGATTATGTCAGATTTTGTTTGGTTGGTTTTATTTGTTGCTTGTTTTGGTGTTTTGGTTTATTTTTTTCCCAATTGTTTTTACTATGCAGTTCATAGACCTAACAATTGTAACTCCATACTGGTCTTGGAGAAAGAAACCAATTAACTACTTCATAATATTGCTTCCCTTAGTTTGGGATAATGAGATGTATTTTCTACTTAAGCTTTCCACTTTCTACATTTGATAATAATTGTAGGGTAGTAAGAGCAAGAGCAAAATCTAAGAAAAGTAACAAGGAGTAATTATGGCTTAACACTTTTCAATCTCATCTGTCAGTCACCTGTAAGGAACTGCTATATTCATCTTTTAAGTAGCCTGATAATCAGCTCAGTTTGATTTTAATCCACTTTCATTTCTTAGAGGTAATTTATTAATGGAGTTGACATCTAAGCAAACTGTTGGATTTACACAAGGCAAGTGAAAAATGCTGCTATGCACATTAAATACACTGAACTTCCACTTCCCATTGCTGGGTGAGTGCTCAGATAGATGCCATTCAAGTTGCAGAAGTCATCACACAGTTAAATGGGGACACAACTGGCACCAAAAAAAACCCATTATAACCCAACCAAGCATTTTCCAGGAGAATGGTACTCAGCTGAGGCTGACCACTGCAGGAGACCTGCTAAGGTGCCACTGACTTCTTATATTGACAAAAACCAAGAAACAACAATGCAAATCCTTCTTTTTTGACAGGTAACTTTATTAATAACGGTCTTGGATCTGTCGCACCTACCAGGTGCCAGTCTTTTTTCACACTTTGAAAGACTTTCTGAAGAATAAAGTAGAAAGGCATAAAGTTAGTTGAAGCTACTAAGACACACATTTGAAGGTGAGTCTCTTTTGGGACATTTGTTTTTGTTTTTTTAAACAGAAGTTTCCATGAATGTGTGTCAAAAAACTTAAATACACTGAGAAATACAGTAGAAAGACTATATTTACAGTCAATTATAATGGGCACTGCCAACATATCCAATAACAAAAATAAAACAAAAACTTTTTTCATCTTTCTTTCATGCTTTTTTCACAGAAATTTTTTTTTAAATATGATTTTGTTTTTTAAAAAATACAATAAGGAAATAATTACATTCTTAATATGAGAACATTATCTTACAACATACACGCTGGGCCAATTAATTTGAAAGTGTCTTAACAAAACTTGATACTAAATTAATACTTTCCATTTGAAAAACCAAATTGCCACAATCATCTCATTAAGGAAAAAAACACCTTTGATCCCCCAAAGTTATGATCTGGTTCTTTTTATTATTTAAAAAAAAAAAATCACTCAAAAAACGAAAAAAACCCCAACAATTAATAAAAAAGCACCTGGTACAGTAACAGGCATTTGGTGAGGAAGCACAAGTGTAACATTTTCTTAAAAGGCATAGAAATAGTTAAAAATATGAGTTTTCCTTTAAAAGAAAAGTCATGCTGCTCTGTGGCTGAGTTTGCCTGGTGATCTTGAAATCTAAAAACAGTGAAAATACAAGCTCTGTCGCTCTTTATAAAAACTTGTGCAGCAATTGTACTATTCAAGACAACAGAGTACATTTCACAGCCCCGAATGTGGTCTATAGAGAGGTTGTTTCCCAAGGTTTTTGGTTTAGCTCCTTTTAAAACCTTGGCCATTATATAGAATATAATGCAAATTCCAATGGTGCCAATGCACTTACACAGTAGAGATATGCAATAACAGCACGTGCTGGGCTGGGGGCGGTGGTGGCTTTACGGAGCCTTTGCTGGAGGAAGGGTCAAAGAGGCTTAATATTGCTGCCAGCCCCTGCTGCAGCAGGCTCTGTGGGTGCCAAGGGTGCTATAGGTGCTGAGGAAAACCTGCACCTGTGGCACTGCTGAAGGCTGCACCACTGGGGCTGGGGTTGTGAGCACAGCCCCAGGACCACACCATTCTGCTTGCTTGGGCAGAAATTTGCACACATTTATCTCAGGTATAGATTAAAACCCGACCTTGCCAAGGAATTTTATTTTTTTCCATATATATGGATATAGGGGGTGGAAGATACAATGCCAATATTGGATAAACAAGACAAGTGATTTGGCTTTTGACTACTCTGCATTACTTGATGCAGGACCACTTCTAAATGGCAACTGTTACATCATTGCAAATGTTATGACTAGAAGCCTAATTTGCATTATAAATATGTACAGCTATAAATTAAATATTTATTGAAATATACAAATAAATAACTTAATTTGAAATAAAAAGCCTGAATGAACTTGCTTTTGCTTCGAATTTGTTTCTGCTATTATTCGTGGGAATTTGACACTGTTTAGTCCATAGTCATACAGCATAGAATGTGCCCTCTACTTAGAGAGTTAGTAAGTAAGCAGATGACCTAAAATAATATTAAAAAAGGTGTTTTCAATGAAAACCACACTGACACTTGCTTTCCTACTGTATCTGCACTCCTGCAGCAATTTGTACAAAACATAATCCCAAGAGGCAAAGAGCCTTTTCTCATGCTGGGCCCTATGTCTATGCTGCTAAAGTCAATGGGACCCCTGGCCTTAACTGCATTTGTAGCCAGGACACAGCCCTGCTTCCAGTCAACTGTCAGGTCTTTTTGATAGTTCTGTGCCTTCACATCCCACCAGCTCTTGCAGGAAGTCACCTGGCATTCAGCTCAGCTGAGCATCCCAGTGTACCCTTCAGGGGTCACACACACTATTCTTAAGGGTAAGACATAATCTACAGGCATGGCCATAAAGGGATGTGATCATTGATAACTGCTGCCTTGCCAACTTCTGTGGTTTTAATTGCAGTTTTAACTAATTATCAAGACTTCAGCCCTAACATCTGTGATTATCTCAAAATATGAGTAGTACTTTAATTTAATTATTCACTCCTCACAGTTGAGGAAGAAAAATATTTTAAGAGTATGATTGAAGGCTCTCCAAAAGCTTAAAAAAAACACAGAGAAAAACTTAAAAGAAGACATCTTATTATACATTTCCCCTCCTCTTGAGTTTTTTTAAACCAATCTTGAGATTTTGAAGGACTTCAGTTGGCAATTTACTGCATGTAATTTCTCAGAAGTGACATAGTTGGAAACAAGAAGCCCCAGATTTTTATAATTTTACAGACTAAAATGCAAGATGCTGTTTCCTAGCAAACAGAAATTGACACCTGTCTGAGAAAATCCCCAATTCTTTGTAAATTATGTATAAAAGAGTCTGAAAATTACCACCTTTTCAGTCCATCTTCCTCAAAAATAATAGCTGAGGTCTGAAAAGATAAAGGAAACTAAGTACAGCAGTGTTTAATAACTCAAGTTTAACAATACTGTAGTATAAAAAAACAAGACTGACTGCATAAATTATTCTGAGTTGCCATGATCTGTTGATAGTTTTCTTTTTCAAAAACTATAGAAAAGAAGCAGTATCTAAAAATACCTGTTTGCCTTTTAAAAAAAAATCAGGAACACATCATTGTTCAAGAACATGACCTTTGAAAATGACTGGTGCTTCAAAACATTAGAAAACGTACAAAACAGAATTCGTTTCAAAGTTTGGCAGTGTTTTATCTCCCAATGCCAAAAGCTGTCTAAAAAGGATCCACGAGATGCTTCACAGCTGAGTTGTATCATCCCGTGGTCTTGCACCAGTGCAGAGGATGGGGGCACTGCAGAGCTCCAGCCCTGCTGCTTCTGCAAATACATTGCTTCAGTCTTCTTTTGCCACGTGAACAGCAAAGAGATTGCAAAGGAGCAAGACCTCACTCTGTGGCAGACCTCAAAAGTCAGTTTTAACCTTGTAAGAGTTATGATTTCACACTGGTCTTTAGGCACCATCTGCAGGCCGTCTGATGCAACAGAATTAACATTGCTGGTCTGTGCTATTTCAGCAAAGTAAACTTTCAACTTTACATGACTTTATGCTCCTTTTTAATTACTATGATTGGTTTGGACTTTTTTTTTTTTTTTTGGTTTTCATTTTCTTTACCAGTGAAGTTGGAAATAAGGAGTTACAGCTAATAAAAAGGGGCACACATAGTTACACAGCAATACAGTAGAGGGAATACAGGCAAATTAGCGCCAAGCTACCATTAACTTAACAGAATTATAAAACTTCCTATGTTGCGTCACTTGAAATGACCTCTCAGAGTCTTTTGCAGCCTGTGTCTTGGTCTGTAATAGGTAAGGCTTTCATGGAAACTGAGTGGTTTTGCTGTGTTTATGTTCCATTTTTCATCTCCCATTCCTGGAAAGGGGGAAAAAAAAGATACAGAAATGTTAAAGAAATCAGGATATTTCACTGATGTCACTGGATCTGTTAAGACGCAGCTGAGGTTTTTCTGCCAATTTTGCTGGATCCAACCCACAAATTAGGGAATGCTAACAAGTATGTCTTGATAGGCCTGTGCACAGCTTCCACCCCTTTGCAACTATATTGAGCAACTTATTTTCTAGTGGAGTGGGAATAAGCCATTTTTGTTTTCTACAAAGGGTACTTCAGGGGCAATTCATACTTCACAGTGGATATAAAGCACTCAGCTAAGGGAGAGGCTGATTTAAGCACACAGGGCTCTCTAAATAACTTGCATGAGACAGCAGGAAGCTCTTGATATCTCTCAGAGCTGACACCAAATGCTTGCTTTACTGCTTTTCTATTTTTTTATTATAAAACTCATGGCAGACACAGAAAATTCAATTTACATTGCATTTGTTTCCCTTATACATAATCCAAATCGAGCTACTGCTCGGCAAGTTGAAGAAATCGCCTTGCCTTTCTGTGCCTCAGTTTCCCCCACCTGTTAGCTGAGGACAAGGATACCTTGTAACCTGTAATCCTTTCGTTCATATGTCTCAGAGCAAAGTATTGTCATTTCTTCTGCCACATAAGTGAAAACCATAAGACTGCTACAGCTGAACACCCAATTAAATAAAACTTGTGGCTATTCAGTGTTATTTCCTAACAGTACCTAGGAGCAGAAGAGTTGAAGATATGAGCTCAGCTTAGAGCATCCACACCGTACCTACTCCCAGAATCACACCCTTACAGCCATCAGGAACTAATGAAGACCCACAAGAGGTGGCCCCTGTCTCAAGCAATCTCCGTGGAACAACTGCCCAGCTGCTCCTCACCAGGCACTTGGGGGCTGCAGATTCCTCTCTGACTCATCTACTCTGCAGAGACACTCTGCAGGCAGCCTGCTGACTTGGCTCCCAACCTGAATTCCTGAATTTAACACTCATTCCATAACATTTAAGAGTTCTGACTGAAAACCATTACTTATGCATGTAAATAGCTGTTTCTGCTGCTAAAAGCAGTAAGAGCATTAGTTTGGCTGAACAGCTGCATGACCATGACATCTCTTCCACTGCTGTAAAATAACAGTAAAGGTCACAGTTGGTGCTGCTTTAGCAATGTAAGGGAAAAAAATCTAGGTTTTAATGCAGGTAGCCAGTAACTTGTTTTGTTTCTAAACAAGAAAGGGTTTTTTTATTTCCTTCATTTAAGTGGTGCTCTTATGAAAATGCAATGTATTTTAAATATTTGGTTTTACTTTTAAAATTATGGTAAATCTAAACTTAAAACACAGTATTGGTTAAAAACTAGATTACTTTAAGAAGTCTATCAAATGTATATTCCTGACGTATATGCTACCAAAGCTCTACCTTGGCTAAGCAACAGAGAGGAGAATTTTTTGAATTGTTGCATAAGCCTGGAAAGCAGAATCTTCTTTTGGAGGTTTTAGAAATTAATTTAATATGTGAACTGTTTAAACAACTATCTTGTACAGGAAGGATATTTTTAACATTTTAATTTGGAGGAATGCTAATGTAGAATATTGTTTTCCATGTTTTAATACAGTCTCCATTTCCAGCCAAGTGCAGATTAACAAAATAACAATTACTTTCTAAATCAAATTTAAAGATACTTACAAACACAAAAGTTAAAAAATCCAAATATATTCATGCATATGTATAATGTAAGTCCTAAACAGTCAATGCCCAAATTGCTGCTAGTTCTTAGATTTAACACCACATCTGTCTTACTGCTTCCCTCTCTATTTCTTTCTCATGTCAGTGTATCTGAGAGGAGAAAGCTTTTCGTGGCACACCTTCCAAACTTGCTGTCCCAGGTGCCGGGCCTCTGCTTCAGGCCCTGGCTGTGTCCCCAGCTCCATCTGAGCGGGCACAGAGGACACAGCTGCAGCAGCTGCTCCAGCAGAGTGACACACAGTGCTGCTGTGGCTGGTGAGCATTGCAGTGACACGAGTGTGGCTGGTGACAGGCTCGGCATCCTCCGTGCAAAGAAAGGGCAGGAAGGAAAGCATTCAGTGCATTCAAACACATACAGGAGGGAAAAAACCATAATCTGTCATTTTGAATCCTCATAACGTCGGGAGATCTGCCAGCTGCTGAAGATGCAAGCGCAAGCACAGAGGTGAAATCTTTCACTCCCACATAGTGCACTGATCTCCATGCGTGGAGAGCCAAGTTCTGCTCTGGGATACTCACGTGTGATGCCCTTTCCTTAGCCACATCTATAAGGCCTGGGCTCACTCGTAACTGCAAAAGGCCAAAAGAATTCAGAGCCAAATTCCACCCCCGCACACGTGCAGCCATCCCCCTGGAAAGCGGGGAGTGCTGCAGATCCATTCCTGATGGCAGGCTTTGGCTGCAGCTCTTGCCAGGGGGCTGAATACAGTTTTGGTTGCATTAATTCAGCAAAATTTCACTCTTAATATTTAGTGCATGAGTTTTTAGGGAAAAGCTGTTAAAGCTGAATTGGATACTTTGAGTTGTTTTTCCCAGCATGGGAAATATGCTTAGTTGCTCCATATCCTTTTCGATTTATATCCAAGATTCCTCTACCAAAGAGCTTGACCAATTTATTGTGCCATCCAAAGTACAGCAATACCAAACAACAGAGCAGTGTTTTCCCTGTATGGTATATACTGAGCATAAAAAATGTACTACAGCTGGAAGGTATACTTCACACCAGAAATGTTTAGGTTTTTACAGTGCTCTGATTTCTCCAGCTGTAACTATTAGATGGCTGGATTTAATATGCCTGTCCAGCACAAATCCACGCACCCATTTGTAAGGGCTGTGCTCTGCTAGACCACGCTCCCTAAGTAACACTGTGCTAACATCCACATCTAAGACCAAGTGTACAGTCAGAGATGATATCTTTATGAGACAAATTACAGTATAATTGGAACACACTGAGAAGCTTTAGAGCATATAAATACTTCTTCAGGTTTGAAAAACAGGCAGCAAACTTCGAAGTTAGAATTGGAACTGAAACCTATTATGCCAAGTGCAATTATTCTTTGATGAATTTAAATGAATCAGGCTGATTGGCAGAAAAAAGCAGTTGATGTCCACGGCAAAGTACAAGAAGGAGGGTGAGAAAGTTCTCACATAAGGCACAGGAGAAATAATTCTATTCTAATAATTTAATACTAAAGTACTGATTTTTTTAGTATCTACTACATTTAGATGCCAGCTTTGTGTTCAACCACTGTAAATGTATATAATCAACGAATACATGTAACAAAAGTTACTTGAAGAAATACCAATACAGAAGACATCAAGGTTTTGAAAAAAGAAAATAGCCTGCATGAAATACAAGCATTTATGATTATTATTGTTTATAATTACAACTAGCAGTGAACTACTAAATCAACCAAAGCCTGGGCTCAATGCTATTACTGTCACCTTTGGTTATGTGCTGCCCACATGCTTATATTGCTACCAAATTTAGCCCAGAAGAATGGTCATACAAATCCCATCTAAACTAAAACATGAAAATTAGAAAACTGTAGCAATTCAAGAGGACAGCAAATTCCAGCCTGGTACTTGTAAAACTAAATTATATTAATTCAACTTCTACTTTAAATGTACATTTATTGTAGATACTTGCAAAACACACTGTTGATTATTATACTGTACAACTATTCTGTTCTTGCACTGGCTGGCAAAGATCAGACTCAAACTTGTGTTTCCTCTAATCATTTACTGCAACAGCGCTCTTTTAACTACTCTGCTACACAGGTTAGAGGACAGATGAACTGACTACACCACAGACCACTTACCTTGCATATTAAATGTATAAAGGAACAGAGAAAAACATGGACTGAGAGTAGTCACATCTGTCTCACAAACTACTTACCGATTCTGTTGCAAACAGTTCCCCAAAATCAGCAATACTCGTGTAGTATAATAATACAAATAATTTAGATATTCTTTTCTGAAGGCTAAATAAGACCTTTTTAAAAAGTATGAAAAAGCACAGAAAACGAAAATTAGACATCAGTCTTCTCACCTTTGCTTTCCGAAGGACATGGCCTCGACATGGAGAACTGTTTGATGAGGGAGGTCGCTTCAGAGCTGCTGCACTGTTCACAGGTATTGAGCACTCAGTATCACTGGTATCACAGCTGGAGATTGGAGAGTTTTCCAAAGTTCGGTGCTTGAAAATTGGAGACTAATGAAAAGTAAAAAGCCTATAGTAAGTTTCCTCCAAGCAGTTACATGAGTAATATTCTCTATCTAGATTTAGAACTTCAGATCTTTTTAAAGAAAACATATTCATAATAATGATGGGTAAATGAAACAGAGATTAGAACAAAGGAAACAAAACAATGTGTATGTGTGTGTGTGTTCTGTGATGAAAATCGATGTTTCTTTTCTGTGATTAAACAACTATGGGACATTTGGAGGATGAGACATATCCCTCTCTGATCCTTCTGATGGCTGCTTTGGACACAGATCTATAGAACAAGCCAAGAACTGCCATCCTCCATTGTGAACACGTGAGATGCAGCCCTTGCAAAGGGTGACACCAACTGATAGGGGCCCAGCACAAGTAGGTCTCCATCACTGCACAATGACTTGGTGCATTAAAATCTCCCTGGGATGCAGCAATGTCTCAGTTCCACCACTTTTATAACCATTGACAATGATGTGCCAGCTTTTGCCGATTATCCTAACACAAATTGCCCGGGATTCCCATGTCTACCTGCTCCTGGTTGCCACAGAAAATGTAACTAACACAGAAAAGCATTTAGTTCTGCTCTTATTTCTTGGGCTTAATAAACCATTAAAAAACACTCAGTTCCCACTCATTTCTGCTGGAGCCAAGAAGACAAAGTACTCCCAGCCCATGGTACTGAGATTTGAATACATACCTGTGGGCTGGATGTTCCTGACTTGGGCTCAATAGCCAAACCCAGTGTGATGCCACCAGCCAAGGCTTTCTTAAGGCTCTCCTTCACCTCGGTCAGTTCTAACTCCAGGTTTACACGCTCAGCCTCCTTCTGCTTACACTCCTCTTCCAACTTCTTTAACTTATCTTCAAGAATCACTTGTGTCTTCCTGCCTGTCATCCACAGTAATTTTATTATTTAAATAAGAAGTTTATATTGACACATAGAGAAATAATTTTCTTTCTAAATAAGTAAGGAAACAAGGTCTCTACATATCAGTGACATCACAGAAAACCTATGTACTTTACATAAAACACTTTTTTCATCTAGACAGTTCAGCAACATAAATGCTTTCTTTCAGGTGCCTTTCCTAGATTTTTAGTCTAGTTTCAAATGAGTACTTGTTACTTTTCTGTATCATGAAAATATCATTAGCCAATTACTCCCACATTCTGCTTCCTTGAACTCATCAGTATAATTTCTTAGGTGTGTATATATGTACATACAGATATCTAAAATAAGTACATACACATACGTATTTTTATCTTATGCATTTTTATCTATATAGAAAGCAAATCCAGACATTATAGCGTATTGCTTAGCCTCAAAACCGAAACCCCATGTAGGGTGGCATGTCTTCAGCACAGAATACAAAGCTATTTGGATAATTTATCCTGCTCAGGTGAGAATTTAGCACAAAAAGGCACCTCATACCAGCATTGACTTCAATGGCAGCCCGTAGATCTTTTCTTTCTTTTCGAAGCTGGGCCAGCCTATTCCGCAGTGCTTCTTTCTTCTTTAGCAGCTCCTCTTCTTTGCTTTGTAACCTCTTTGCATCTGCCTCCACACGATTCTTGCCATATTTGTACTGCTCTGCATCTGTATGTATTGGACTGTAGTTAATCAGGGTTTAAGCCAATGGTAAAACTCTGAACTATTCCCTAAGACTGAACATCGCATGAAGCATGTCATGGTTTGAGAAACCAGTTTGCCATTCCTCTTCCACTGGCTCTTTCTCAAGGTCCATAATTCCTGCCAAGTTCAGCAGCCATGGAATGGGACAGACACTTTGTTCTCTACATTTACACTGGGAAGATGAGAAATACCAGTTATCTTACAGTGCATTTATTTTGAAAAATGGCCTTGCCTTTCCATGTAGTTCAGAAGATGGAAAGGAGGCTCCACTTTAGCTATGAACCTTTATTCTTAATTGGAAGGGGTCAGAGGAAAAACTACCTGTTTGCCCTTTTCCCTGACTTTCATTCTTACTTCAAGTGCTGAAAGCACATGTCTTTTCTCACCTGACATAAGAAAATACAAAGATGTTCACACTTCTTTGATTCTTGAGAGCTTTCTTTTTCTTTTTTAATTTCCCATACAATTGCTTTCATGCCACGGCTCACACGTATCTGCGGACTAATTTATATCACAGCCCTCTCTATACCTCTGCTCCAGTTGCAGACTCAAAGAAAATAGGTCAGCTAAGAGATCACTTCTTCTGTCTGCATATCTGAAGGCAATCTCTGTAACATTAAATCATTCCTGACAAATAGTTGTTAAACCAGTTTTAGCCAGCATTTTGTAACTGAGATGCCTTTACTCCCCCAGCTGCCTATTCCAGTACAACTGACCTGCAGTTATAAAGCTACTTACTTTTGTCCTAAAGTCTAACACAAATTTCTTGTTGCCATTAAATCCATGACTTCTTAAAAGCTTAGTAAGTGTTAAGATATCTTGAATTTATCATGAGATTGCAAAATACACTCATTTGTTCTCTAGAAAAAGCCATGCTTTTGACTCCATATTTTAAAAATATGATTATAGCTCCCTTTTGTCTTTTCTCCTGCAATCACTGTTAGGGACTTTGTAGAGGCAATCCACCTGCCCAGAAAAACCCTTTTTATGAATGTGCCACTCACCAACTGACATCTCCTCCCTCTGAGGCAGCTTTTGA
This sequence comes from Serilophus lunatus, assembly GCA_013399895.1. Lineage (NCBI taxonomy): Eukaryota > Metazoa > Chordata > Aves > Passeriformes > Eurylaimidae > Serilophus > Serilophus lunatus. The sequence continues at coordinate 3,199,249 of VXBA01005293.1, read as the reverse complement.
TCTCTGTGGTTGTGTTCCTTATTTTGTTATCCCCTTTTCATTAGTGGTAAGTCCACTTTTGAGCAGCATAATGTTCTCATGTCTTTCCCACCTCATCATCCTATTTTTCCCACAGGAATACAAAATTTCTCTCTTCCCCAAATGAAGAATCATTATCCCTTATTTTCCCCTGCTGCCCTCATGACTGTGCAGCCACAGGTTCATGTTTCGAATTTATCATTCTCCATATGACACCCTTTTATCTTGCGGTGTGTCTGGAGTACTGAGTCATCAATGCACACAGTATCTCCTTTTCAAAGTCTTGGTGGGCATCTCCTCTCTGGCCCCTCAGACACAGAAGAAGCACAATGGTTCTTTATCTTGTTTGCTAGGATGACAGCTATTTTGGGTATCCTCATGACTCCACTCACAAGTGAGGCAGCAGTGAGGAGAAATACTTACTAGACGCAGTGCGCTTCACACATGACACTGTCTCGGATTTCTTCGGCTGGCTATTTAATGTTCTCCCTTTTCCGGTGATGCCATTAGTAGTCACAGGAGGCTTCTTGCCTTTAAACTGTTTGAAAACAAAAGTAAAAATGGGCTGCAGCCATTCCTGTGCCACTGGCATTACAGTCACCCTTTCAACAAGGGCAAAGGCTTGTCAGAAAGTCACTTGGTCAGAGAGCCTTAACAGAGCACATTGATTGAGATGGCGCTTCTTCCAGAGATGTCGTCTCTGAGAGCTGCCTGCTTAGCAGGAGCCACACCAGCAATCATAGGATATATATATATAACAAGAAATGAACTCCTCATCTCTGGTGGCATCACGGTCTGCAAGGTATTAAAAACTATGGCATTTATAGTATTAGGAAAGCCATTGCAAGGCAGAAAAAAAAAGTACCTCTGAAAAAGTTTTTAGAGTAGAAGTTGTTGAAACAAAAGTTTGTCAGAGTTAATTTCATACCAGGATTTGCCACAGAAAAATTCAACACTATTTTTTATTTACTATGTGACCTTGCCATCCTTGTGGTGCATGGATTTTTTTTTTGTTAGGAGTTAACATATCAATTTCCCCTTAAACAACCTCTAGCTACTAATTAAAAGCTTCTCTTACTTAAAAAACCATCTCATAATGGTCAGACAGGCTCACAAAATTACCAGGAACAGAATGTTTTATGTTCAAGGGGTTTGTATTTAGAGGGCTCACTGCAATGAACTGAACCCTGGGAAGATCAACAGAGCCCTAAGTAATCATAGTGTTTCTGTGGAGGATGCTTCAGCCAAGCACAGGGCATGTATGTGCCATGCTCTGTTCTCCCACTTCCAAAAGTTTGTGAGGAGTGAACTGGGAGTGCACTGTGAAGCTTGCTGCTGCAGTAATTTACTGCTCATGTTCACCTTCAATTCTGCAACTTCACTGAATTCTAATATTCCAATATGAAGTTTTTGTAAGGCCTGAGTTTAACACGTAGTATGACCAGTACCTTACACATGAGAAACACTTACCTAACTGTTTCATCTCAGATTAGACTAAAAATTACCCATCATTGTGTTACATTCACAGGTTTATGCCAAAGACCAGCTCTGAGAGACAGGCTACAGGCTCTGAGAAGGTCCCTGGCATGGCTGTGAGCAAGGCTTGCTCTGTCCCCCTGCAGCAGGAGTCTGCCTGTCTGCTACATGGCTGAGCACACAGGACTTCATCTGGTCTGTAGCTTCATGTTCCAGCAGACATAGAAACCTGAAGCCACTCTCAGAGAGCAGCAGAGACGCAGGTTTATTTTTTTTTCAGGGGGTGAAAATAACAGCCAGTAATTTAAATACAGTATATATGAATGTATTCAACATAATTTAGTAAATATGTAGCATCAAGTTATGATAGTAATGAATATTCACAAAATATGTTCACAAAATATATAACCACAGTATACACAATATATAGATTACTGTAATTCTAAAGGGCCAAATTTACTGTCACAGTCAGTCATCCATCATTTATCTTTTTTTGTTTGTTTTTTGAAGTCACCTCTGCCAAATGAGCCAGAAGGTGGCTAGACCTGCATTCAGGTTAAGCGTGGAAGGTCACATCTACTCTTTTTTTAATATTATTCACAATCTGTAAATCATCAAGAACATGCGGGGAAAGCCTTTCTCGGGTACCAGTACTTCCACATCAGAATCTACTACTTTCCAAACCTGTTTCATTTGCAGTGGGCTCATGTCTAAACTACAAGCACTTTGGCGCTAACACTAAAGGATGTGAATAGCCCCTTCAGATAACAACCAGTTAAACAGAACAGCCAACAAATAAAAAGCTTTGTTAAGTATTAAATAGTACAGTACCTGCGAGCCAGATCCCCTCCCCACAGCAGAGGTATTAGTGACAGACTGAGCAGAAGACAGATTGGATGAGACAGGGTATTTGTAATGGTTAGAGGAGAGTTTGTCAGTGGATAACCTATTGGGTTTCCTGTCAGCTGGTGGATAGCGCGCAAAGATTTTTGGAGACGGCAAGTTATCGTACAGGCCTGCGTTATCATAAAGCATTTCTTCTCCAATGTTCCTGCTACGAGAAGAAGGAAAGCCATCTTCTGGTTCCCACTGCAACACATACACCTCAGCAGTTAGTGAACAATACACCATGCAGAGCCTTCTAAGCGAAATTAAAACATTAGTAATGCTTTTGACCACAGCAAGCCCTCCGTGCTTAGCAAGCATATACTTACTGCTCACACTTTAGTCAAATTATTTAGAAAGGTGGGGGAGAACACAGTGTGGAAAGCACACAGTCCATGGCTCAGAGCCTCAGCCCTGAGCATGTTCCATAGTATGAGCAAACCCATCACCCTTGCTGTTTCATGGATTGCATCTTCAGTTGGTAGCTCTAGCAGCAAGGGGACACAAGCAAATTGTGTAACAAGGGCATATTCACAGGCTACACAGATGAATCTGTGAGATTACATCTGGTATATGAGTTGTTAAAAATAATATGGCCTAAGGAGTGTTTTTCTGTTGGTTTTTCTTTTTTCGTTTTTTTTTCCCCTTCTTCACGCTGTGTGCCTTTCCTATGATTAACAGCTGCTGGTATATCAGCACATTTCATTTGATGGAGAATTATTATTCTGAGCTAAAAGGACTACAATAGCTCTCTTTTTTTTTAATTTTCAGAAAAATGGAAATCTCAGCAACAACACTTCAGTGATTCATTCAATTAACCTTAAAAGAAACCAATCTGCTTGCCAAATATCCTTCTTTTAACCCACCCTGGCTGTGGCAATACACTACTCGTACAATGGCATAAGCACATCCAATAACTACAATGAGAATGTCCACCATACATGTGGTCATGGCGTTGTTCCCAAGAGGGCCTTTCTATCATCTTTCTGATGTTACTAAGACAACTGGAGGACTAAACATCCAGTCCATTTCACACTTTGGAACTCTTAATTTCTCTTGAGTTTGTCCTTAGTGGGGGCCTTTATGCAGCAACCCAGATTAAGAGCTTACATGGGCTGTAGCTCCCCTGTAAATCTTTCTGAGGACCACATATTGCTATGGGTTAGCATCCACTATATATTAAACCTTACTACACCTCTGCCTAAGATCAGTTCCGCAATTTATGAAGATGGAAGTGACCACTGTGGTTCTCCTTTGGGATGAGCTTGTCATCTTGAATGCTGCCCCAGGGATAAGTGTTTGGGCTTTGGTGTTTTTTCAACAGACATCAAAAAGTGCCTGGTGTAACTGACTCCTAAATTTTGCCAGGTCCAGTGTGTTGTAAAAAATAACCCCTGAAGTGAGTATTATATTCAAGGACTTGGCAAAAAATCATCAACAGACAACTGCTGTCTAAATGCACTTTGGCTCATGTGCAGGTTAATGTAAACAATATGTCCCATGCCCCTTATATTCTGTAGGTGTGAGAGCAGTCTGCAACCCCCAATCAAAAAAACATGAGTTCATTTGGAAACTGCCCAGTGAGCATTTCTAGATGATATAATTTTCAGATGTCCATGCATTCAACACATGCAAACCATTTGTTCCGTGCAAATTCAATTCTTACCGATCCATTTATGCAAGGAACATCATCGTAATGAAGTGCCATTCCACTTGGACAGGCGTAGCCATTGGCAGTGCTTCCCCGGTATGGATTTGTAGATATAACTCGCCTGTTCATGAAACTGAATAAACCAAAATAAAAATAATAAAAACGAGTGCTTAAACCTAAGGCTAAATTCTTATTCAGTGGTCTGTTCCCCAGGTCTGATTATGTAGCCTGGAAGCACATAGTTTCTCACTTTCTGCAGGGCACTTTTAATTCCTTTGCTACTCACATGTTGCTGTTACCAGCCAGTATTACAACATATGTTCGTGTACTCCAGTCTTACAGTGGGAATATGACTGTGTGAAGGCCAGGAGGGCAACAGCTGTAACTGCTCAGTGGCGTGTTTGCATGGGAACCTGCTGATCTGTGTTATACACCAGCTTGGCAGTGTTCCAGAAATGTTTGCTTGTTGTCTGTACTGAGGAGAAGCAGGTGTATCTGGGTGCATCCATGCTCAGGGAGATGCAAATTTAGGAACCAAGAATCAAATAAAGCAAAAATTGAAAAAAAAACCCCAAACATGGAATTTCAGTGAAGTCTCCTGAGTGATTACTTCCTCAAAATCTGGGAATTTTTCTTTTCTATATTAGAACTTTTGGCTGGGTATGGCACTATGCTTTCCAAAACTCTCTCTGCGTAATTGTGCATGAAAATACTCCACACGCTCTTCTTGCTCTTTTTCACATGGCAGATCTGAGTACTCTGGAAACTTTAAAAGGAAGATATATATCTATATCCATCTATGTATATCTCTCTCTCTCTAGATGTATATATTTGTATTTTATATATTTTAATTTATTCCCAGTCAACATTGTTGCTTGTTTTACTGGAATTCTGCAGAACACATGCAAGGTATAGGGAACTACACTGAGTTTGCAAAGATCTAACAATGCAGAAAATGGCAGAATTGTGCCTGATGGAAATCATGACCCTGAGGGTGAATTTTTCTTTGTAGCAACTACTAGACTTGAATGATGTATAGAGTGAGATCCCAAATAATTCTTATAGCTTCAGGTGTATGTGAATGGGAAAACAAAGTTTTCCATCCCAAACAATGGAACTATTCAGACTCTGTGCTGACATTCATAAAATATGATAAAGCCCTACTAAAGCAGAGAGGGTCTTCTGTAGCTCTGGCAGGAGCTCAGGAACGCTGTGGTTTCAACAGTTGCTTTCTTTTGGCTTTGGAAAAACATGGGATCCGTTGAGCTTCTTATTCAGAGGGAGAACTGGGGCTCACCTGAGCTGCTGGAGATCCTGGCTCACAGGAGGGACAAACCTGCCCAGCTCGGTTTGAACCTTCCAGGGCAGTGTGGGGCTGGAATAACCAGTAGACAGAAGACTTTCTTACTTCAAACAAACTAACAACCTAAAGCCCAAGGAAAATTCCATGCTAAAAGTGTTTTTAACTTTTTTGTACCTCATACTTTATTAGACATCATTAAAGAGCTGCATGTGTTTTTGTTTACTGTTCTTAATGAAGAGCATTACTCCAGTGTTTCTGGTTGGTCAGAGGAACTGTATTTGGAGTTGTTATTCTATTTCCTTCTAGTTAAGTGGCTTCAGTGAGAGTCATACATAATAACCATGTCTGAAAACTGGGATATTCATTAATGACCTTTGATGCACCTGTAGCAACTAATTCCACCACCAAAGGAAGTTAAGATTTATCTAAGGATCTGCAAACACTTCATAAGCATTATTTCACTAAACCTCGTTAATTCTGTTTTCAGATGCATCCATATAAGTTAATTGTATTCTGAAACTGCTAGAACGGAAAATGGAGAAAACTTGCTTAGAAGCACTTTTTCTTCAGTCTTTCCTAGATACCTAATGATTTAGACAAAGGAAATTGATGGCACTAGGAAGGAAGAATTGATAGTTTTGCAAAGCATCAGCCTCAGAAAATGAATAACCAGTAATCCAAAGTGACTGTGCGATAATCCAAGCTTTAATGATAGCTGCATTTAATTTGGAATACTGATATTCATATTCTATAAAGGACAAATACAGTAGTTTATTAACACTTGAGTATCATTGTACTTCCTCCTCATTTTCTAAGAATTGCTGAAAATCAGCAGACAGCTACTCTAGTTGCTTATCAGCAAGCCTTATTGCAGGCTCTTAAGGACATTCAATGAATTTTAACTAATTTTTAATAGAGGAATTCTGCTATTTTGAGAGTTATTTAACATTCCTTTCTAACATGTGGTCTAGTTGCATATGTTTTTTCATTTGTCTCCAGTTAGTATCACATTTGGGCAGAGAAGGAAAGCCACGCAGTATTTGGGGGAAGAGGTTACCATTCTATTTCTCTTAAATGTGGTTATTGCTGAAAGCTGACTGAAGCGAAAATACATGTCAACACAGGATAAACTTTTTGAGTCCTATTAACTCCTAAATAAATATTAACATAAGTCTGTATTCTAGGTGCATTTTAATTCTATCAAAACTATCTGGTTTTCACAAAACTGGGCTTGTGGTAATACCGAGTCACTTCGGCTTCTAGCAGAAGTCATTCTGATTGAAGTTATCTGTTTTCTCTCCTTACACTTCTCTTGCCACCTCGCTAATGGCAAGAGGATCTTCTTTCGGAAAACTTCAAAACTTTTACCTTGGTGTTCTGTTTTTTTCTTTTTTTTTCATTTTCTGTCTGTTTAAAGTCATGATGGGCAGATGAGGTGCAATTCTCTAATGCATTAAGTCACACAAATTCCAAATTTGTGTAGGGAGTCTCATCTTGCAGTGGGATGAGGGATGATGCCTTTGCCATCTGTCTTCTCAGGCCACCCGCTTTCTGACTGTTGGAAACCACGAGGAACATCTGCAGCAGGACAGCCTGTCCCAACTGTTTCTTCATTCCCCTTTTTAAACAACCTCATCTAGCCAAGGAAAAATGATGGTCCTTTCCCACCAAAGACTGAAGTAATGCCTAAAATTATTTGAACGTGTAAATCACTATATATGCTAAGTATGCATTACCTTTAGCACAGGATCAGTAATGGAGAATTCACCAGACTGATTTGCAATTTAAATAGTTTTCCATGCCATGCCCTAGACACTTTTACAATTTCCACCTTCTAAATTAAAACCCAGAAATTAATTGGAATGGCATGAGCTTGATGAAGTTTTTAATTAATCAGAAAGAACTTGTGAAGGAAATACTGAGAATGTGACTATCCAAGACTTAAATAGGCTATACATATTTAGTGTGCAGCATATATTGGCCAATAATATGTTGTATGTTTGGCTATATGTAAAGCAAATACAACCAGTAAATGTGAATTACATAGCTGCATATTTCAGAACATTTTTTCTATTCTAGGGATAGTTCTAAGTCTTCAGGCAAAAGAAAAGGCTAAAATAGAGCATTTAATAAGGGGACTGATTGATAGTAAAGTTTTGAGTGAAGCTGCATAGCGCCTTGCATCTCTTACAGAATTCAGCAAGATGCCAATACAATAATCATGAACACATCTAAACATGCTGTGATGCTGAAACATTTCACGAGTTCAATAGCTGGCAAAGGAGGGGGTGGATTTTGATAAACTGTGTTGGGAGTGGAGTTACTGTATGAATGTAAGTTTTCAGAGTACTGGAAATACCCGGGTAGCTGAATGCCTCTCACCAGAAGGTCTGTTTTGCAGCCTGGATGACGCTTGCTGTCATTTCCACATCAATGTAGTCATAGTGCAGAGCTCCTGGGTCCGTCGACGAGCCCGTTTCTGCCAGCAAAATTCCTATCCATCTGCCCATGTCTTCAGAGGAGGATGCCTGTGAGGAGAGGGCAAGAATATAGATCAGGTCTTTGCTCTGCACTGAGCTGCACTTAACTGCAAAACAGCGCATTCTTCTAGGTTGACAAATTGCTACCACATTGTATGAGAGGCTCTGGTTTCACTCTGCTGAACTCCTAAAAACCTCAGGATTTCTTATTAAATCTGCTTTGCTAGAAAGAGTTCACTTTAAGTAAGCCGTGTGCCAATCAGTTATGATGTAATACAAAGTGGGCAATCCACAAAAAAGAAGAAAAAATAATCGTTTAAGGCTAGTGGATATAGATTCAAGTAATAGTTACTTTAGACTTCAGCATATTGAAAGCTTTAACAGAATTATTTTCCTATGTTAGGCTGGGGAATTTTAGATAGCATGACTCCTGAGAAGAAAGTGTTACTGCTAAGTAGAAACAAGAGGGAGGAGAGAATGAACTAGTGAGGAGATTTTAATGTTACTTTTGGAAAAAATTCACTAACTTTGTCTATCTTGCATTCATTTTCCTGATGGCACAAGTAAAAATATCAATACTACTAAAAAAATTTTAAATTTTTCATGTTTTCCTTCAAGTTACCTATTCAAAAGTTAAACAGTAGGAAATTTCATAATGGATAAAAACTATGTGTCTTCTAAATTTCTTCTTATTTTAAAGTATTTCATTGCCTTTCACAGTTCTTTAAGCTGTTTCCTGGTTTTTCAACTCTGGACTGCTCTCGGATAACAGGCCTGATTGCAAGGACAGAAGACTCACTGTAGCTGGGAACCTGAAGGAGTCAAAGTGCCCATCCTGCCACTGAAAGCAAAAGGTTGTCTTCTACCTATTCATTATACTTCACTTTAAGAATCTTCTCATTTCAGGTTTTAAAATAAGATGAATAAAGCCCCTATAAAATAAAGCTCCTACAGAAATCCTGACCCACCTTACACAGATGAAGGTGTGACCCTTCATAGCACGCCAGCATGTACACCTGTGGTGTGTCAGGAGACACACCAGGCTGTTGGCAAACTGTATTTCCTTACTGCACAATTATCATAATACAGACGCAGACTGAGCAAAAGGAGTTCAAATAAATAGCAGACAAATGAGAGCCAAGAGTTCTAAAGGTCCCATCAACAGTGATCCATTATTTAATTACTGCTGAGTTATTTTCCCAAAGTAATTATATGCCTGATGTTAAAGTGTGTCTAGAGAAGGAGCAGAGATATTTTAATACCAGGTCAAGGGAAGGTCAGTGTAGAGAAAAGCATCATACTGAGAAGATTTCTGAACTACATTAAATTTCAGTTATTTGTCTACAAAACTTAGTATTTCTTTTTTCCTTCCAGTATTTATTATTCAGCTCTGCAATAATATTATTCTAAAGATTTTTTCTTTTGAACAGACAAGTTGCATGAAAGTGCTTCTCTAATTTAGCTTGTGGGTGTTTCTACAAGTCACAGCCTTTAGCAACCACTGTACCTCAAGCACAGCGACCTCCTGCCCGTTCCTGAGCAGGCGGAAGGTCAGGGGATGCTTTGAATCCAGTCCCAGGATGACTTCGCAGCCACGGAGAGGGATAGAAACAATGTGTGTCTTCAGATCTGTCCTGTCCTTGTGGAAAATGAGTTTATTATCTTTCACTCTGCACCAGCGCTCACGCCAGCGGTTATTAGAGAGCACGTTGAGATATCCTGCAATAAAATAAAATGTGAGATATTTCACTTATGACTTTTTTTGAAAAGAAATGAAAAAAAGAAACTTACTTTTCAATTTAATACTAGCCCTTAAATAATTTGTTCCTCTTCTAATACAAAACCTAGATGATTTTAGGAAGATAAGTAAATGACCATGCCTCACTTCTTTTAATGAAAACTATCACTGTGCCAATAACCTAAAAGATAAAGCATATAAATATGTGATCCTGCTCACGTGCAAACAGCTGCTCTGTGTCAGTTGCTGCAGCAGCTGTATGAACAGGAGCACACTGATCCCCAAGGCTCTGGTAAGAATGGGAGAGGGACAGTGATAAAATGGTACATATACAGTCAAGGTACTCACACACCCTCTCCGTGGGTAATGGCTTTGATAACTCTGGCTGACTAAAATTTTCTAGGAACAATTCCATATTATATAATTAGGTAGTGAGCTACCATCTGTAACATCCAAAAGCAGTGTTTTAAAGATTTACTAAGTGTTGATGCTGCATGTTCTAATTTCACTTAGAAAGAATAATGGACATCTGATTTGTAAACCAGTATTTAAAAGATGTTATCTATGCAAATAAAATTAAAATTCACAGTGATTTAGAATTCAAAAAGTAGATATGTATGAAATTTAGCTAAACTTAAAAAAGTTTTTAAAAAGGTTTTTTTTTCCCCCAGGGATGATATAGAGTTCTTGCAACATATTAAAATGTCATCAACAAATTTCCTTTTAAAAATACCCACTTTTCTTAGCATGCTTTATATTGACACAGTGTCTAGGCATATAACATCACTAAATGGGCAGTATTTTGTGGTTTTCCTTCTCTGTTCATAGCAACAATCATTCCAGACTCAAACATTACAGTCAAAGCAATGTCCATTTTTCCGGCCTATTATACTTTGGGAATGAAAAAAAAAAAACAAAACAAAAACCCTTTTACTTTTGCTTCCAAATTACAAATGGTACATGAATTCAGCATGTTGCTGCTTCCAAACAGGCTATGAGGAGGGAAATAAATGATATCTTGCAAAAGCCAGAAGTGAGGTTAAAAAATTGTCTTCTATCTCAGATCTGATTTTCATTTAATTCTGTTTGAGAGCTTTGGTTTTCATTAAAACTATGAGTTATTATTAATTTTCCTGAGTTTTCCTTCCAACATTATGGTTCAAATGTCAAAGTATGATCCAACAGGATATATCAGATCAGAACTGTGCACATCTTGGAAGGTGCTATAAAAAAATGAGGATGTGCACAATCCTCTGATTTTGGCTCCGTGTCATGATCACACTCTTCAGCTCTTCTCCCTCCTCCTGTAACAAACCCCTGTATCACTGTGCATTATATTACAATCCCTAGAAAAGAAAAACCCTTCATGTGCAAGCCAGATGGCTTGTTTTGCAGTTAGAGTCCTTTTTTCAGATAGTTTTTCCCCTCTGCTTCCAATGTACCTCTCAGAGAAGCTCTTCCAAAACCTACTGCTCCAGCTGAACTATGCAGGATCCCACACTTTTCCACCCACATATCTCTACTTAAACCTTCAACAGCTGACATGACCAAAATGCCTTGAGTGTGTTCCCAGCTGGAGCATTAGTACTTACACTTAGCCCAGGTAGCCTAGGATCTGTTGTAGGGCAGAGCTTTGCCAAGACCTCAAATTCAGGAGGGTTTTAGTTTTCACTTTAGCTGGGTGTCCCCTGCAGCCCTGCTGGGATTTTCCCTTTGTTCATAGGAGGTATAGCTTTTGAAAGTGTAAAAACCTTCAACTATGGAGCAGCCTCCCAGAAGGCACTAAACTGAGCCAAATTTCTGGTGGTGAGAAACTCCACTGCAAAGACTTCCTGCAATGACCAAAGCCTGGACACTTATACATTTTCCTATAAAATCTGCAAGTGGTGCTGAGTAGAGCCAAATGCAACCAATTAGTAATGACTGTATTTATGTCCATATCTGAAATAATGATAGAAATACTAGGAATTAGATTGTTCAGCTGTGGTTAATATCTCACATAATACAGAATAATCAATGGAGTATGAGAGCCTGGAAGTTTGAGCTTTTATGGAAACCAGATGCTTTGGACAATGCATCTGGCTGGACCCAACTTTTCCCAGCTGTTCTCTTGGTCAATAAATCACATCTGTACTTAGCTGATGTACAGACACATACACACACACTTATTTAATCAAAGTTTGCTTATGCAAACGATTCCCTTGAAATCCACCTGTGATCCACGATGTTCTCTCTGGTGGTCCATGGATCTGCTGCTATCACCTTGGGCAAGTATCTATCACACTCATGCTTTGATGAGTTCTGCCAACTGCTGCCTAATCATTGATTTTTGGGTTTTTAAGTTTTTCTAGTCAATTCAAAGGTAAAAGGCAAATCCAAATTCAGAATCTGGTGCAACCATTTCAAACCTTTCTATGGAAAATCTTTCATGGAAGGGATTAGGTGAAGGGTGGCTTCAATCTTATTTACCTATGGAAGCATTACTTAATGCTGGAGCACTAAAATGTAAATGGGAGAATGTAAAAACATTGCATTGTTTTAAAACAGCAGAGCTGTGAGGACATCAGCTAAGTGCACTGCACTTAGATTGTGAAACCTTAACAGCTAAGATGCAAAACTTAAGTGTTTTCTGCATGCCTTTTTATACACTTCCTTGGTGTTGCCAAGCACTGCAGCTGTCATATGGAGTGATCAAAATTAAGAGTTAAAACAGCTTACTAGAAAATTGTTACTTTATTTTGCCCAGTAAGTACCACTTTGGGAACCTATAATTAAACTCAAATCACTTTGGTTGAGGCCAGTTGACTGGTGTCTGCTATTCCATAAAACTTTAAGCACAATCTATTTTAAAAGACTTGATCACTTTCCAAGAACTTTCTTCTGATTCCTAGCCTAAATTTATTTCATAGTTCAGCCTATGTTCATTTTATAACCATTTGCTTGAGAACAGCTCTTGTCTCTTTATGCTTTTTGTCCACACTTCTCTTCCCCTTCACTTCTGCAAAGAGCAATGATATATTCCTTCTGAGACTGTGCTACCATTTCTTTTAAGAAGCCAAATTATTTTAGACTCTTTTCAAATCACAAACTCTTGATACTCCTCTTGCAGTTTGGGTTATCCTTCTGATGTTGGGGGAAGAATTATAGCAGTAATAGTATAATAGTAAATAAATACACTAAATAATGAAAAAACCTCCAATTTTAGAAAAATTTCTAGGGTAGAATTCGAAGTTTTACTGGTAATACGCCCTTAAGACTCAAAGAGAAAAATCACTTACCACATGTTGGAACATCTTCTTCAGCTGATGAAGTCTGTTCATCTGTTGATGGCTTTTTCTTTCCTAAACCAATGATCTTCGTTATTTTTTTCCCTGTTACTTTAGTCACAGTGCCCTTGGCTTCCGGTTTTGAACTTTTTTTCCTCTTCACTATTAAGAAAGCAAAAGTGTGTATTAAAGTGTGTTTACGCTATCCAATCAATAGAGAGAAAATGAATAAAAACAGAATTTCAGACAAAAATATCCTCTGCAAGGTATTTGTACAGAAGTTGCAGATTGCACTGAGACAAACATTATATACCCTCTCTAGTAACTTCTGTGTTACAAAAATCATGGCATTCTGAAGGATAATAAAAACAAAAATCAAGCTTCTACTTTATTTAATCTAATCAGGCTGCAAGTGTTTTTCCACAGCAGTCATCAGTATGACTGAAGTACCTGCATATAAATTTAGCTCATGCACACAATAATAAAAATCCAGTCAGACGCTTCTTCATTGTTTCTAAATATTTTCCTCAAAATGCTGAAAAATTAAGTATACAAAAAAAGAATGAACATGCTTGCCTAGCGAAAATGGTCCTGCTATGTACAATTAGGTAAAGATATCTTACCATAATGGATGTTTTAGGAAGACAAGACTTAAATATTAATAACTAACGATTAAATTAGTGGGATCAGTGTAAACCTTGGATGGCTAGAATTTGGCATGTCCTATGACCATAAGGACTTGGAAAGAAAAAGCTGTGCTGAAAAGAGGTATTTTGCTAACATCCAGTCTTTGCTTCCATTAACTTCATAGGATACTGGTACTATTTCAAGTGTGTGCACTGAGGCATGTTCAGCTGCTAAATGTAGTATGGAAAGGACTATGGATATAATTTTTAAAAGTGCCTACCTGGCTAAAATCCAAACAAGTTTTTTTAAAAAAGGAGTTTCTTAGAGTAAACATATTCAGAAAAAACCAACCCTTTTATTTGCCAAACAGAAAAAAACCAAACAACTTCAGAAACTGCATTAAGTGCCCTAAACTGCATTCCACGAACAGAGTAAAAGTCTCTCTGATAACTGACAGGGCAGCAAAAATTTCCAACAACTTGCCTTGATACATGATTTTGATGAACAATACACTTCTGATGATTTTGATAAGGAATACAGATTGAGATGCTCTCTCTTTATCCCTGACATATCAATTCCTTTTGCAACAGGGAACATTTAGTGGTTATGGATGAGCATAAACACGGCGAAAAAACGGACAAAATGTTCATATGAGAAAAGGCTGTACGAATTGATGAAGTGGAAAGAAGGATGCATGGAAAATAGAGAAGCAGACTCGACATGGGATAATTTATCATATTTAGTTTAATTGTTAGCAATCATGGAACATTATTTAGAAATTGTGTCTGTTGCCAAAACTGTACAAATCTGTCAGTGCTGAGGCGGAAAGGCAACTCTGCAGGTGCCAACAGCTGCTCCCCAGCCAACTCCAACACATCGACTGGCATGCATGAACAAAGGTCCAGCTCTCTCTTTGCAAGGGAAGGGTGTTCACAACTTATACTGTGCTCTCCAGACATGCAACGAGCCCCCTTGGAGGGAGGAAGGCCATCCTTGCCATCTGCTCATAAACCCCTGCTTGAGGGGCAACCTGAGCCCAACACCTGCCCTCAGATGGGCTTCCATCCCACACAAGAGCAGCCGACAGCAGACTGTGGCTGTTGAGGGGAAAGAGATGAAAAGCACAGAAAGAAACCAGAGACTGACAAAACTTCATTTCTCTGAGACAGAAGCTCAAAGGAATTATTCCTATGAGCACAAACAGACAGTGGAATAAGCCCACTTCAATGTTTGGATTTCTGTTCTCTCTTCCATTCATTGCTTTGCTTTTCCTCCTGCAGATCTGAGAGGCAGCAGGAATAAGGCCTTCATGACTTAAACTCTTTGCATCTAAAGAATGTAATGATTTCTCAATTGCCAGTGATTTTTTTTTTCCACAAAAGCTCTTTCTTTTCACTTCCTTCCCCTCAGCAAAGCGAGCAGCTGGTTAAGAGCAGAGCAAAGGCTGGCAGTGGGTGCTGGCTGGAGATGACCATTTTCTGAAGCCTCCTTTCCCACACACTCCCTTAAATATTTCCTATCCATTATCTTAAAAGTAGTATAGTAACTTCATCCTGGACCCTGAAAATGATGCCAGAAATACTTCAATCTTCTTGCAGCCATTAATGCCTATTATTTTTACTACTACATACTGAGGTCAATTTTCAAAAGCAAAGTAATTTAAATGAGCCTCCTTCAGGCATCTAAGCTGGGCTGCTTTTCCAGCAGCACGTGCTCCATCATCACACCTCCTGTGTGGTACCTGAACCACCAGGGGCTACTGGACATCATGTTCAACACAGGTTTTGGGTCACAGTTGTTTCTGAGCAGGTTTCAGAGATTAGGTACTGAGTTTTATGAAAAGTTCAGCAGAAGACATGTATCACAACTATCAGAAATCTCAAAATCTGATGTTGTTCCATAATGTTGAGTATGTCAGAGATCTGTATAGCCAGTAAATGCTGGAAAATGACCCAGGGAGAAGATAAAAAGGAAATGGCGTCAAAAGGCGAGACAGCACTGGCACCAAGTCCAGTATTGACATTGTGCTCACTGCAGCTCACGTTACCCTTCACTTAACAGCTACAGAAAAATGTCTTTTCTAAACCACACCATTGCTATAAGGCAAGTTAATGAAGTCATAGAACTTATTCTGCTCTGTGGAGGAGGGAAGGGGGTGGGGAAGGGAACATAGGGGTTGAGGCATATTAAATAGACAGAACTCCCTCTGGGTATGGGATTTGCCTTAGATTATAAAGACTACAGAACATGCATAGCTGCTAAGTAGCATGTGCAAAATTATATACATATGTACTCACAAACCCACTGATACTGCATGACTATATAAATGTTAATATATTAATATAAATAATCATACATAGTAGTTTACAGATAAAGATATCAGTGTTTACACACACATATAAACTATGTATATGTATGTATCTATGCATAAATGTATATATATTTATGTAAATAATATGCATGATTCTTTCCTTCTATTATTCAATGATAGTTTATTTGCCAGGAAGCTATACACCCACTATTTATGCTGCCACTATACAGTTACTAAAAAAACCTGGTAGTTGCCTATAGTGGTCGCCCAAGCTCTGAAAAGCTGTCCTTTTGAACACAGAAAAGGCCAAGTCATAATTTCTATATTCTGCTTCCTTATTCTAGTTACATTGATTTTACCTGCACAACAACATCAAATTCCTTCTGTTATTGCAAAAATTTAAACATTATTTTTCTTAATTCATCTTTCAAGTTAAATTGAATCCTAATAAAAGTATTCAACAACTGCCTATTTTGAAAAAGCCAAAAGCCAGGTATTTCAATATCTATCCATCACTATATGCACACATTATGCACCCCAAACACGTCTGGATTTGAGACGTACCTTGTTCCTTCCCATTGCACACAGTAGTGATGCCATTTTCCACAGCACCCTCCCCATCTGAGCTTGGCCTCTCAAATGACAATTTCTGCAGGGGCAAAGAGATTAGTTGCAGACATACAATGTTTGGACCTTTACCAAGTCAAGTGTCATGAGTCAATTTAGAAGTATGAGTACTATAATAAAACATGTTTCAAGCTCCCATCCACTAGGAAGAGAAATAGAAGACAGTAAAAACTTCAGTATTAGAGGCTTTAGAAAATCAGAAAAAAACCAATAGTTTATATTCAAAAGTGGACTTAAAACAGTGAAATATTAATAACTCACAGTATAGTTTCAATCAATTTCTAGACTCTAAATGTTGCAATAAGGAATTACGTGGATCAGGCAAGAATAAGGTAAAAACTGTATCTTTAAATAATGCTTCATATATGCATTTGCAATTAAAACTTAACAGAAAATAGTCCATTCCTACAATGTCCTTCAATATTTTCAATACGTCCAAAAAAGAGGCTTTTCAAATAAATTTTTAACACTGATTTTTCTGTAACGGTTGTGCATGACACATGAGATGAAGCAGACAGTTTATGCCAGCACAGTTTTGGTGCCGCATTACTCATGAGCGGTGAAGCCATGAAGAAGACTTGCAGATTATCATGAAAAGAATGAACGAGAAGTTTTGCTACACCTCTTTATGGCATGCAATTTAGAAAAGAACTAATTTGTGACACTTCCAGTTACTTTTTCAATACTGTGCAGGTGTGTGCAAGCACGCAAACACAATAGCTTTTGCAAGTGAAACCAGGAAGTCAGAGGTGTCCTGGAACATGGTGTGCTCTTGGTTTCTCAGCAACACACCACTGACAGTCGTACACTTCCACTGAGAGGGGTGAAATTTACTGTTAGGAGTTTGGTGATGAAACCCTTGTCAGTGGGATTTTTAAGTAGAGTCTACAGAGGGATTTGCTCACACAGATGCCTTAACAGAGCAGGGGCCTAAACTGGTGCTGGTAATGCACTCATCATTCACTGCAAAGCTGTTCAATTTCCTAACTCTTGCTCTCACATCCTGCTGAGTCAAGGCAGTAGAGACAGCCACATGTGAATAGCCAAGTTTCTCTGCTGAGACATGAATGTGAGAAAGGGCCTGCCAAAACAATGACCTCAGCATGCCCAGGGAGCATTTCTAGGACTGAATTCCCCAAAATAAAAGACTTTCCTTAAAACTTCTGTATGATCTTCAGCTATTCTTCCTTGACAGTGATAACCCTGCTTGCTCTTTGCATTTGATGGACAACATCTCTGCATCACAGCATACACACCAGACTCACTTAGTCTGCACCCTTCTATGGCTGAAGAGAAGCTGTATATGAGCTGGTTGCTCCTGACCAAATGAACTGACATTGGCAGAAATCTCAACTCTGTAGGACATGAACATACCCAAACAAACAACAACAACACTGGGACTGTATGCCTGAAACAGCAACAACAGTCAGCAAGTATTTACATCCAGTGCCTACCACTGTCTCTTGAAGTAACCATAAGGAATTCTGTGTTCATCACTTTGATAACTTTACCTTTTCCAGCTCCATCTTGTGTACTGGAGAACTGGACAATGGCCCATCGGAGTCCACAGCTCCCGTACAGTTGCTACACACATCTTTTATAACCTTAGGAGGCAATGCAAAAATTTATTAATTATTCATAAAATACAAATCAAGATAAATTATATGTGAAGGTGAAGGGAGATGGGAAGAAGAATCACACAGACATTTACTAGGCTGGCATGTGTCAGGCAGGCTGCCACTACAACAACTTCTCCACACTCCCTCCCTAAGTCATGTCACGTATGACCTGGAGGAGACATAATGTCTAGAGGTGGAAGGTTTCAGTTTCTAGACAAGCTAAGCTCCAAGGTACTCCTAAGTAAAGAAACCAATAGTGCTGCTGATTTCCATGTGCTAGTTTTGCAATATGACCTCAGCTGACAACACCAAACCAATTTCATTACAATGACAAAAATGTGGGATAAAATCCAAGGTCCTTCAAGACAATGGGCAAGAGTTTTGCATAATACATTACCCAGATGCTCTTTTTTTTGCTATTGGAGAACTAACGAAGTGCTGATCAACTTAATACTGCACAATGGTATTTCATGGCATTTTTATATTATACTTGCACATTAACTTAGAGGTATAGGTCAAAGTAATTGTAAATACATTTGTAGAAAATGGAAATGGAACATTCTATTTTTTAGAAGTTAAATAAAAATCTATAATCTGAAATTTATTGATATTTTGATAGAATTTGAATGACTTAAAAACCTGAAACTATATAAATGTAAAACTACATGATGAGTAAAGATGTTTGATCATTCCCCATGGACACAGCTACATTTCTGATCTCTTGTGAGGTTTCCACCAGCCTATTATCAGCCTGAAACTGCTTGAGCTGATGAGAATAGACTCTCGATCCAGACTCATGCCTAGGGAGTGCTGAGCTTCACACTGCTGACAACAGACATGCAGCCACACAAGGACAGCAGAACCAGGAGAGGTACGAAAGGCATCCTATTCTGTTGGAAGTATCACTGCTAGACATGGATACTTTCCCTTTTGCATGTACTCATGCATGTTTACATATCCAGCTCCTCCCTTTACACTGTTTATAGCAAGCCCAGCTAGCAGAGAGTAGAATCTGGCCGGTGAACATCTACTTCCAGGGAAAGTAACAACTGGCTAACTCTCAAAATTCAGTTTTCTTTCAAGAAGAAAAAAAGTAAACCAACAAACACCTTTTTAGATTCAATCTGAACAATTTTGATGTGGAAACTATTAAAAAGCTAAAGATAGCACCAAACAGTCCCTTCCCAGCATTTAAGTTCCCTTTAAGGGTAAATCTAAAACAAATCAAATGTTTATGGGTTTACAAAGACCCTATTGCTACTCAGGAGCACATCGTATATTATGGGCATTATATGCCATAAAAAAAAGGAAGAGCACCAACCTCATTTTACAGAGGGAGAATCCATGAAATCACTCACTCAATCATACATAAAAAAACCTAAGCAAAACCAGGAAATGAACCTACACTCTTATTTCTGAGCTAGTATCTTAAAGCACTTCAGCATCCTTTCTTGACTATCTGAACTTTCCTGTATTTTGTTACAGAAACAAGCCCAGTATTTCATTGCACTTTGCATCTTTTGTAATGGAAAATTTAGATATATCAGTTGCAGGATATTTGCAGTTCAGAGTTAAACACAGTCCTGAATCCCTCCAAAACATAAGAATTTTATTTATGTGTATTGTTTTATTTTCAATTGCTTGTCCTCAGCATGGTGTAAATACACTGCTCTTCTCTTCCAAGAGAAATGTGACTATATAGTTTCTGGGAACATTCATTTCTGTCTCCTGAATGACCCGCATTCAATGGCTCATGTTTTCAGCATCTGCTCACACCACACAGTTAGTTAATTTTGGCAAAGGCAGATAATAATGGGAGTTACAGACAGAAGAGAGGGAAATGATTTGGCAGCAATAACTAAGTAGTATGTGCAAAGTCATGCACTCAAGTAAATCCGGTTCTTATCATACCCCGCATATTTAAGGAGAAGCTAAAGTGTTTAATTGGGTTGTAATGAAATTTTGATTAAAAAAAGGCACATTATCAAGAGGGGTTGGTAGTAGGATCTGAAGTAAATGCATATGCAAGGGTCCAACATTTCATTTGGGTTCAAGAGGTTCACTGGCAGAGACTTGCTCATCACCTTCTATATGCAATATAATTGTTTTCAATGCACAGCATAAAACTCATTCTTCTATAGCTCACCAGGATGAAATGTCTTTCATATATATAATGGTTGGCTGGATGCACTTTCTGTAATTACGTTTGCAGACATGTGCCATTATAAATCTGGTTTTCACATGCATATAGCTTTAGCTTAAAATTTTAAGGATAAAACATTCCACTAGCGTTGCCAACTTGCATAATTTCAATCACAAGACTCAGAAGTTCACATCAGTTTTTTCTGTGTTCCATCTCCTGGAGTCATATTAAAACAAAAGATCACTATTTTCATTAAAAAGTAGTTGTGAGCAAGTGTGGGAAGTGGAGGTCAGGAAACTTCTATCCATTGCAATGAAATGTGTGAAAATATGAATAAACTTTTCTCAATGGCTTCGAAACTAGAAAGGCAAAACCAAGGAACCCTCCAATGTGTTAGTTTTAACAAAATGGCATCATCTGGAAGGCTGTACCGAGAATACCTGACAAATATTTCATTAATAATTGGAATTGTCTCTCTTCTTAGAAAAAGGAAGTAATTCTTTTTTGCTCACTATAAATGCCTTTGTACATTACGTACACACACACACACACACAGAGGCTGATCTGCCATAGAATCAAACTGAGACTATGAACAGTCTATCTATACAAATATTTAAAATGTATTGGCAAATGTAATCAGAAAACTGAAGACCTTTCATTTCTTTGGATAGCCTCAAAACTAAATAACAAAATTTTAAAATATTTTAAAGCATTTAAAATAATCTTACACAAGAATCTCAAATACCACAATTATCACTACCATGTTACAATTAGCAGACTTCAGAAGTGTCTCTTTCAAATGCAGATCTGGAAAAACCTTGTGCAGCCTGAACTGTATTATTATTCCTTATTTATAGAATTATGGAATTGTTTAGATAGACAATCGAGTCCAATTGTTAACCCAACACTGGCAAGGTCACCACTAAATCATGTCCCAAAATGCCACATCTACAGTCTTTTAAGTATCTCCACAGATTGTGACTGCACCACCACTTTGCTGGGCAGCCTGATCCAGTGCTTGACAACCATTTCAGTGCAGAATTTTTTCCTAATATCCAATCTAAACTTCCCCCAGTGATACCTGGGGCTGTTTTCTCTTGACTTGTTGCTTGTTACCTGAAAGAAGAGATCAAATCCCACCTGGCTATAACTTCCTTTCAAGGACTTGTAGAGAGCGATAAGGTCTCCTCTGATCCTCCTTTTCGCGAGGCTAAACAACCCCAGTTCCTTCATTTGCCCCCCATAAGACTTGTGCTCTAGACCTTGAATCCCAGCTGGATCAGGCTATATATCTGAGTATGGCACTGAGTACAGTGACATGAGGCACAGAGGGAAAATATTTGCAGGTAGAAAGCTGGAAATATTCCCTGCCCTGGGTCATTGACAATATTGAAGTCAGTGGAATTTCTGCCACATGCTGTCTGGAATATTTCCCTCTTTAAAACCATCTTATTACACAAGCACTAACATTTACTATAAAATCTTTATACCTGCTTCACCTACAAATTTCTGTCATTTGTAGATTTGTAGTTCCTTGTTGTTGATCTCTCTGGGACCTCAAAAGGAATACGACTAAAAGTTGTCCTGTGGTTAAGAAGCTTGCAGACCTCTCTCCTGGTGGATAACACTGGATGAGTTCAGGCTAAACACTGCCCTTACCTACAGGGATGTGATTGCACCATCTCATTTCATCTTGTGTTTTCATGAAATGCACAGGAGAAGCTCACACTTTTAATATGATCAAGTCCAAGGGAGGAAGCCAACAGCCTGATTGCCTCATTTACTTTATTTAACCAGGACAGAAATGCATCCAGCCACCCACCCACTTGTCCCCCTCTACCCACATGTTTTGCAAATACTGGAATTGCTAGAAACAGGATGGCTGTGTCCCCTGGTTCTGCCACTTAACTCTGAAAACAGAAATACAGCAAAGATGAAATCTGCTCAAGTACAACACAGCAGAGGGAAAACTGTTTGGCTCCAGATGTAAGTCAGTATTTCTCATTCCTGAAACATTCCTTTTTCACTGCTGGAGCAGTACTGTCTTTCTGGGACTTTCTTTCATTTTGGAATGACTAAATTCTCATTTTCTCTCTCTAGTGGACCCTAACACACTATATATGTTAGTATCAATCTCCTTCTTAAGAGAGCAACAAAATTCATTTAGTGTTTTTCAGAGAAGAAATGCCCCAAGGAGTTTACCTAGAGGAAAATTTAGGTAGGAAAGGCAGAAATTATTCTCATCATAGCCTATACTTTAAGTCTCATAAAGAAACCCCTTTTGCTTCTGTACTGGAAAATATTATTCTCGAGCACCCATTAACCTGAAAAGATTAATCTTCCTGCTTTATTGCCATTTGTTTGAGCAAAGCGAGGATGAGATTTTGCCACACTAGCAGCCAGTAAGCCAATCTTTAGTGCCTGTGTATCCCCTTAAAAATACTTTTCTGACTTACTAAACCAAGACAACCCCTGTATCATTTCTCCTGCATTATTACCATGAAGTATATTGCCATATATGGCCACTGGATCGGGTACAGTGCAGGGAAGGAAGCGCTGGGTGGCTGGGGAGGGTGGCTGGAGGCACTGCTGCTGCAAGAGCAGAGGTACTCTGTGCAAGGGGAGCTGCATCCCCAGCTGGGCAGCGTGAAGATGCAGATCTCACTTTAGGCTGTCAGTCTGAGCTAGGTATCATTTGAATTTTCCATCAAGCTGCGAGTAGGAGAGAGGAGGAATAGGTTCTTGTGATGAAAGCAAGGACCAAGACACAGCCCTCCTGGGTTCTGCTCTGACATCTACTACAGCTTGTATTTGGGATTTTAGACAGGAAACTCAAAGAAAACTTATCACTGAGAAAACAAGTAAATAGGATGCTTGTGGTTCTGTATTCATGGATGGTTTGGTTGTTGTTTTTTTTTAATTTACATATACATCTGGGTTTTTTTAAGACATTCACTGTCGTCCGTGGTGCTGGTCATACACACACACACACACACACACTCACACACACACTCCCACCCACACACACCCACACACACACACACACTCTGGTTCACAGCCAAGCTGGCTCTGTCAAAGTCCACTGGCAGAGTCGTGCAGACTGGTGAAAGCTCCCACATGCAGCTTGGTCCACCACGTCACCAGGTAAGGCCCTAAAAGCTCTTATGCAAACTCACTGATCTCACTGAGACTGAACTGAGGTATTTCAAACCATCTGTTTGAGACAACAGGGGTATAAGTCCTGGGAGGTTTAATTTAGTTTGCACAGCCTTAACTGCTGGTGACAATATGCAGTGCAGAAAGAACTCGTCTCAACTGCCTTGGGACACAGTACGTTCTTTAAGTTACCTCCCAAACACTGCATGGAAATCACTGGTACCCAGTATGCATCCCCAAACACATTTTCTAGTCAATTTTAAGGCTCGATCGTTCAGCACTTGACTCCACTCAGCTACAGAAAGGAGTTAATAACCTCTTTGGGGAACATTACATAAGCCCAGAAAGCAATGTTTGAAGTGTTGAGATCTCTAGCTAGAAATTCCCATAGAAAGTAAAATCAGCCACACAATGTTTACAGTTACAAGCTCATTTTTGTGCTGATTTAAACTGGCTAAAGAATAGCTCTGCCAGTAGTTTACTCTTCAGTAAAACTCAGCCCACTTTAACACTGGAGGACAGAAGATACTTGACTCCCCTCACTAAGCTTAGGGCAGTGAAAAAAGATGTTTTCAAAGGCTTTTGTGAGAAACACCATGCAGTTAATCAGAGATGAAAACTGGGTAGGACAATCAGATAAACAGCCCTACGAGAAGTGTTACAGGATCTTTGGATGACTGGATACAGTCACAACCATGATTTTATTCTCTCTTCAGGGCAAAACATCCCCCTCATTACAACAAGGTCAGAATTGACTGAACATTGTCAAAATGATATATGAAGAAATCTATCCTTATGCCTGGAAAATTCAGCGCTCGGGCACAGACCCTCAACTGAACAGACTGCTGCACAATGTCTTCACATTGTAAAATGCAGAGACGTTAACAAAGGGTGGCTAACGTTAGGGAAAAATGAAAATCAAGGCCAGTACTCCAACCTAGTAATTGCCTGTCGTGCAAGATAAATCAGAAATACATTTTCACAGGAGGAATGACAAGAGGAAGAGAAGGCGTTGAGACCAGACGCTATGACCATTTCCTTCTACCAGCCTTCTACAACAAGCTACTTCAGAACTTAATTTCTTTGGCATCCATGTATTTTTTAGAGCAGTTTCCTTTGGCCTAGTCTAAAGGTTCTGCACACAGAAGACATTCATCTGTATGAATCAAGCCACTAAACAAGCATGTTCTTGCAATGTCAAGTTCTTACTAGTCCTTTTATTTTAAATGCAGCATTTCCCAGGGATGATCACAAATAAGTGCAGTTTCACCAGTCTGCTGAATGCACTGACAAACAGGAAAATTTCAGACCACAAAAGCACATATAGATGCACATACACTCAAGCACTCATGGAAAAAGATCATTTTTGGGTCAGAGTGTGTAAGTACACACATTTTTTCACACACATTTTTGTGGGAACATTATAGGACTCAAGTCTGGAAAATTCCACCACTTTATGTTGCCCACCATATTACTGAGATGATCTCAGCTCTAGCCTGACTTTATACTAGTTTCACTCCTTTCTCAGAAATCTTGACAGGCTCTTTGGTGACATCAGCTATCTTTTTTAACCAAGTATTTGTTAGCTGGTAAAACTGAAACTCCCTTTGTGGTTTCAAGTCTAGACTTCAGTCAGCATTGTGTTTATCAGCTGGTTTTTTTGGTGTAATCTTTACAAAAAAAGGTCTATTCTGCATCTACTTAGAATTTGACTTCCAATAGACACTTTTAAATGATTTACTTAATAAACATATTTTATACTGATTATATCTGAATTGGTTTAGCCTTCAGAGGACAATCTGGCCTACATTTTGACCTTTTAAGTATCAGAAGTAAAGCTTTAATTTTACACTTAACATACGAATTCATGAGAACTCATTGCTCTTGAGTGATATCTTGCCTCAACTGACATGTACCAGGAAGACATCTTATGATTTAAAAATGTGGTTGCAGAGTCCTTTCTCATTGTCAGTCTCTGGATTAACCCATTTTATTAACTACAGAAATCAGAAGTAAGGGACGGAGCATTGGGAAGTATCCTGGCCCTCTGAGTGAGGGAAAGCAGGGGAATTTAAAACCACATCTCCCAAGGTGAATGGTGACCTCTTTCTCAGTATAGGAATGCTTACACAAAGCCACGCATCATTTTCAGAATCTCATTTTAAATAAAGCTTGAATGATCAAAACATAATAATTTATATAATAATAATAAAAAAACACTACATTTTGCTACATTTTTAAAAATACAGAAAGCAATACTCTTTGGGGTTTTTTCCTCCAAAGGACATACTACTTCTGGGAAACATTGCAGCTGTTGCAAGAACTGTGCAGATCATTTCCACTTAGCTGTTGGACAGGCAATTTCTACTGAACAAGCAGAGAGCTGAAGCAGCACTGAGGACCTGGAAGTTGAGTCTCCAGTAGTGCTCCCATCTACTTGAAAGAGTTTTTAATAATAGAGAGCTTTGCAGCATGAAGGGGCTAAATAAAGTGCTGTCAGATTGTCTCCAAATGCTTGCAGATAACATACTATCCAGCCACTCGCCCTCAGCACACACAACTGCGTGAACATGCAACTGCATGAAACTTGTTTTTCCTTAAGTAGCAGGAATGCATCTGGAATATGGAAAAATCTGTTCTGTCTGCCTGTGTGGGGATGCTTTATATACAAGTAAAAAAAAAGAAACAATTTTTATGAAAGAACATCTCATAAATGCCAATGAATTCAGAACTACTAAACTCAAGTTTAGAATAACACAGGAAATAAGGGTGCAGTTACTATGATCTAATTACAGCGGAATTCCCTTGGAAGAGAATATGACTTATGAATTTCTTTTCATTCCAATCAGTGCTTTTGTAACTCTAGCTGGACTACCAGGACAATGGAATGGTGTTTGACTTTAAAACTTTGAACAAGATACTGATGTTACAAGAAGGCTAACAAATACATGGCTGTGATTAGTTTCTATTAAAGTAACAACAGAGAGTGCATTTTTTAAGCTAAGACACAAACTCGCAGTCAAAACAAAACACACACAGACTGCAGACATCCAAAATGTATATTCAAATATTGCAAAATAGGAAATTACAGATTAAGTACATTAGCCCAAAGCAGAAATACCTCTTAAGCTGTATGTTATATCTTCCTTTTCTGCAGAAAAACTACCTGCCATCAGGAAATTCCTACGTGTTTAATTCAATTGTATTTGAAAAATACAATTTACACAGAATGACACAGAATTTATTCTTAGAAAAATAAGTACCATATAAGGTTAGAGCAGAGCAGAGCATGGAGAATGCCCGATGAGTCTTATGCATTCAGACTTTTAGATATATTTAAAAGATTGGATTTCAAGGTCTTAAAACAAGCTACTGGAAGTGCACTGTTAGTTTTCCACACTACTTCACTGACCTCCACATTTGAGACTGGCAAAGTCCAACATAAATACTAGTAATCTGGTTAGGATCCACAACTGCAGCCTTTGCCTTGGGATTTTCCACATTTGTAGACACTGAACAATAGAAGGGAGTGGAAGTTGACAAAAACCAATTCTCAGATGCCTGCATTCCCATGACAAACCATAACAGATAATACACTGCTAAACCAGGATCAACAAACTTGAATGGCTTCCAGGAAGCTGAAGGCTTTTTCTCCATCCAGAGATATTCAGGTATCCCCTCAGAGATCCTTCTTTAAAAAAAAAATAACGTGGGTATCAGCTCCTTCCACCTGAGGGAATTTGTACCTTCCACCCAACACCAGTGCGCCCTAACTACCAAATCTTTCTGGAAAATGAGCTGGAGATGAAGCTGGAAAGGAATTTGCCACCTCTCAGTTCCAGATTATTGTGCTACTAGGGGTGAAAACCATCACAGCAGCAGCACTGGTGTAACACTGAGCTGCTGGATGCCCAAGGAATTCCTCAAAGTTGCTGTCTGTGACTCAGTTTTTAACAGTAGCTGAGCAGGCAATGTGAGCACTTTGTGGGTGGAAAAGCTTCTGGTCAGAAAGTCCCCCTTACCTTTAGCCACTGCTCCGCCTGCTCTTTGCTCTGCACTGCCAGAACCAGGGCATCTGCTCCTTGATGTGAGATCTTCAGCTCATGCTTTTTCTTTTTGCTGTCTTTGGGAATATAGGTGATACTGCAGTCGTTCAGGAGCAGTTCCATCTGGGGCTGCTGGTCCTTAGAGCTTTTGTAACACTAAACAAATATAAGGAAAGTTCAGAAGTTAGAAATTACCTTTCTGAACCTTGGGGGAAAGCTTTTATTACAAAGAAATGCTATTTTTTAAATTTTTAATATTTTTTTACACATCCCATTACCACATACCACAGAGCTCACCCAAAGCCAACCTTGTATTTCTTCTTCTCATCCACGCTGTAAAGCAAAATTACTTCCAGACTGACAAGAATAGACATTTTTTATTACAGGACAGGTACAACATATGGAGAGCATTAAGCATCTCTGTGTTACCCTTATGACTCAACCTTGACCTTGATCAGGTAGGAAGAGGGTGATTTAGGATATCTGTTCACATGTAACAGCAGAATAAACTTGTATAGTTAACGACTTTAAAGCCCAGATGTTTACCTTGCCCTCCAGCAACAGACCAGCATATGAAGGCAAATCTACATCAGTGCCTACACACTGCAGTTGCAAAGTCACTGGCATATGCCTTACTCAGCTCTTGATTTTCCAGAGGTAAGTAAAAAAAACTGTAACTGTGTGGAAAGTGGGCAAAGTCACACTTTTTCAGTAAATACAGTTTAATAGTCCCTATTAAAAACTACATAAATTTCCACACTACTTTACTTGATAAGCTCCTGGTTAAAACTATATAACTGATGTGATGTTTTTTCCCTCATGAGTAAATGCTATCAGTGAACAGCCACTTTCTGCTGGATTACTGATGACCTACTCTCTGTTTAAATTGGTGATTTGAAGATGAAGGGTTTCTCTTTACACCACTTGTCCTGCAGACTCAGCCTCTATTCCCACCTTCCAAGACATCAGTACAGCTGAGGTTCCCAAAGCTGTTGTAGTGCAAGACTATAGAGCAATGTTTAACTGTGGATGTGAATCCAGTTATATTATACACTTACATAAACTGGGCTTTTCACATACAAATAAGCACTAAGGCTGGTAAGATACCTGCTAGTAGAGGAAGCTGATCATCAAGAAGACTAACTAGTATCTGCACACACAGAATATCTCAGCATAAATGTGAACAGAGAAAAGCAGAAAAGTTTGAACTTTTGCACATCTGCAGCAGTATTCATTTCATGATACAACTGTCAGAAGACAGTATCCGTTAAAAGTATGTTATAAACACTACAACTTGGGCTGAGCAAATACAGCTGAGCAAAAACCAACTTCTACGGGCCACTGACAATCCTCCTTCCCTCTCCAAAGCCCATTATATCAAAGTTTCTCCAGTCTGGAATAAGATTTTATGTTTGGAACATTTAAAAAATATTAAGTTTTCAAGTTATGAAATCTTGAAAATACACAACATTAGTCACTTTAAGAATCAATAAACAGCATATAATTCCTTTTATATTAATATAAATATTTTATTTATGACTATACATTGCTAAAACTGAAGTATGTATATATTAAAGGATTTTAAGTGAAAAATTATTTCCAACTAAAAGTTATTTCTAATGTCTAATGCGAACTAAAATATTTTTGTTTTATGATGACAGCTGCACTTCTGACACAAGCAATTATTAATCCCTAAGAACATGTATTTGTTTTACTTGCATATTTCATAAGTTAAATGTCCAAGTCCTCCTTCAAGCAATAAACCAATCTTGTGTAACTTCGTTGTTAAGACTCCTATTGCGATTTTTATTTTCTTTAATCTCCCATTATAGAATTACCGAAAGACAATCCCTATAAGGAAAAAATAAGCTTTTCAGACCACACATGTGGCTAAAGGAAATGAAAATATAAAAAATAACATCTTTTTATATAGAAAAACAAATGTAACTGTAGCAGAAATATTGTCTGACATCAGCGAAAAATCTGCTTCTTTGCCTCTTTGCTTTCTTCAAGCTGTTATCAGATGGTCCTGAAATCTGATATGATACTGATATGTATGATAAAAATGTGGACTAAGGATAATGACATTATAGGAATATAATAAAAGCTGAATCAGAATGAAATTTTTTACATTTATATAGAACAGGATGCAAAAATTAAATCCTCAGTAACCACTGAAAACAAACAAATTCAGTCCAACTATATTTTCACAAATCTCTTACTGTTATTTCATATCCTTTTATTTTCTATACTGCCATAAGTACAAATATATTGTAAAGCAAACACACCTAAGCTACACTATACCAGCATAGAACAAAGAGGTTCTACAGAAGATGTTCTATCACCTGTTAATCAGCTTTTAACATTTGTTAGTTATTTAATTAGTTACAACAGTTGTAAACACCAGATCGGAAGGCAGGGAGTGTCTAAGACCCCAACTTATTGATTAATACAAGCATCAGTTCACTCATAATGACACAGAGTATTTCCCTCAATTAGGCTCTCTTTTCAAAAAACAAGAAGACATCCATAAGCAGACAATTTATGGCAACTCCAATCAGAAAAAAAAACCAACAGATTTGCTGAAGGAATAAATACATCCACTTGTTTCTTTCCTTTCTATAATGCAGCTGTGCATCATGTGAACACTGCATCTGTAATTACTGCAGAACAGATGGCAAAGGTTTAGTTTAAAGTGTATACATTACCACAGCATATGCTGCCAAGTGAATTCTCATTCTAACAAGGGACTTTTCTCTCCAGCAGTCTGATCCAACAGTTCACACACAAAGCTCCCTATGAGATTCTTTGTCCGCAGGGAATGAAAGATTGGATTTACAGTTTCAGCAAATTTTTTTTCCAAATTAAATATTTTAAAAGATAATATGCCAGACTTTCTTTCCAATATCAGGAAACAGCCTGGGCTTAACCTTAAATGAAACAAAAATCAAAGTTCTAAGTGGCTAAATGATACACTTATAATTTCATTGCTTCTCTGCTTCTCAGGTAAATCATGACAGAACTCTTTGGTAAGGTTACTGTAGACTTGGCCACTGTTTGCAGAACCTATTCCAAAAATCAGATTCCTGTAAAAATAAACACATCATCTAAAAGGTAAAAAGAAAATTTAGCTAGCTAAAAATAAAATTACCAGTAGTTTGTTTTCTTTGATAACACACAGTAGTTTGGTCCATTGCCCAAATCGTTTCTTTCTAAGAAGGAAGGCACAGATTTTGGCGTCCTTCACCAGATCCATAGAGGCTTCCTCGGAAGGCCACTGATGTCTCATTTTCTTTCCCTTTCCATCCTCCTCCTCTTCATCATAGGATTCATAAGAGCTGCTCATAGCATCTGAGTCATAATCTTTAAGAAAAGTGTAAAAGTATTAGGTTAAAACAATAAGCCATGAAGTAACTGAAATAATTGAAAACCTCAAGAAGGTTCATTTTAAGTTAAGGCTTTTGAAAGTCAGCCATGAACAAATTACTGTTTCAGTGCTTAGTAGTATCAATACATTAAGTTAATTGAATAAGAGTTGCTGTTCCGTTACGAAACTCTATAGAAGACCCGTAGAGACACCTCGTGAATTTTAAATTAAAGAATAAGCTGGGAATACATAGCTAGAATTTCAGATGGTGTTTTATTATCTTCAAAACATTATTTGACATATATCTTCATTTTTTGTAATTCTTTCACAGAGAAACATCATCTTGCCTTAGTACAACACATCAAGAAACATACACTCCATATGACAAAGGTCATAAGAGTATATTATGGGGCAATATCTACCTATCATAACATTTCATGTAATTTTCAAATAGAGCACCTGCTCTGATACAATTAACATTCAATAGACAATGCTGTCCCTTGAATTACAGATTCTGCTGGAGTTAAAGGCATTGTGCAAAAAATGTTTTGTTCTATGCTTATCCTAAGCAGCTTAATCCTGCTCCAAGCTTGGGCTTGGAATGGACACTTCCACTTTAATTAAACAATCTTCCTTCAGGCCCTTCATTTTCAACAATGCAGACAGATCTAGCAGCACCCTCAACTACCAAACTATTTTGCCATTATCACAGAACCTTCTCTTCCACCACTCATACTTATTTATTTGTTTATGTGGGTATAATAATACCTGAAGGCATACCTGTTATCTATCCATTGGCACATGTTCCCGTGGAGGAAAACTGGAACATTTTTAAGAGCTGAAATTTCATCTAAATATTTCAAAGAGACTTTGATATATTTTTAGGCCAGAAGGCAGAAGAAAATCTCTCATTTGCTCCAGCTAGGTAATTAGGACACAGTTGGGGTATAAGAAGGAGACCTGGAAAGACTGAGAAGAGGACAAGAGGGCAGGTTGCTGGAGAGCTCCTTCTGCATCAGTTCCTCCCAAAGTTTTTAGTGAGAATGGGATATGCCCAGACCTCATCTCTCTGAAGCAAGATATTCTGATCCAGTTTGTGTTTCCACAGAAGTGTAAAAGACGGTATATGTTCATTTCAATGTGGAATGAAAATAAAAGTTCAAGTTCTGGAAGCTTCTTTTTTTGTTGGGGCTTTTTTTTTTCCCCACCTCCTTAAATTGAATTGCTGTCTTCTGGTCAATTCTGCTACAGAGTTTTTGGTTTGGGGTAGCTCCATATGGGCAAGTGGTAAAAGCCTCAGACGATTATCAATGGGAAAACACTACAATTTTTCGCTTGCTCTACAAAAATCAAGAGAAGGATGGAAATACTTAGGGCAGATGTTTAAACTGACAGATTTGGGAACATCTATTCCACAGTATTTATTTTTGCAGATTTGTTTAAAAGAGTGTATAAAATCTGGTGGAACTTGTCGCTTCATCCATCTCTTTCACTTTCCTCCTCATGGAGTAGGAAAAAAATCTAAACAAAAACCCACCATAAACCAGAACCAAACCAAAACATTCTCCCTGCTCCGACTTCTTTCTGAGCAGCTTTCCAAAGAAACACTTCCACTTTCACACAGAAACATCAGGAAATGCCTGAGATCACTGACCACTCACAAACCATAGTAGCATGCCAGCCTCTGGGAAGCAGAGACATAATTCATGTGGAGCTACCAAATAAAAAGATGTAAGGTCTGGTAATTAAATAAGCATCTTCAAGGTCTTCTCCCAAAAGCACAGGCTGTGCCCTTGGCTCTAGCTGCCATAACCAAAGCTGCCATCTCTCTGGGAACTTCTTTTTCAACTCCTGACTTTCCCTTTTCAAAAAATAATAGTTAGATGCCCATAACTTCCTCATCCTTCCTTTATATTCAGTTATATTCTTCGTTGGAGCTATGCAACTGTCACAATGTTCACCTTGATGTTTGGCCCCTTTCTACAACACTCTTCTACCTCATTTGTGCCTTTGCTCTAATTTTACAAAAATATTATTCTGAAACAAATTCTTTTTAGGTTAGAAGTACAAATAAGAAGTCACTACTCATATGCTGAGATATGGAAATACTAATCTGGTGGCATTTTTCTGTATCATTAATAACAAGATTTTTCCTCCAAAATTAAGAAACTACCTTTTCAATGTAAGAGTGTCTGGGGGTTAATTTTCATCAGATGAACCTGAAACATGGCTGTACAGGGGTAACAAACTTCAAGAGAGTAGAGCTGGGTGATTCTTCTACATTCTGAGTACACATCGAAGAAGGGAAGTTTGCATGTCAAATACCTTTCTATCAGAAGACCGTATTTCTAAGTGCATCAGTCAAAAGGATATAAAAATGGAATCTGTTTTAACACATTGGGTTTTCTCCCTCTTTAGAATATGACTTACGTTTTTCATATTGCAGAAAATAATGTTTCACCTTGAATAAAATTACAGGTCATCCCTTTGCCATATATCAAAAAGTTGGTTTTCTTCTGACCATAGACCCCGTGCAACTATCTTGCCTTCTTTCCAGCAAATTTACTGGGTTAAATCATCACCTTTTCCTCACAACACTGAAAACCATATGATTTCTGTTCCTACAGTTAAGTTTTACCAGTTTCAAAAAAAAATAATTGTAGGAAGTGCTGATTGAAACTTCACAGTAGAAACTGAAATTCTGCATGGTAAATACCGTATACGTATTTCCTATGTGGTTGGCAAGCGTTCCAAGTGCAGATTTCCTGTTAGCCATAAGCTGTATGCTCAGCAGAGGGACTTTGCTGGCACAGCAGTTGCAGTTTCATCCAAATCTCTGTTTATAGGAGAATGAAAGCCAACAGGAGCTTCTGAGACTCCCATCCTGACACAGCCTAATGGGATCTCTGGGGACCCTTTGCCATATCCTGCCCATTAACTATGTCTCATGTTTCTCTTCTCCTTGGTTTGTGGGACTCTTGGCCAGATGAAGAGGTTGTTGTGTGACTCACACGAGGAAGGATGCCCACCTTGGAGTACTCATACCATCCCTGCTGAAACTTGGCTGCTCTTTACCACACCCTGGTTCTACTGCTTGTTTCTCCAAACTGCTCTATCATATCCAAAACAAGTGTTCCAGGCTCTGAGACATGAACCATCTCATGTAAAAAAAGTGAAAAAAGTCTCTCCAAAATAAAGTGGGTTTAGTCTACTAAAGTCACAGAGAGTAAGAATGCCCTGATACAACAGGTTCCAATGCTGCGATTCTACCATTTTTTGCATCTTTTGCACTTTCTGAATACTCTAGCTTCTTTTGACATTGGCTTTTCACCTTTATGTTAACCAAAATTTTCCACTGCTAAGACAAGAAAAACACAGTGGACTTCCACATTATTTGTAATAGTATATTCCTAAGACATCATTCAGGCATATCTTACAGATCAGGAGCTTTTAATACAGAGTTATCAGACAAGTCAAATAACTCTTGCTTTCATCTACATGCAAGTGTTTGCTTACAGACAGATTACAGGGAGTTGGGAAAGTTATAGCTATTTAATTTTCATGACCTATATTCCGCAATTTTCTTCAGTTTTAGTTTGCCTTTAAATGTAAGTCTCCTTGCTATTAATGACATTACAAAAATATTCCTTAGGAGTATTTACTTAAGATAGTATCCTAACTGTTTAACAGTTTACTCTGTACTTCTTACACTTCTATACTTCTCATACTTCTTTGTTATTGTCTTCTCCATCTCAAATAGTCTGAACAGCTAAGGTTACATCTTTTAATACATTGCTTTAGGGGCTTATTTTAATTACCACACAACTGGATTTACTGCAAGTTTTGCATGATTGGAGATGTGTTACTAATGGCACACTAAATTTAAAAGCAATTTCATTACCAGTGAAGAGGGGAGTACTTTTAACGTAATTTAAAAATATGATAAAGAAGTTCAGAGCATAAGAAAATACAGCAAATTCTCAGCAAGTGAGATGCTGAGTTACATTAGCAGAGTTTTAAGTGTATTGACATACATACCTAAAATATGGAATAGTTAAGAAATTTTTAAGGCTGATAGCTTAAATATTTATTATGCCTTTGGATGGCTAAGCACAACAAAAAAATCAGCCTCATATTTTGTCTTGTTTTTCCCTAGGTGATCCTTTAGCAGCGTGATAAATATTTGCGCTGTTAATATTTTTCTTGCTTGACAAAACACAAATCCGAAGCTCACTGGATTACAGGGTGTAGTAGGACCACCCTACAGCATTTCAATGGAGGAAATGAAGAGATGAGAAATTCTGCTGCTCTTCTACGTCTGTATGTCCTTTAATTTGCTTTCCAGTACATGAAACTCTTCATTACCTTGAATTTCTTACGTTAATTAAGACCTGCTAAACAGTCTTAGTTTGTGCAGAGTAGAGATGAATAATACTTTAGTTGTAAGGTAGCTCCTATGCATATTTTAAGAACAGAGAGATCATTTTATTCATTTGTTCTGGTTCAAATAACTAAAGTGGCTATCAAATGGGGGAAGAAACGCCTTTAATTTCTGGGCCAGAGATTAAAACAGCCCTACACAAGTAGCAAGTTACCCCAGCCAATAAAAAAAGCAGCAAAAAGAAAAATCTGTGCAACTTCTTTGGTACATCAAGTGCTGTTGACTGATCCTGTGTAACACTCACAGCAGTTATTTTAGAGTTTCATCAGAGTGGTCTCTGCACAGCTCTACTTAAGTGCATAGGTCCTTGGGTAAGTATTTGGTCATGAAAAAGACCACTTGGGTGCTTCAGAATAACATTCTGGTGGTCACTCGGAGGCAGCCTTTTGCCTAGTGCACTAAATGAGTAGTCACAGAAGTAATGCCACATGCACCACACTTGGCTTGTGGGAGCCAGTATGACCAATTTGTCCCTTTCAACAACGTGCCATTAGAAATGCTGCAAATCACATATTTTCAGTAATCTCTTTTTTCTTTTTATTTGTGTGTTTTAGTAAGCAATTCAGTGCAACAGAAGCACAGCAATAGATGTGCTAGTCAGCATCACTTTCTGAGACCTCTACAATCACAATATCATCAGTTTAGAGGGGTTTACTCTGACGGTGTTTAACTTTGGACTCCTGGTCCAATGCCCTCACCACATTCATGGTTCAAAGCAGTACAAAAGACTAGTGGCTAATTTGGATCCTCTGTCTCCAACTGCTGCTGAAACTTGCTTTATGTGCATCTAACTTGAGCTCCAAGTTTAGTTTCCTCTAAAACGAGCCTGGTATGTGCATATCAAAACAGTTCTGCAAACCAAACCAATGTATGGCCAGTGAAGATAACCAGCACTGGTCCCAAATAGTCAAAGCAATGCCTACGACACATCACCACAGCAGTAACAGAGACGTAGTTGTCAAATACTAAAAACATCGAAGGACACTGGAAGTACTGATTGCTCCAAAACCGATCTGGAAATATTTTACTCACTGGAAGTGATGTACTCAGGAGCCTTCCCAGGACTAAGTGGCACTGCCTCTTCGTAATAGCCTTCAGGAAGGGAAGATGTTGGCAATGGTGGAGGCCCATTATCTGGTGGCTAAATGAACAAAAAAACCAGAAAGTGATTACAGATCAACAACATGTTAAATTAAAAGTGGTCAGAACATCTGCTCATGAACAGTGCCAGTACAACCAGCCTTATAAATCCTGCTCTTGTGACTATTTCTTATGTTAACTAACTCTAAAGGCAAGGCTGCGGAGGGCTGAATCAGATGCCCTTTGAATAACGAGGTGGGATAGCGTCTTAGAGAAACAAGCAAAATCTCAAGTTCCTCATATGTCGTTACAATTAAACAATAGTAAGTCAAGGTTGAGATTTGAAGCGACAGAGTGAATTAATTATGTTTCATACATTTTCAACTGTGTATCATTATTGCCAGGACTTTTACCTCTACTCATGATGAAGCAGAACTTTCTGGCATGTTCTCCAGCTAAGGACAGGTTTAAATATCCTACTTACCATTGCTAAGGATTGCAAAATCAAGATAACAGCTACGTTAAACTACATTAAACTACATTTACCACTAGGTGGTAAAAACACTAGAAATATGAAGTTCTCTATTCAAGAACTGGCAATCTAAAGGGTCTATGGAAGAAAGAGATTTCTGTGCATAGACCATTTTACAGTGTTAAGGCTTATTTATTAGTATTTTTTACCTAAAATAATACATATTATAGCAGCAAACAGCAGTTTGGTTGGACAGTTTAGAAAAGTTAAATGGCCTGGGCTGGTAGAGACCAAGAAAAGAAAATTTAAACCATATTTTCCTACTTTTTTTTCAATGGCAAATCAATTCTTAATATACACATTAATATTTATAATGCTATTTCTAGACAGTGCAAACTGAGCTACAAACAATGAAAAGTTTGAAACATCAAGAAACTATTACATGATAAAATAAATATGTCAAATACCAGGTCAAATTCTAAAATGCTTCTTTGCTAAATATAAACCTGCTTTAAATTTAAAACTGACCGACTGCTGGTTTGTTGATACAGTAACAAAGTAAATTTAGTACTCTGTGACTTCTTCCATATGACTTTGCTGTTCTATTTCCCTAACAAGTACCAAAACAACTGTATTTTACAGAACTCATTTGCCACAGGTTTAGTTTCATCTTTACAGACTGGAGAAAATACTGAAGCCTTTTTCCAGTACCAGTGGTTTATTGCATGATTACAAAAATCTAATTTGCAAGCAGAGTTTGCAGCTATTTCTGCAGTAAAGCTTTTTCAATACACTTATCTCTTTTTCTCATATAATGACGGAAATGCAATGGTGTTTGTCTGCATTGGACTGATCCAGAGAACAAACAGAGATACTGAAGTAAGAAACACTAGTCAGGGTGAGCTTTGCTTATGGTCAGATACTGACATTTGTGGACGGTAACTGTGGTGGGCTGAGTAGTCTAGCAGAGGCACAGAGACTTCTTCCACATCGCATAGATGAAGCCACAGTGATTATACCCCTCTTTTGCTGCTGACCTAAAGTCCCTTGGGAGGAACTTGAACTTTAAAAACATCTGACAGTACCTGTAGTGAAATTATTTATGTGGGCACTTTCACGGCTGGATTAATCTTTGCGCATTTCAAAGCCAGGTATCTCCAAATCTCATTACTCATTACACACCTACACCAGACACCTCATTCTTAACAACATCATCAAGATGAGCCCCACCCTTAGTGTGCTCTGCACTTAAATTCATATCAAATAGGTTATTCCACCTTGCAGGTAACGTGTATTCCCAGTGTGCAAGAAGGCCAGGACTCATGAATAAACCTGTCCTTCAGCTCAATCAGCACGGACTTCCCTTTGTGCACCAAGCAAAATCAGAAAGTTTTTCATGCACAATGAAATGATTCATGACTCAACACAGAAATTCTTGGTCAGATTGACATTTATACTAATATTACTTCTATATTAAATGATATAGCCAACTTATTCTGTCACAATCAATTACAGATTTTACAGATGGCAATTACTTGTTATCTACAATGTGAACAAAATGAGTTTTCCTCATAGATCAGATGTGCTAGAGAAATTATCTGTCAAAGAAGCAAAATAATTAAAAAATGTGACTTTTAGTGTAGGGCCTCTGTAATTTTTAGGGAAAAAAAATCCAATTCCCAACCTGCACATCATCACAAAATAAATTATCTTTCAAGGTTAGCTGCTGCTGCACAACAGGCATAAGGGACATTAAAAATTATTACATGTTCGTTAATGTTGGAGAATTGACAGCAATTATGAAATACTCTACACACATCACCTCTGTGTGGCCTGAACTGCTAGACACAAGAGGGAAAACTGCCTGCAAAGAGTTCAGATTTTCTTCCCTTCAGGTGGGTAGAACCTTTTTCTAGTGAGTTGATGTCACACTTTGTTCCTGGGGCAGTGTAGATTCACACCACTCCTTTCACCAGACAGACACATTAATATCTTGGTCTAGCCTTAAAGCATTTTTCTCACTAGATGTGTACATACAATATAGAAAACTCCTATCACAATTAAATCTCATTCACCCAGGAAATACCTGTCCTATTTCAATTTTGACTTGACAGAGCACTGAGGTTTCAAAGCTGTATTTTATCCAGGAACAAATAAGAGGTTCCAATAAAGATCAGGGGGAAAAAGTCCTTGTTTTTAGACAAAATGTTATTCAGAAAGAAAGAAAAAAGGAAATGAAACACAAATGGTGCTTGTCTGATTTTGACCCTGCTGGAGCACCAGTTACTTCATACAGCTGGGGCGGGCTGGGCTGTCCAGCCAACGTCAACACAGATGGAATCCATTGCTGAATTAACCAGGCCCTCCTCTCTGAAATGCATTTTGCAGTGCTTGCCATAAAAAAGTTGAAAACAATTATTAAAAAAATTAGTTTGTAAGAAAAAAAAAAGGAAAGAGAAACATCCAATATTAAATTTCTGATAAAAGCACAGATGCTTTAATATTGAAAAAAAATCCAATTGATTAAATATGAAATAAATAAATCTCATTCAAATTTGTACCATAAACAACTATGTCTATTGGGAGATATGAAATATATAAGAGTTTGGGTACCAAGATATGTAAAAGGATATGTGTGCATTCTGGTATTAGTTACTAATACTTATAGTGCTTTAATTTTTTTACTCTGGCTAGTTACATTGTTTTATTCTTTCAACTAGGCGATTTTTAGTGGAAGAATTTTGATGAAATTATGAATTATGACCTGAAATAAGTCTTTATTCAATAACTTTTCAATAGTCTACCTGAAAAAATAACAAGGCCATAAAACCCACAAAACTATTTACGTATTCTATAAAAGGATTAAACCTCAGAAAACACTAGAACATGTGTAGCTTGAGTAGTATCAAGAGGAAAGACCTGGCAACCTGCAAAGAAGGTATTAGCATGATTTTATTTTTTTTTACAACAGGCGAATAACCTTACTCAATCACAGGAATAATAACTGAATTAGAAAATAAATTTCCATTACTTTTCTCTCCATTACTTTTCTTTGAGGAAAGGGGACAAAGATGAGTGATACACTGTTCTCCAGAATAATAACAGTAATACAGAAACAGTACTGATGAAGATGTTTGTGAGGTACTGGGTTGGAGACCAAATGAGAGATGCTTTAATTGAAACTAAGAAGCAGACAGGGCTATCATTACACTACAGAGTTGAGTGGTCTGATGACATTAAAGACTGGATTGTGCATAGGATGCTCAATTCGGGTTTACAGGATGGATTGTTGAGGGAAAGAAACAAAGTATCTCCAAGTAATAAGCAATATTTAACTGGATGGTAAAATTCATTATCGTACTGGTCTCTGAAACAGACTTATATGCACATATTAATTTTATGTCGTATTATGGCCTTCCCTCCCACCTGCCCATCTGTATTCCACAGACCACAAATAAACTCTTATTCTTTATCCTAAGAGATAAACTACTTTATTTTCCCCTTCTGTTCAAGGGTACTGAGCAATATAGTAACTTTTATTTCAGGGATAGCCTAGGTGATACCTGCTGATGATATGGAAAGCAGTCTGACAGACAGACAAAAATAAGTGTCAATATATAGAGGCCTCAGGATATAAAATCACTT
The DNA here is from genome assembly GCA_013399895.1 of Serilophus lunatus. Classification (NCBI taxonomy): domain Eukaryota; kingdom Metazoa; phylum Chordata; class Aves; order Passeriformes; family Eurylaimidae; genus Serilophus; species Serilophus lunatus. The sequence continues at coordinate 3,158,898 of VXBA01005293.1, read as the reverse complement.
CATATCCCAATGGACAGGAAACAGACACACCTCCCTTTATGCAATGATTCAGGATGTTGAGATTTCCAGAGCGAGGCAGTGAGTTTAGCAGAGCCTGTCAGTACACCCATGCTGCAGGCAAAGCCTGCCAGCAGCTCAAGTGCCACATGTGCATGTGTGTTATTACATCAACCACCAACTCGGATCCAGCAGGACTGTGGAGCCAGCTGCCACCTAACCCCTCAATGCTGAAGGCAGGAACACGAGACTGGAAAAGTGGTCACACACTGGTGATGCATAATAAAGCTGTTCAGGAGCCAGCAGGCAAATGTGGGCTGTCAAGAAACTCTGACACATGCACATGCCATTTGCTCTGGAGGAAGCTTAGACCTGACCTCTGTACAACCTCACCACATCTTCAGCCTGGAAGAGTACTCACACATTTATGGGTTCCTAACTCAACAGGTGAAAAAAATGGATGTCCAGAAAGCAAGATAATCAACAAACTGAGTAGCAATACAATTCACAAAATTACATTTCAGCCAGGCTTTGCTGTAACACTGTAAGGGTTGGAAATTGGGCATTATATTTGACACACACTTGGTATGAAAGCCAAAACTACTAAGGTACAAAATCATTGCTTACTGCCACCAGTTGAGGATCTGAAGGGACTTCAGATTTATTCAGAACAGAAGAGCTGACTAGATGGGATATTAAGAGCTGCACAGTATTAGCTTGAGTGTACACAGACAGAAGCTGAGAAGAATTCTTCATTTGACCTCTGCTTCATATTCTAAAGTTATTCATTTCTGAGATTGTCAGCTGGAGCCCAAAAAATCAGGAGCCAAGTAATGTGAAGGAAGTCTAAGAACGTATCTTTTCAGCTTCTGACACAAAAGACAGCAAACCAACCAGTCAGCCACAAAACACAGCTTTTTGGAACGGAGGAACCCTGTCAGTTCCACCAAAAGGTGGGTAACAGGGCTGCACGATGGGCTGCTGGTATAATCCCAACCAAACATCTCTGAGTGTACATGCAATTATAGCATACACCTCTACAACACTTGTGCTACCAGGAAAATACCAAAAAGAATCCCCTGAGAAATCAACAACCACAGTCAGACACAATGGGAGAACCAGCAATTCCCATCAAGCCTGGGAAGAGGTGAACTGTTTACTCACCAGCTCCTACTGCACTGCTGAATAGATGAGGGCCAGGGGAAACATTACAAGAAGGGATTAGCAGGTGTAGGATGACTATAGGCACAAGTGGAACTTGTCCTTAGGGTGTGACCCTGAACAGTGACTCGAGAAAGTTTAAGGCAAAGAACAGAAGGTACACACTTGACACATTGTCCTCCAGGGAGGGGAGGTACATCTGACACAGCCTAAGAGCACGTCTGCTGACTTGGAGGTGAATGCGTAATTAAAGTTATCACTGGAAAAGTGCTTAGTATGTAGAGTATGGTGACTACAAACAGATCTCAGAGTCAGAAAGCACGGCCTGATGATGGGAAAGGGATCTGAACAGACTTGCTCACATTAAAGAATGAATCAGAGCATCCCGTGGCTCAACAATTTGATCTTAAGATTGTCTGGAGAGCATTTACACAGGAACCTCACTAGGAACAGTTAACTTTCCACAAAATACAACACATATACTAAGATACCTGAATAACCCCTTTAACTATGAAAAAGGAAGGTAAAGGTACCAATGAAGAGGGCCACAGGGAAACAGTAAGAAAACAACATAGTGTATTAAATAAGCAGAGAACTCAGCTGGTTATTGCATCTCTCTAATGGCATTGTCAGTCTGTTTCCAGACATAAACTGCCTCAGTTCTTGCTATTGTATATTATTACATTTGAGATATTAAATAAAACCAAAAAGACTGGAGCATGGAAGGCATCCCTGAAAGGACAGGTAGCTGGAAGGAGTTACACCCAAACTCTGAGGAAGACTGGAGTGGAAATAAACTCCAGACTCCACGGAAGGAACAGAAGATCTAACAAATTATTAAAAGTGAAATATAATGAGCCAGAAACAGAAACAAGATATTTCTATATCATTCAGAATTTACGATCCAATATCATTACACAGCCAGTTGGAAGCATCACTCAGCCAAAACAATAGAGTTGAATCATGTCAAACAAAGGGTCTGTGTGTACCAAGAAATGAAATGGGCTTTAATTAATGCTAGGAAACACTTTCATACATATTACATGAGAGAGATGAATCTGAATTTTAAGTAGCATAGCGCTCTCAGTCAGAGATGTTTACTGTAACTGTGCTCAAAGAAGCGCTGTATTCCCCAGCAAAACCAAAATCACCTTCCTCTTTCAGTAGTTAATAAGCTCATTCAAGTACACAACATGACAATGAGCTCAAGACAAGGCAGGACAATGAGAAAAGTGTAGACAACACATTTTCTACTGGAACAATATTGTCTAAGGTCTGAGCACTGTATCAAATAAGAACAAGAGGAGAGTGATAATTATTGCTTTCCCATCTGTTTGTGCACAGAACATTAATAAGCAAGGCTGGGAAAGCAAGTAGTCTGCTCCCTAACTATCAAGACAGGGAGGGTGTTTTATGAACAGGTACAGCATAGAAACAAGAAATGAAAAACCTGAGACCAGAGGTGTAAGTCTGTTAAGAAAAAAATGGTGGGACAATATCCTATAAAATTTGTGGCATCGGTTATTTAATAGTTTTCTTATATGAAGGTCAAAGATTGTCATTATCTGGTTAATAAAAATACATATAGCTTCACAATGATCATTTGGTAAAGCAGTTCAATCCTACTCTAACTCATCCAGTTTAAATGCAAATTCCAATTAAAGGCAGTTCAGAACAGCTTATTCTGGCAGCTTAGACATGAGGAAAGCTCTGAAATACAGTGACGTGCATTACTACAAACACATACTATAAATTAAGTGTGAAGGAAATTGTTTTAAAACTTTTCTGTGACAGCATTAACAAATGTATAATTCATCAACAATATAATGAACCAACTTCAGCCACAGAAAATGGGAATGGCAACTACAGTGTATTGCAAAACATGGCTAACATAAAAAAAAGACAGTATACATTTCTTTATCCTTATTCCTTATGTAATCACAAATGAAGGCTGAAACTCTTCCATAATCATAGTGTGCCCAGGTGGCCAAGAAGGCCAATGGCATCCTGGCTTGTAACAGAAATCATGTGGTCAGTAGGACCAGAGCAGCGATCATCCCCCTGTACGCAGCACTGGTGAGGTCACACCCCAAATCCTGTGTTCGGTTTTGGGCCCCTCACTGCAGGAAAGACATTTGGGGGCTGGTGAGTGTCTAGAGAAGAGCAAAAAAGGTGGTGAAGGGTTTGCAGAGTAAGTCTTACGTGGAACAGTTGAGGGAGCTGGGGTTGTTCAGACTGGAGAAAAGGAGGCTCAGGGGAGACCTAATCACTCTCTACAACCACTTGAAAGGAAGTTGTAGCCAGGTGGGAGTCGTACTCTTTTCCCAAGCAAAAAGCAACAGGGAGTCTCAAGTCATGCCAGGGGAGGTTTAGATTGTGTATTAGGAGAAATTTCTTCACCAGCAGGGTTGTCAGTCACAGAAACAGCCTGTCCAGGAAAGTGGTAAAGTCACCATTCCTCTATCCCAAAGACATGCTGATGTGGCACTTAGGGACATGGTTCAGCAGTAGCTTTAGGTAAACAGTCGGACTCAAGGATTTTAAAAGTCTTTTCCAACCTGAATTAGTCCGATTCTATGTCCAAAAGACTGCTGTCCTGGCCACTTGTGATCAAAGTGCATGATCCTTACAGCAGATGCACAGGAGTAATACTGAAATCATTCACTAAAATTGAAGCATAGCCCAAAATGTAACTGATACAGCCTTTCTTATACACAATGGAGTAAAATTAAACCTTAGAAGAATATGATGGTGATTACAAAGGGTATCTGAAGCACATGTACCATGGTGAGGGGAAAAAAAGCCCCACTTAAACGCAAGGACAAAGACTGGCACTGAATGGTGGGAACATGGAACAACCTTTCAAATTGAAATAGTGGGTTAAAGAAACCTAAATGCTAGTACATAGATTTTGGTACGTTTCTGAAAGGGTTAATATTTTATCACTGCCTGCAGGAAGAGTGACTGAACTGAATAAATAACCAAAAAGACCTCTTTACTTGTTTCTTAGGGAAGAACTTGTTGAAACCTGTTCAAACTGAAGTTATAGTCAGCTCTGAATGAAACAAATGAAAATTTGTTGAATTTATTTTTGTGGCTTTTGAAACTTCTGTAAGGAAAGAACTCATAGACTAATACTGTCTTTAAGATCATCTTTAAAGAAGATGAGAGAATAACAACTGCTTTTCAGTGTTAGAAGGAAAAGCTAGATGAAATAAAGATGCCTTTCAACCTGGCACATGGACCTCTTGCTTTAGTTATGGCGCTAGTCTCACTGCATGCTTCAGAAGAAGCTGTAAACCTGGGGTTTTTTTGGTTGCTGTGCAAAGAATGATTAATGTAATTGGTGATCTATCACCTCAAAAATCCTTTTGATTTCCAGATGATTTTTTTTTAATTCTCCAAGGACATTGTCTCCTTTCAGCATTTTCTAATATCTGAGAGTATACCTGACAAGCAGCCAGATGAAGGGAGGCTATCAAATCACTTCTCCACAACAGGAAACCCATTTATATGAAGCACTCCTACAGAGTGACTGTGTACTGTGCAGGAATAGGTTGGAGGAAGATGACCCATCCTTTTGATTCGTATCTGCAGGGTTCTGGCATCTTGCTGAACACTTGTTGTGGTTAAATAATTATTAAATTGACAATATTCCAAGAAAAACAAAATACATACTCGATTTTACTGTGAAAATTATGCAAAATAACCAAGTGTGCTGTTCGTGTTTGATTTTGTTGGACTGCACAGTGCAATGAAATCACCAACTGTCAAATGTAATATGACAACCAAATCCTTGGAGGCTTGAAGTATTCTGTCACTGTCATGCTGTGGATAATTTATGCCAGTAATCCTCAGGCACATCTGAGCAGCAGGACACATCGGATATTATCCTACTGCCTCAGTGGAAAATGTACTCCAAGGCAACTTGGTGATAATGCAATTATGGGATCCCAGGTGTTAAACCACCAGCAGCACCCTGAAGTATGCACAGAGCCTTGGCTCATTTATTCCTCCAAACCCATCATCTAGCACTGCTTCTTGCCCGTCAAGAGTAGGGAAATGCCATAAAAGTAGCTGCTGATGTGGAGATGGATGAAGCAGGCCAAAGACACAGGCCCTTGCACTAAGTAGATTCAAGAGGGGAGAACTGACAGGACTCCATTTCCAACACAGTGACCTCCTCCTCTGCTGCTGGTCCAAACAAAGCATCTGAGCTGTTAGCACTGTACCTGTGCCAGCAAGCACACAGTAACGTACCCAGGCAAGTTGTGTCTCAGTTTTGCAGCAGAACTCAGTGCTGCCCTTAAGCTTCACAGCCTTCATTGACACAGTTTATTTAACTGGCCACCTAAAAGAGCTACGTGCACAGATTAAAGCAACGGAGGGTTTGTGCTTTCTACGCCTGACAGAAAGTCTGCCAGACAAGATGCAGCCAAGGAGATGTATATAAAAGAGAATTACTAAGAGACTGAGTGTTTAGTGATTTCTTTCATTCAAATATATCCATCTATCTAACATCCAACTATGTCCCTCAATTTAAAGACCTGATCCAAAGCCCACTGAGTCCAAAAAACTCTCTAGGATTTAATGTGTTTTAATAACTGAAGATTTCCTTTCAACTATGTCTCAGAATTAATTTTATGCTCTTTGTTCATGGGCTGATGAATAACAAAACTGATAAAAGATTTGGCCTGAGCAAAAATGCAGGTCTGTTTACAGATTTACAAAGGAAACCTTGCACAGCACCTGCCCACATATAACTTTGGCTCCTGGCACTACTTTAAGGAGTATTGAATTCCTTCCCACCCACACATCTTTACATAAGTAGAAGCTTAAGTACCAATTCAGACTAAACATTTTTGAACACAGAAACCCTTGAGTGACACAAAGAGAAACAGTGTTGTAAATGAAACTTTAATTTTCATGTCGCTCAATAACTGATGGGCTAAAAGCATAGATTTTAAACAGTGTATAGTTTATTTGAAGTTATTGGTTCTCACTTTCAGTAAACTTCTATGTTCCAGCAGTACATTGTGTTTTCATTGGAGGCTGAGACCACTACCAGGTAATATTTAGCAAGCAGAAAAAACCTTCTGTCCTGATTGGTTGGCAAAAAGAATTGCCAGAATTGCCATACAGCATGACTTCCTACTTGTCATGTAAGGAGTAGAATACACACAGAATTACACAGAATTATCCTAGCCTTTGGTGGGCTGAGGCAATTTCTTCCACTTGACTATGAAAGCACGGCCTATGAAAAGTAGCTAGGAATGGTAGCTCAGTTATTTGTGTCACTGAGGAATGCAATTATGTACAGCTTTTATGGAGATTGGCATCAGCTACAGTTTTTTAGGACTCAGGTGATTCAAGGGGCTTGAAAAGCATCATGCAGGGGCAGTAATGGAAAGGAAAAGTAGATCTTGGCCACCGTCACCTACTTCCTGCATATAAGAAGAAAGGTAATATGACAGTCTCTGATCATATCTAATAATAATGAGGGTTTAACAAGAGGCAAACATCAAATAGAGAAAGGTTTCCAAAGAACAGCTAATGATCAGTGTCAGTATACCAACGTGACTTCAACAGAATCAGAGAGACAGAGTCAGACTGGGGTTTGAGCTTGCCCTTGTGTTCAAAGGACAAAAAGCTGATGGCTTTTTCTTTTTCTGACTCCACCTGGTCTTTTGCAGGACAGCAGCAGTCTGTCTCTTTTTCAAAATTACAAAGTGCTACCATCTTAAAATAGAACCACTCCTAACCTGTATTTGGATATTGAACGATAATGAGAGGCTTGGGACATCTCCTGGCTCATCTCATGCTGGCACTTACACTGGAAAGGGAGATGAAACCCACCAAAGCCTGACAGTTGCAACAGAATTGCAGAAAAACTAGCAAAAATGACCTTCTGACATTATGATAAAAACAGCTGAGCTTGATGAATTCTCTGAGGTGAAAGTATCCACACTGTTATGGGCAGATCAGAATGGAGGGCCATGTTCAAATTCCTCTTTGCCAGGCATGGGAAGACCACACTGCAGACCAGCCAGTGGTAAGTACGTCAACTTCCTTGGTAATTCCCACAGAATCTCAGAGAAATATTTTTGTTACTCAAAAATCCAAACTGAACCACTGCAAGAAACAACGTTGACCTCCTGGACCTAACTCATACTTCACACCATTTCACTTGCTGCAGCTGTACCAACTTTAAGGGAATTTACACATTAGTATATGAGAAAGAAAAACTAGGTTGGTCATCTTTAGAAAAACAAGTTGAATACTTACAGCCAAACCGAACCTACCTAAAGATGACAGAATGAGGATCTCAATCAGCTTCAGTTTATGAAGGTAGTACATGAAGCCTACATTTCAAAGGCATGTGCATTTTGTTTAATTTTCCTGCCTCTCCTAAACACTTGCCCTTGTAATTTATGCTACATGTATCTCAAATTAAACAAAAATAACCAGTTTCTTGCACTGTTAATCATGGAATGGATTCTCCAAGTTTCACTGCATATTAATAAGACTACTTTTGCATGCATTAAATATATACATAATTATTTTACAGCATCCCTTCCAGTTTAATTTCGCTGCAGTATATATACCAACTCTGGATATTAATGTTTCTAGTGTAAACATTCCCTTCCTATATTGATTTCAGCACATCTCATTACGTTATATAGAATTAAAATCAAGAAAAAAAGCCTTGTTCAGGTCACAAATCAAAAGTTGGCAGTGCTTAGGGAGAAACTAATTTTAGGTATTTCATACAATATCTATTTGTTATTGTGTTTTTTTCACTTTGTTCTGCAGTATACAGCATTTTATAAAAGGCTGGGCAGGAGTTCGATCTGATAAATTAGTTATTATGTTCATAAAATGGTACTGACATACATGTCTTAGGAAAAGTCATAAACGTGGTAACAAAATAATACACTAAAATGAGCCAGAACATCAGTCATCCAGTTGTTCTGACCCCGTAGCCTGCATCTGTGCTTCCTGCTTTAGCTGATGAACATAGGTCTCCACAGATTGTCTCTATCTCCATGCACAAAATTTTCTGCACAGGAATAAAGAGGTAGATACTTTATCAGAAACAGGGCTAAGACTCTGTTCACCTTTCGATAGGCTAAATCATGATTTGCTTATGCTTCTCTAAAAAAAAATGCTGCACATGTTTTCTTCATCACATCTACTGTAAAGTCAGTCAGAAAGAAGCATTAAAACTCGTTTACAGTTTATTCTATAACAAGACAGCAGCTCCCAACTGGAAGATTGAATTACAGATCTCAATCAGAATCTTTGCTACAAACATCTTTAAGAGCATGCGGATCTACTTGTTTTGCAGGGAATTTCCTATCCAGAGACTGGGCAGGAAGGGCCCTAAGGACTTTATTTTAAAAAAGGAAGTATTCTTTTTTGTTTTAAAACTCCGAACCTTCTTTTTTCAGCTCTCAAGGAGGAGTCTTCTCATGAGGCTTGATCCAGGAAATGTTATAATAAAATTGTAAAAAACTGTCTGGGACCTGTGGGCTTGGCCAGGCACAACCTCCAATACAGGACAGGTCAACCTTTGAAGTCAAGGTTATGTTGCTTAGGCTCTTGTCATTTGAATTTTGAATATCTCCAAGGACTGCAATTTCACAGCCTTTGCAGGTGACCTATTCCCAGGCTTATTTCACCACGGAGAATGTTTTGCCTTCCCTTCTGAAGGTTGAACTGAATTCCTTCAACCAAAGCAAAGATGAGATAATAATCATTTCCCTGGACCTGCAGCCTCCTTCCCCTTGTAACCATTTCTCTTAGTACTTACCACAAATACATTCTCTCTTGTACTTATTTATATAACTAAATGTAATACTTACCAGCCACTGCTGAGGTATTTCTGGCAGAGGCATTTGAGGAGGCGCTGGCAAACTGTTGGCAACTTCTTGCTTCTGTACATGTTCTTTTATTTCTAAACCTGCGGAAGAGCAACAGACATCACTTAACACCTTGGTGGATGCAAATGGGACATTTTTTCCACATGTGGACCCCATGTCTGACTGTCACACACTGAAATCTGGCACTTGGTGCTGATCACAGCCTACCTCCCAAGCGCGGTCACTGAGGCAGGACTGAAAGAATGCCGGGAATTCAGGAATTTAATCAAGCAGAACAAACACATACTTACTGTATATAATAATGACATATATGCTGTTTGGATAAACAAATACCAGACATATAAAAAAAAATTACAGGAAATCATTCTGAACTGCCTATCCATCTCAAACTGAAATCTTTAAACAACACTCAAACACATTGCCAGGCATCTACCATACAGATAAATCCATTTACCAGGGGAAGATACCACACTCGAAAATATCCCAATAGCAACATAACAGTGAATAAAGTATTGTCAACCTGTGGGCAGTATGTGACTGGCTGCCTTTCATCCGTGCAGACCAACAACATTTCTTCCCATGGCACATACTGGATGGGCAAGACCATCAAGAAGAAATGAGCCAAAAATCATCTTTCATTCCAAAAGTGTGGGGAAGAGAGTAGAAGGAGAGCCTGCCTGCCTTCCTGGAAGCGACAGTGGCACCTATTTGGCCCTGTGTTCCCTGGTTGTGCCCACGCTCCCTGGGCTCCCTGCTGCCACCATCATCGCTGATCATGAGGCTGTGGGGCAAGTCTATCCAAGCCCCAGGAGATGCAGGATGCTGTGAAACCCCAACCTCAAGCACTGCTGAGGGACACTGCCCTAACCAACTCACTATTAACAGAACTGCACACTGAGTATGTTTTTCCACCATTTCCTTACTACTTTTATTTTTTTAACTAAACTCATAGTTTTACAGGGGAATTTGGAAAGGTAAATGGAGCTCACTGTAAAAGTTGCTTTGAGGATCATGTGTATCACTGCTGCATCTCCCTAAAAGAAGAGTGACCTACACATTCAGGGGTTTTGGCACAAGAACTTAAATCACAGTTGAATTTACTTCATAGGAACATGATACTGTTTACTTTTCTAAATACCAAAAGGAGTTCAGAACATCTCCTCAATGTTCTGGCAAAAATTCAGTCCAAGGATTGTACCCTGCTTAACCCTAGATTGAATTCAGTTCCCAGAGTTTAGTCGTATTTTTAAATTATAGATTTACATTAAGTCAGATATAATTCGGTCAAGACCGTGTAATTCTCAAAAACTTAATTAATGATTAAATGTTTCCTATTAAAATACTCCACTCCCACTGGATGTGAAGTCATGGACTGAAAAACAACATTGATGAACTAAAGTGGCTCTAAAGACTACAGCTTCTTCTTTCTTCCTACAAATCAAGACTGGTATTAGTCTTGGAAAACATTCCCTTTTTTTTTTCCTCAGCATAACTTTCACTTTTTCCTCTTTATTTCTATATTATTACTTCCATCCATATCCAAGTCTCCCACGCTTTCCATAACAACCAGAAGTCATATATGAAGAGATTATTACTGAAAAAACCCAAACTACTCCAAGTAGTATTGACTCTGTAAAACTATTTTTCCCCAGTTTTATTCTATGCATGTTTCAGCAAGAATCTGTTCTAAATTTAATTTCTTCTACCCACTTACACAGCAAAGGAGGCACTATAGGTTATTAGCATCAAATCCCTTTAAGGAAAACAGGCAATGTTAACAGTCATACTAAATGACTAAATGCAGTAACAGTTCTTACTCCAAAATAAACTCTTTGTGTCTTTGTTTTTTAGAAAAAAGTCTGAGTTTTAGAAGGAAATGTCAAGTGTTTTCTTCAGACCTACAATCCATTGGGCATGCCAAGGATCAGAAAGAAAAATAAAGTTTATAGTTTTGCCAGCTATTGAGAGTAACCACCGGTTTAGATGCAGGGCAGGTTGAAGACAGGCAGCCACAACGTGAAAATACGTATGCCTGGCCCAGTTCTCTCTGCTTGATGGATATTAAATGAAGAAAACAGTATGCATTTGAGGGAGATGGAACAAAACAAGGAAAAATATTTCTAAAGAATTTCCCAAGTAAGAATGTACTCAGTTTGAACTGTTATCCTGCAACTCAACCAACCTATTAAACCAATTTCCACACCTTAACAAAGAAAAACATAATTGTTCATTTCCAGATGTTCTAAAGTAGCCCAGATCCTTCATTACCACTCCCCATTGATCTTACATGGCTATCTCCAGCAAACAAAATCCTTGTTGGAGTCAACCAGTTGAATTTTGCAAAAGCAACTGAAGAGTCTGAATTCCACATAATCCTCAAATCTCTTAAATTCTGCCAGTAACTCAAGAGCTATCATGGAGTTGTGTGGGTGGAGTAAAACAATATTTTGAAAAACAGACTCCAAATGATAGTTCATCTTAGTCACAGAGTTCTGTGGGTTTATGCACCTTTTATTGCTCTAATTTTAATGAAGAGACGAATAGTTTCAAAGGGATGGGAGTACCGAATGTTATAACTGATAAAAAAAGCAGCAGGGTTGGCTTCAGTAAAGTACATGACTCCCTGGGTATTTTCACACATGTCTGAAGCCAGGACGTGATGGCAGAGCTCCCAAGAAGGCAGTCCCTCTCTCCTTCCCTGCCTTGTTCCTGTCCCTGCACCAACCTCTCCTTTAAGCCAGCATAAGCATGTGTGTGGCCTCAGGTTGAACCAAACCGGGGAAGCGACACTGGTTAGGACTAAAGCAGCAAAAAAAAAAAAAGGCAAATAATGCTTGTGCTAGCAGAAAATTAGCACAGAAAGGAAGAAGCAATACATGAGTAGCCTAGGGAGAGAAAGTGGATGCCATACTGGCTTAAATTCTATTTAAACTGCAATTCCATAAACTGGAGTTTATAGACATATAAAGCATAGTCCTGTGATCTCTTGCTTTACTGAACTATGGGATTTCCTTAATTCTAGTTTGAACTACAGCATATCTTTTAGCAAAATATTCCATCTTGATAAGATGCCAGCAATGGCATGCAGAAGTTGCTAAGTTCTTCCATTAGTTCATAGCTCCACTGCTCAAAACATGAGCTTCATTTCCACTTTGAAACAAACATTCAGTCTTTGCACTTACTGTTACGTAAGTCTAAGAACTTGTTCCTTTTTACATAAAGATTGATTGTGACACCTCATTTTGGATAACTTGAAAGTGTATTTCTGGATTCTTTAATCACTTCTTCCTGGGTAAAATGTGGGTAAAATGTTGCAGTAATAACTGCAGTGAACGAAGTCCTACCACTTAATACATGGATCTTGTATGGATCTTGATAAGATCTTGCTAATAGATGGATCCTGCAATTAGATATAACGGATCTTGTTATGGATCCTGCAATAGGCTTTAAAACCTAAATGATGCTGAACAGTCCTGGGGTCTTTTTATTCATCACCACACCCAGAGACACAAACTGAACACACCTAGGAAGGTGCCCTGGTATAGAGAAATTGACATTCATACAGTTAAAACCTCTCATCCCTAAGGTGGAGGGTGATGATTTTGAACTGTCTCTATGGAGCAGATCTTTGCCTGAGCAAACTTCAACATCATGCCTAGGAACTGAAGGCAGGAGACAAGTCAGCTCATGCCAAACCCATGCCAAAGATCACTCCACAATTTAACAGCATAAATAGCTGCATTAGAGAGTTTGGAAACATAACCCAGCACTGTGAGGGGTAGGGTTTTTGTTCTGAAACAACATACACAATCACCCAAAAAAGGATACGATGTGTTTTCAAAGTTGGCAGCAGTATATTGTCTGCACTTTTTGAAAAAGTCAAATGTTTTTCTTAATAAATCTAGTTGAAGAGATTGCAAGAAGACATGCAGTGTCAGATCAGCATTGCTCAAGTTATTTTGAATTCCAGTAAAATACAGCCGTTTCTAAATATATCAAATTGCAGGTTCTCACCTACAGATTTTGGTTTTGGGGACTTTGGTGCATTTTGATCAGTTTTTGGAGCATGAAGACTCCTTCCACAATACGAGAAATTGGTATCTGCCTCCTTGTCTCAGTAGTAAAGTAAAAATGGCAATGGGTCTTTAAGAATGTCAAAACAGAAAAGACAATCATTACTTTCAAGCTGACCCACTTGGACTTGAATCCTGTGGCAAAAATTATTTCTTTACTGAGAAGGGGAAACACTGCATCAAGTAAGACCATATTTTTCTAGCACCAGAGAAGAAACAAATCATGAGAAACACAGCTGCTCACAATGTGGCATTTTTCTTCAACAAACTCTGGTATTTTTCAAAAATCTAAACTGAGCATTTACACTGACAGTATTTTTGTCAAATGTAGCAGAGACAGAGATCTTATAGCCCAGATGTCACTTCATATAGAAAGGTGCTGTAAAAAACGTAAGAATACTGAGAGAAAAAATAGTGAGGAATGTTCTTAATACAAGCTCTGCCTAAAGGTTCCTGTACACAGTGAATCACTTATACTGCACTCAGTTCCATAATCTTGATGGAGACAAAAAGGATTGTGCAATCAAAATGATTTTAGATAGGAGAAAAAGGAGAAAGTGAGTCTAATTGCAAAATGCAAACCGAACATGCTGACAGCCTTTCTCTGTCTCTGGCTTGGCACTCCTGTATGAGCCACGCACCAAACCCCACCTCAGTATCAAGCCTTTTGAACGTTTTGGGTCATTTGACACAAATGAAAAGGTGCTGTGGCCAGCACTCCCTGATGCAGTGTAACTTTTTCATCAAAACTCACAAACAGAACTACTGCCACAAATAAAGTGAAGAAACCTCTCTACTAACAGAAGTGAAAACATTCTATCTAGGATGTAATTTTGTGGCTGTATTCACCCATGTGCACCCAAGATACTTCCAGTGTGCCTATTGCTATATTTTACTGCTGAACATGAAGGAAAGCACTCAGGAAAGTTACACTTTGGTTTCACCCTGTCTTTCTGTCTTGTTTCAATTTAGGGTTTGTCTTTAGCTCTTAAAGTTATTTCACTGAACACAGACTTATTCTGTGCGTTCTGCAAGCGAGAAAACACACCCCAGCACTGACCTTTTGATGACTGTATCCTCAGGAGAATGTTAGTTATTACTGCCTTCTTCTCCCTGACAGTGGAAGTTAGATATTCATGGTCCAGAAGTTCAAGAAACAGGCGCAGCTCAACTATTAACTCTTCCATGGCTAAAAGACAAAAAATTAGAATTGCTTTTTTTTAAAAAGTCTCATTAGAAAAAAAGTAGTTAATTCAAATTTAGGCACATGCATAGTTATTTTCTAGCATTTTTTAAAAATTTATGGTACTCCTGGTGGAAACAGATTTTAACATTATTAAGCATTAGTAGAACCAACAGAATAGTCCATTAGTGAGCATTACTGGCATTTACAGCAAACTGACAGACTCATCTTTTCAGATATCACATGATAAAACCAGCACTAGACAAGTTCAGTTCAGGAATGGTGACCACTGGCTTTAATGCCAGTGCCTCTCTGGTTCCCCTCTGGTTAACAAACTGCAAAATTTTTAACTGAAGAACAAATTTAAGGTTTGATAAAGCCTCTATCACCATTGATATTTTCATGAATCTTTCTCTCTCCCTTTTCTTATTTCTTCTGTTTCCTGTGGTAAAAAAGAACAGTTGCTTTATTTCTTTTTTTACAGTGATTTTTCATTTTTATAATCTCCAAAGACAAGCTCCCAATCTGTTGCATATTTTCTTATCACTCCCCAGATTCCCAGTGATGTGCTTCATATTCTTTCTATTACTGTTAATCAGATCCCAAGCTTTCCAATTTGCTCTAGAAACGACAACATTCTTTCTCTCTCTTCCCAATGTTTCTCAAATTTTTTTTAATCAATCAACTTCATAAGCACAAATTATTCCTTTCAAATTATCCCTAAACTCTTGCGTTGTCCTAAAATCTGCAGCAGCTCAGACCATACATATTAACACCTTTGTTACAGCCTAATCATATGAAATCTCTTCAGTAAGTTTATGGGAAATCCATGGTACTGAATCACATTTTCAGGTCTCTGTCCTCTCATAATTCTGGATGCATTATATATAGTTTTGATTTAATCTTGATAGAACAGTTTGCATTTCCATATCTAACGTCATTATTCCCATTTAAAAATGAGGAAAAACACCTATTTCATTTGAGGGCCACATCTAGGATTAATCTTAGTCCTATCCTCGTTCCTAAATGCCTCCACTTCGATTTTTCTCTACTTAATCACATTCGTTTTTACAGTCTTCCCAAGGTCTAATAGGGCAACTGCTGCTAAGCCTCTTCAGACCTCCAAAAGGTACATTCTTTTCTGCTTACTCCCTTACTAGCTCTTCCCTACTCCTAAAACCTTTCTGATACAATTGTTTAATCAAGTGAACGTGGAATCCTTTTTTCCATTTCTGAGAATGTGTCTGGATGTTGAATCAACCCTTGTTCAAAGTGCATCTGTTTTATCCTACACTTGACACCACCACAGTGCAGGGAAGCCTGCAGATGTCAGCTGCACTTCTGCAAGGGGCTGTTGGCCTCTTCTTGTCTCCAATGAATGCAGATTTTTGACTGTGTTTGCAGATTTTACCCACAAGTACACTCTGCTTGCTCTGGCAATCCCAACAGACTTCTAGCAGGCACAGAAGATGTGCCAGTCAGCAATGCTAGGGCATGAAAATATCTAAACAAAGAAATCCCTGGGCAATCACTTGGGCAAGTATTTTCATAGAATCGTTTAGGTAGGAAAAGACCCTTAAGATCATTGACTCTGACTATTAACTTAGCCCTGTCAAGTCCACCACTATACATGTCCCTAAGTACCACATCCATGTTTTTCCCAGGGACCATCATTCCACCACTTCCCTGGGCAGCCATTTCAGTGCTCGATAACCCTTTCAGGGAATAATTTCTTTCCTAATATCCAATCTAAACCTTCCCTCGTGTAACTTGAGAACATTTCCTCTCGTCCTGTCACTTATTATTTGGGGACGAGACTGACAGGCATCAGATTACAACCTCCTCTCATGCAGGAGAGGTCTCTTGTTTTCTCCAGGTTAAACAATCTCAGCTCCCTTGTATGCTCTTCAGAAGACTTACCCTCTAGACTCTTCATCCTTAATTTTCCCAAAGATGACATTAATTTGCACATATCATTCCATCCTGCCCAAGCTTTTCTTGGTGATTAATATCTTCTATTCAACTGAGCAGTAGCACTTCCATTATATAAACTTTAATTTTCAGAACACACATTTCTCAAAGATTTTTACAATATATAAGCAGACAGAGTGTATTCAAAATGGCAGGAAAACTGTCAACATCTCTCTACAATGTAGCTCATGAAAAACACCCCATGGCTACAGGTAATTTTTTTCTTTTTGCCATCACACTTGCAGCTGTCTAAGCTGCCAAGAAGTCTGTCAGAAATCCAAAGTATTTCACAACAATCCTATTACTTCCAGAGTTGTTCACAATACAGAACATACACACCTACAGCATACAGCTTTCTAAAGCATAAATATTCAGATATGCAAAGGGATGATCACAAGACTCAAGGAGGAATAAAGAAGTCCTACAACCAAAACATAACCAGCTCTTACTTTTTTTTTTTAATTATACACTTCACAAATAAGATATGTATTCCATTGTATGTATAGTGGTCTCTGGCTTTTAAGTATGCTTTGAATATCAGATGCATTAATATTGTTTGTATAACTTCATTTTAATTATGGAATATATGAATATTTTAATAGTTACTTATTTGTTATAATAAGTGTCTTTCGAAAGCTATCATTACCATAGAATCTAGGCAGTTATTGTGAAACCTACACAGCATACAGTAAATGTATATATTTTAAGTAGTTCTACAGTCATATAAATTACCGTCAGTAATTGCATATATTACTGCACTAAAATTCCTTTGCAATCCCATGGTTTCTGGTTTCTTTAAGGCAAGGTACTGTAAATAGGCTGAAAGAGACCTCTCCCTTCTTTTCACCAAAGAATACCCTATGCCACAGTCACCTCGTTTCTTTGCTGAGAACCTTCTTTTATGGGAAGGGAAAAAAAGGATAAAAGCATCAGATACCACTGATATGCAAAGTGTTCATAACTGTTCAGTTATTAAAAATTATCAGATCCTTGTTCTCAGGAGCATACAATCTAATATAAACAGATAGTTTGCAAAATGAGAAATGAAAACAGAGCAAGAGCGAGTTACCAGGCGAGGAGATAGGAAACTGCTGCTGGAGAAACTCCTAGGATCTGGCATCAGCCCAAATCTCTCCTGAGGCTTTATACCATAAATGTGTGGCCTTCCTCTAGGTCTTTGGAAGAAATCTGCACTGAAGTTCCTGGTGACCCCCTGCCCATTGACCTACAATGACAAGGCCACCTAAGGTACTGGAAGCAATTTAACTGCCTCAGCAGAAGATTTAAAAAAAAAGCTCTGGTTAGGACTGATAAAAGGATGGTAAGATGAACCTGATAGCAGTGAGACAATGCTTAAAAAATGTCTAAACCACTGCTTGAGCAACACATTCACCATAACCATATGTAAAGCTTGGCCTGGTGTCCAGCACTGCAGTGCAAATTTCTAAGCAAAGTACCATGAAGAAATAAAGAACCTGAGAAGATTTGCTCTTCCTGCCTTTGCAAGCTCACAGATATATGACACTGACTTCAAGTAAGCAGTTGTAAATGCTAATTTACAATTTTAGTGTGACAACAGAATAAAATTGTTAGCACTTGTTGAAAAATGAAAAATGCTAGGAACGAACCCTTAGACATTGCTTCTCTTATGTTTCTATTAGGATTAAACTGGGAGTGTATTTTCCTTTGTGGGACTTAATAGCATCATAAATATCAAAGTGTGAAGGAAGTAAGTTCTGAATTTCACTTTTTATATGCAATGAAGTCAAACATCCAAAAAGAAAGAAGGGAAACACTGTTCCCAGCTAGCAAAAAATACTCTTTCCGTGCTTCTTAAAAGCATCCTTTTCTGTTTTAGTACTTTTGCAGCTTAAGCAGAGAACAGAAATACTGCCATGGAGTGCATTTAAAGTATTGAAATTAAGGAACTGAAAATTGTTTTTTCCAAGAAGGCAACAAATAAACTTGTATGTTCACAGAAAAAAAAAAAAATTTGCCTGTTGTCAATCCTTGACTGATTTTCTGGATTAAAGAATCTTCTTTTATTCTTCCTAGAAATGTAACGATGTGATCACAAAAAAGCAATGTAACTGAATAACTGAAAATCTACATAATACATATTTTCAGTAAGCAATCATTACTTCTTAAATGGAGACTCAAAAGGAGTGGGTGATGCAAGTCCCAAAGAAAAACATACTCCTCCAGTGAGAGAATAGCCTAGGAAATCTGACATCACCACAAAGTAAGAATAATAATCAGAAGAAGGCACTCAAAAAAGGGGCCAATTTATTTGACAGTTTTGGCCTTATTTTCATTGCCAAAGGAATTACTTGTAAATGGCAGGTGGTGAAAGACAGGGTGGAGCCCTGGGATGGTAATCACAACAGTAAGCAGATTTTAGCCTGACAGAGGAGCAAAATCACATTCCGTATGAAATGATGAGAAGCCCATTCTATGCTCAATAGGAATTATAGGCCCCTAATGAGCTGCTGCAATTGCCATGCACAAATAAAAAAACAATGATACATCCAGAAGGGTTTCCAAAACGGGCTCTCAAGAGTTTTAAAGATTTTCAAATGGCAGTACATAAAAACTTTACACACAAGCCAGCAATGGAATACACTAAGGTAAAAATACTCAGAAGAAGGCAATTACATCACACTGTAAATTTTATTCCAAACCAGAATTAAAACCAACTGGGACTGAAAAAGCATGATGATGCAACTATTCTAAATCTACATTTACAAATACTAGCCCATAAGCATTTTTAAAAGAATATAAAGTTTTCACTCCCAGCTAATTAGAAAAAAAATCATAGGACCAGTACTGTATCATACACATAATTTCATGAAGGATGAGCTCACTAAAAAAATGGTCGGATTGTTCTTTGGTCATTGACACCAATTACAGTATTTCTTAACATTGCCATAGCACAGACGACCTGAAAATGTCTTCCATTTGCCTAATATACACTGATGAATTTTAAAGAAAAAGAATTGCAAATCCAGGGAGAATGACAGGAATTATGTTTATTAATTATTGTCTCGCCCATACAGCACAAGCCTCACACAAAGTAAATGCACTTCCACGTTTGTGTGTCTATTAGAAATGTATGCATGAAAGTGTTAGTATACCAATGTATCACAAATTTTGAATTAAAATTGAGCTTCATTATTTTTAGAAGATCCTATTTATCAGTTCCTTGAACTTTGCTGAATCAAATTTCTCTGTGCTCAAGCTTTCTGTTCTCTGTTTAGTTCATCATTTGCAAATGTTGAAGATCAGAACAGATCATGCCAATGAGATCCACTACATGAAACCATCTTGGACTTCCTCAACAATACAGGCCAGGGACTCTCATCTCCTCCATTTCTCGAGAGATGTGTATTTACCTGAAGAACATCTTCCAGGAGTGCCAAAAAACTATGTCAGCATTTTAAGGCCTGATTTTACGCCCTGATTTCAGGTTAACTTCCCGAACCAAATGTCACTGGGTTTATGAAGAATATTGATGCCAATCTTCAACCTATATATAAAAACTTCTTGAAACATAAGAGACTCTCCCACCCTTCCAAAGAATGGTCACTGGTATTTGGGTACACAAGCAACAGTGTAGAAACCAGACATACAATCTCATTTTAATAAAAAACAGAATGTGAACTGCATGTTTATACCCATTTCTATTGAACTAGTGTCACCATCCTCAGTTTTGGATGTTATAGTTTGAGTGTTTTACTAAAAGCTCCTAATGGACTACTGCTGGGGAAACCATGTCTATATTTTAGAAAGCTATAAATATCAGGGAAACTACAATGAATCTAGAGCCACAAGGAGACAAAAACCTTTACGATGAAAAGCACAAAATCACTTTGACTCATTTTATGCAATCCTATAATGCAGTTACAAATGTTCTGTATCTAGTAATTAACGAAAAAGTTCCTTTCATGGCTAAATCATCTTGATCCAGGAAAAGAACTTCACACAGAACTACACAAAAGCTGGAAGGGCAATAATACCATATTTATGCTAGGAACAATTTTTACTGTTTTTTCAATATGCTACCAGAAGCTAGTTCATACATTTGAAAATTGTATTGAAATCCTATCCCCCCAAAAATGAAAAAGCATATTGCTTGAGGAATACCCAGTGAGGAGACAAGGCTTCATTTGGAGAGTTTTCTCTTAGCTGCCCTGGCCCTTCTTACCTGCCCTGATAACCACAGTGTAAAAGGCGTGATGAATTCTACCTGATAAATCTGCTAAATCCTGCTCCAGAAAGTAAATATGATCATCTCAGGAGTACGTGACATTAGAGGAAAGAATGGTAGTGCATTAAGAAGAGATGAACCCTAAACAGTAGATGAAGCCCTAAAGATGAAGAACCAGTATGAAGCAAGTAAAACAGATACAAGGATTGCCATTAGAGTGTTTTAACATAAAAATAATTAAACCTCTCTAAAGACTGGAAACAATCATCTTTCGTTTAAGCTTCGGAAAATCCCAGCCTGTCACAAACTCTCTTTCCAGACAGCTTGGGGCAAGGGAGGCAAAACACATCAATTAAAAACTCCTCCTGTCTCATGCATATTTATGATCAACCTCAGTGAGTGTCCAGGGATCATTTCAGCCCGAACCCACATGTATTCCTCTTTTTCCTTCTTCCCTTTGCTTCAGTTTTCAAGGAATTAGCTTTTACAAAACCAGCTTTCCAAAACAGCTATCAGAGCTCCAGATGCTGTTGTTGCAATACTTGGGTGATAAAACAAGAGGTGGGAAAGCATTAAGGAATGTTTGGACAAGGAACAAGCTGCCAAAAATGCTCCTCAATCAGCTACAGCCACGCAATGAGTGACAGCAGTGCAGGAGTGTAATCCATTAGCATAAGGTAGATGGATAAAGCGTTTATTTTTTAAAGTCCAGACTAGTGTTCAAGCAATGCTACAGACCTTGGAGAGGAATGTCTGCTTTTAGGCAAGTTCACAGACTCATAGGAAAAAAAAACAACAAACCAACACAAAGAAAAAAGGGAAAAAAAAACCGAAAAACCTAGACATGAAAAACAGAAAAAGGAAAGAAGATAAAAAGAACCAAGAAAGAAGAAAATAAAACCACATTACATATATTAATTTTTATTTAAGTACTGCATATCTACATTGAACTCATAATATGTTAGCCAAAAAAGAAAAAAAAATGCTGATAACTGACCACCAAAACTTACAGTGCACTATGTAAAGTTGCTGAAGGCTTTACCTGTAAATGTATTTTCCACGTGAGATTTCGTTGTTCCCAAAATAGGTGTAGTTTATCTTTGTGCTCACTGTGGGCTTTCAGGTTGAGTTTTGTTTTTAGACACCCATTACCCTACTAGAGCAGAATACTGAAATGTGTTGCATTGAACCATCTCCAAATGTGCCAGCTGACATCATCCCATCACAACAAGACATTCCAGGTCTTGCCTGCTGGCTCCTGCATTAGCTCACCTCCTCCATTACTCCAAACCACAAAAGATAAGCAGCCACTACAGAATTAATAAATGGGCTCCCATTCCACAAAAGAAAAGCAGTTCCCTCATGATGCAAGAAGACAGAAAATCTGTGGTAGGAGGTGAAAGTCTGTGCATGTCTCCAAATCTGAGGGAGAAACTGGACTTGGTTAAAGCTGAGACGCACAAAAGCAGGTAACCTGTGACAGGAAAAAGAGAGTGAAAGGCTTTAGTGCCCCTTGTGAGTTCTTCATTCGGTCCTCAGCTGAATACAGATCCCTTTCTAGGGTAAGATGTCTTTCAAAGTTATGAATAATTATAAATTCAGCAGAAATGTGAGACAGTAAATTGAGGAAGTTAATGAAATGCAGAAACAGAATAACAAAACAATGGAGATGGTAGGAACAGCACATTGCATCCAATGTTATTATACATGCCACATACCAAACTTAAAAATTGTTCAGGAAGTCCTGAGCCTGATCACGTCAGCCATATGAGCAGTACAACTGAAGAATAGTTTGCACTTTGTGAATCTGGAGTTCCAGGCTTCCTGTGGGCAGCTAATTTAAAGCCAGAAGTGAGATAATACTGCATTTTATAAGAACACATTCAGATGTCCTCACATGTGTATGTGAAGATGGAAAAAAATAAATTTTTTTTGTATCCCACCAACAGTTATTCTGAAAACTCATGATGAACTGAGTCTATAGAAAGGTGAAATACAGGCTGGACACTGAATTGGACTTCAGAGCTCTTAGTTCTCTCTGCTGGGATGTTTCTTTACAGTAAAAAACTGGACCAGGAACCTTTGCCTGAAAAAATGTAAGTTCTGACAAATTCCTTTAAGCAGCGTTTGTGGGAGTTTTTGTAACATGATCTGCCTGAATGCAAAACTTGGAAAAACTGAATTTCCCTCATGAAACAAAATAAATATTAACTTATATTTATATTCAAAGGATACTAAATAAGTAATTCCTCTCACAACAAAACAGGAAGAAAGCTCATTAAGAACTCTGGGTCTTTATCTGGCGTACTTTTTATAGTTCCAGTGATCCTCAACTAATTTACTGCAACCATGGATATGCAGCTAATACTTGCATGTTACAGAGATTTTATCTTAATAATAGATGAGCTCAGAATTTATTATGAAACCAGCAAATACATGTTTAACAAACAGTAATAAACTGCTGTCAACACCTTTTCTCAGGCTGCTCCAGCCACCTTTCCTCCTCTATTGAAACACCCTCATATCTCTCTGGAATACAAGACTGTCCTACACAGACTTACCTACAAGATCTCACAAAATTTACCTCCTGGTTTTCACTCCCCTTGCATCATTTTCTGTTTTCTGGACATTATCTAGTTTTTTTACATCTGGTTATGCTGCCCCATATGTTTGGAACAGTCTCCCTTCTCCCTTGCCAAGCAACCTCCCTCTCTCCCATGAAATACCTCTTTCTTTCAGCATTGCCTTCAACAATAATCCTCACATTCCTCCTCGACTAACAGTTGTGCCATGTCTCGTCATGCAGCTGTTTTTTTTATCTACCTTTAGGTCAGACCTTGCAAACGTCTTCCCATGGTAAAAAAAAAGTTCCAATCCTTCTGATCGGTTTCACTAATCGCTACAGCAGGATGAGTTTGGAGAAAAAAGAAGTCTATGTTTTACTTTTAACATCTAAAAAGCAGTAACTACATTCCTGTGCAAAAGGAGCAAAGTAGACAAACAGTCAGATGTCTGTTCCTCCTGCCAGCAGCAGGAAGATGCAGCTCTGAGAATGGTAGACCAGGGCAGCTGCCAGAACATACCCTGCCACCAGCACAGGCACTGCCCAGCTGGCTGTGCCAGCTCCATCCTCCACACACATACCTTCCAAAACAGGAGTGTTATTTTAAAAAAATAAAAATATTATCCTATTCAAGAATATTTCAAAGCTCTGAGGACATATCTCCAAAGAATTACCATTACCAGAAGCTCTCACTCACCTTAAGTCACATCAAGGAGCTAATTTACTGTCTGTAAAATGTGCTGCCACTGAACTGAACAGCACAAGCAAAATCAGCTTCTCACTGTTATGGCATCTAAAAACTTCCTATCTGACCACAGGAGAGGAAAAACATGCACTTTACATATATCCTTAGCATATTCTCCCCATGACTGCCAGCTGATGAATACCCTAAAGAGAAAAATTGGATACTGAGTCCAGAACAAAACCCTGTGTTTGAATTACACAGCTACCTGTAAACATACTTCAGCAATATCACTTGGGCAAGGAAGCCACATTTTATGACTAGGAGGCTCACTCCATCTCTGTTTGTCCTTGTCAGACTTCTATCACAGCAGAGACAATGTCCTGATCAACACGAGCTTCACAAAATGGGTGTGCCATTGATCTCATGTCTTGCATGGCTGGATAAGGTCCTCCTGGATGGCTTAACAATATTTGCCAAAAGGTGTTTCCCAGTTTTTCCTGTATTACTGAGTAACAAAGAAGATAACACTGCCAAATGTCCTCCCACTGAGATCTCAAAGGCAAAAACCCAGCATCCTCCCTCAAGTTAAAAAAAAAAAATCAGCAAGAATTACAGTTTTTTAGCAAGTTTGCATATTTTCCTGGATTTATATGCTTTGTTTTTCACAGACTCATAACCTAACTAGGAAACCACAGACTGCTGCATCTGTTGGTCTCAGTTATTATCAAAAATGTGCTGACTCTCAATAAAAGTTATCCCATTGCATCATAGCACAAACAACCCGTGTCACGCCTGTAGCCGTGCAGCTGAGCCCTGGGAGCACCCTCGGAGCCAGGGAAGGACCAGCTGGGATGGCCAGGCCACGGCAGGGCCTCTTCGGCTCAGCCCAGCACCAGCCCCAGCTATTGCACAAAGATAAAAGCCATCCACGGCAAACATTTGCATCCTTGCCTCATCTCACCATCTGCTGCTGCTCACTTGAAAATTAATACAGTGGTTGCTTGAACCAGAAGCTAATGTTACATCTGTCCTCCTTAGCAATACAGACCATTATTAGACTAAGTATGCAGCCCTTTTTGCAACTCAAATGAGGCGACAGTGGCCTCTAATCTGCCAGGATCTGTCCTTCACCAAGAGAGACCAAAACTGGTTCATTTGCAATTGTACAGCCTGAAACAAACAGGACCAAATCTTCCTCCTATTCTTCCTTGCTTTCCCTTCTTCTCCCTCTATACACTTTCAGCAGATGTAAAAAGTACATTAATAAAGTGTAAGCCTCTTTCAAAGAGCATAAATTAAGTCTTTCACAAGCAAAGGTACAGAAAACTCAGGACTGGTCTTGCTTGTATAAATTACATCTCCTAGTCCAACTTACAGCAGCTTATTGACAATCATGGCCATTAAGGAAACAACTGAAATCCCATTTTATCAACTTGATCATTGATCCCTAACAGTTTCCTATTTGCATCTGATTTGCACTGCAAGAAGAAAAGCAGAAATGTAAGAATGGAGCATGTATCTTGAGGTTAGCATTCTCATACAAATCTTAACTCTGTGGCCTTTAATCCCGAGAAAGAGGTAAATACATGTAGTGTAACATACTGGTTTTAGAGAAAGACTCATTTCACAGGCTTCAGGGGAAAAACTCCAAGATAGAAATCTGTTCTCTTCTTTCCCATGTAAGACACACTGGAAACCACTTATAGGAACATTATCAAATTAAGCATTTTTAAAAGTCTCCTAGTAAAAATTATTTTACCTTACATGTATTTTTCATCATTCAGGTAAGAAACTACTTGGAATAAGAAGACAAGTGGTCAAATTCACTTTGCAAGGTTTTAAGAGAATTCTAGGGAATGTATATAGCCAAAAAACCCCAAACTCCAAACCTCTTCCTTCCTGTTCAAAGCACTTTGAAAATGAAGAAACTTCTAAGAAGAAAGTTTGCAACCACTTTTTTCATAAGCTACAGTTTGAGCACCATGGTTATAGCTAATTAACTGTTATAACTAAAACATAAAATAGAAGACCCCCCTAAACAACATTAGAATATATATGCTCCATCATATCCTAGTCCTTCCTAGATCTGTCTCCATATTTGCGAGAGCTTACGACATATATAAACATTAGCATTAAAACAATGCAAGACAACCTCTTTCACCTCCTAGCAGCAAGAAAACAACAGACAATTGGAAAAAAGCAGAAAAGAGCAGTGGAAAACTGAAAATTATTTAAATAAGTCTTTGTTTTGGAGCATTTGAGAATGGCAGAAAGGTGCTTCAAAAAGGTCAGGCTGTCCTGATGAATAGGAAGGAGCATGAGAAAAAAACCAAGAGTGAGATGGGTCACAGTCCATGAACCTTAACAGCAATCCTTGAAGAAAAACAAAAAGGTTTGTACCAGTTAAACAGATTGTTTATACGAAAAATGCAAATGCACACTTGGGGTAAAGAGTTTTTTCTCTTCCTTTCCTCTTTAATCTGTTTTCTCATGATCTCACTTTTTTGCCCAGAGATTTGTGTTGGGTTTTTTTAAGAGACGTACAAAGAAAGGCAAAATCAGCTTACACTTTCTATTTACTCCAGATGGCAAAGTGACGAAAACTGACTAATTGCCAAGTCAAGAAATGAATTATGATGGAGGCATAGATTCTAAAAACGTCTTTGCAATTTTTCAAGCAAGAGAAGAAGGAGAGCAAATAAGTCCTAACTTCTACAAAACAATTTACATTCTCAAGGCACTGAAGACTACTTCATTTTCCTACCTCCTTTTGGATTATGAAGTTGCACTCGCTGTGGTTTATGGACGGGAACCTGAGGCAGGGCTTAGTACCCAAGACTGTCACAGAGCATAACTTGGTGCTACCACCAAAAGAACCAGCCATGCATGTCTTTCCCAAACCCAGGCTCACTCCTGCCTCTTCTCTGGGCTGATGTTTGCTTATGCAGACACAGGATAGACTGAAGTACAGGACTAGTAACAGTTTTTAAGAGCAATACCTAGTCATGCTAGAGTAACTTTATGGTGGAACATGACCATAGATCTACTTGTACCTAAGTTAATGCTCTGTGAAGCTTGTGGGGCTGTAGTCATAAACTCAGGGTGTTTAGAAATCCTTTTTATCCTAGGATCAGGTAATACTGGGGGATCTCAGTATGAAAAAAATCGAGTGGTCCTCTGTGTCCTATTTCCTGACATATCACAAGGAGAGACAGGACACATCAGGTGGTAGTGTCCCAACCACACTAAATGCTGGAGCCATTCCAAGTACATCCTAAAGCAGGAATACCTGGAATTCCCCTCCTGGGGACACCAGTGAAAGATAAGGAAAATTTCATGTTCTGCAGTTCTCTAAATCCACAAATTTGGTGTGAATATAATTTCCGAGCTATAACACTAAAATTAGCTATACAGACCAAATATATACATTTGAATGTGTAACACTGAATGTTTGAGACAAAATCTCAGATCCAAACAGCATTTGTTTAATGATTCCCATTAATGGCAAAGTTCTCACAATGTCAATGGCTGCTGAGATAATCTCATAATTAGCACATCTGAAAATTCAAATCAAGCTGTGTCACTTTCAAGATAATGTGACTAATTTTATCCTTTTTGACAGTCTTGTCTATTTTTGTCTTTGGCTTTTGCAGTGAAAATGTGGATCTAAATCATTTAACCTGGATGTAGTGGAAAGCCCTTAATGACTCCTTGAAGAAGGTAAATGTTTTCCTTAAACCTTAAAAAAGCCCAAACCTCTATATAGTAAATTATTAGATATGTGTATTAAATAATTATTAAAAAATAAAAATGCAAACCATATAGAATTTAATATGATTCTATTAATAACTTTCACAGTATTAAATTTTGTTAATAAATTTCTACACAACTGTGCAGATTTTTCTGACATTGCAGGACTGCCACAGCCTTGTGAATGCAGACAGATCCCATTGGCAAGAGCTGCCACAGCATGACTTGACCAGATGTGCAGATGTTAATAAATAATAATAATGATGATGATGATGGCAGAACCATGTAAGCATTCACGATTTTCTAGTTTCCAGCCTCTCCTCGATCTACAATGCCAAACTTCCTCAGATGGCTGGCAAGAAGTCAGGAGCTGACAGCCATCCTGGCAGTGCTCTTGGCCCCTGGGGCCCCTCACCTAATTAGCCTGACACAGAGCAGAAGGATGCTGTGCTGCTGCCAAACAGGGAGGTGCGGGCTCAGAGGGACACCCAACTTCACCATACACACCAAAACCAAAGAGTCTTGCCTGGGTGGACAACCACAGGTCACCCTGGGCCCCCAGATCTACATTCCTGGCTTACACTGGCCAGCAGGCAAATGGATTACCTAGGTCCAGGAGTAGTGAGGAAGAGGACAGGATTGCAAGCCAAAACAGAGATTATGTGCAGCAAGATTAATTAAAACTACTCATATTTCCTTTTTTAACCTCCTGTACTGTGAAAAAAATACATGCTTCAGAATAAAAATGCTAAACCACTCCAACACATCACCTTCACCCATGGCAGCACTGGTGGCTGCACGTGCCAGGGCACAGCCTGGCTCTGACACAATGACACTGGAAAAAAAAACTGTATCTCGGGTTTCAGTGAAAGTGTATCCCACTGTATCAGCTCATCCCACAAGCCTGAAAAAAAAGGAAATGGAGAAATAAAACAAGAGGTGAAAATTATCATCATGCACAACTCAGAAATGTTCATGATAAAATGCCAAGTGATGCTGTTGGTTCCACAGCACTGACAGACTATATGTTGAAATAATGAAAAAGGGTACAAGGTACTTTGAATAGAAGTCAGCAGGTGTAATTATTATTTGGAAAATTCTTAGGCACTTACTCTTCAGAGCACTACATGAATATTCATTAAGCCTTCCAGTTTAGGAGAGTTCAGATTTGAATGTTGGTACCTTCCCTTCATGTATGAAAAATACTAAGCATAAAAGTCCAGCTTCAGACATCTAAGTGGAACTTGAAGGTTGCAGTTTCTTCATAGCCTCATCAAGTCCTTTACCAACTATCTTTCTCTAAGGTAAAAAGAGCAACAACTGAGTGATAGTGGAGAAAAACAATTGCTTAAGACCATTACAAAAATAAATGTTAAATCCAGAGATGAATCCAGAGCTCTGAAAACTTGGTCCAGTACCCTGTTCCTTTGGGAGCACTGCTTAAGTGTAGCAAATCATGAGCTAATAATATCACTCTTTCGAGCTTTGGGAGCAGTTTCCCAAAGCTTGCTTTGTGAGGCCACAGTTCAGTGATCCATGTAGCAGATCAATGGAGCAGTGCTGTCAGCAGAGCTTCAAATTAAAAGCTAAAAGAAAAAGGTTCACTGAGCTCTTGACATAAATTTTAGGTTCAGCAACAGTGCCCCAAAAACACTGCTCTTTGGTAATCATCACAGTAAGATGGCATTTTTTCAGAATATATTCCAACTTTGGAAAAAAACGTTTTGTCAGGGAGTGTCTTGCAAGCCCCGTATGTTCGGATTTGCAGTTGAGGACTATCACAGCAAACACCACTCCACGTGCAAGTCACTCCATTTTAAGTGTAATGTAGAGAAGCCACATCCTTCAGCTAAACATCAGGGCAACAGTTTTGCCTCAAGGAGCTTCAGTAACATCTCAGAAAACTACCTAGAGAAGAAACAATCCTGGCTCCAAAGTCTGTGTGGAAAGCCTGGGGAAGCAGCCAAACGATATGCTGTGCCCCAACACCTTTGCTCCTCCAAAATTATAGGCTCTTTATCTCCTTATCCCTTGACATAAAAATATTAATTTTTATCCCTATGTTTTTTAAAATACATATATGAAAGCAACATAAGATTTCTTGCATATGCCATCTAACCATTTAATGGTTTTGACACCATACAAATCTGAAAGCATTACAAGAATACATGCTGCATATGTAGCTAAGCAAAGTATGATCCCAAAGTCTGCCAGCAGGCAATCAAACCTATCTGTCTTATTTGTTCAGTCATTTCTAACTTTTCCTGCATAACAAGATAAAGAATTGCTATTTATCCTGATTTACAGTATATTACTTTGAGTAAATGACACAGGAAGGGTCACTGATACAGTGGCAGGGTTTACTCTTCTAGATGGTCTAAGTAATCGTGACTTTTTCCAAATGAACAAATAAATAGGCATCTTCAAGCCTTTCACACTTAAACAATATGAAGCTGAGTACCACAAGAACACATGAGAAAAAGGAAAATTGAGTGAGGACACCTACTTCATGTACCACAACCAGCAACAGAACAGCGAATGTATAAAACAGTAGGACAGAAAATACACTCATTTTTATAATGCTACATGCTGCTCACAGAAACCATGATTAAAGTGCTTAAATTAAAAGGTTAAGCTGACTTGCTGCAGAGAAAAAACAAAACCATCATCTATTTAAGAAAGGAAAAAGTGTCATGATAATGATGTAAAATGAGACACTGGGATTCTATTTACTCCTCTAATAATTAACAGCAAGAAGGTAACAAAACTGAAAGACAACAAACAGATAAAAGGAATTTTAACAAAACTCGCATGTGAAAAGTACAAACATAAAGTATCAGCAAGGATGCAAAAACTTATTTTTTGCTAATTCTGGGCTACTGGGGCAGGACAAAGACCAAACAGGGTTATCTGTTTCTCAGGGGCTAAGAAGAAGCTTCCAGACAAGATGACCAAAAAGATGGGGTGAGGCATCCTCTTTTTGTGCATTCGTTAGAAAAGGTGGATCTCTGGCAATGGTGCACTCAGACATGGGCCAAAAGACAAAAGGGTTGCATTTGCTTTGGGATCATCCTAAAAATATTTGATTTCATCATCACTGATTGTCCCTTTCTGTCCCTACACTTGGAGCATGTTCTGGCACTGGCAAATCAGCAGAGAAGACAAAGGGGGAAGCTGGGTGCAAGGAACAGTCTGGGTGACAGTTCATTTGCTCATCATTTTGGGTTGCACTTAATTCTATGAAGTTCTTTTCTAATTTACACATTTTCCCAAGGGCCTTGCCTCTTCGTGATTTTTTATAGGTTTGGGACCTCATAATGAGCCTCTCTGCTGTCTTTTGGCTTTAGACAGGCTGCAGGCTTATCTCTCTGCAAAATTTTATTTATTCTCTTTGCAAAACATTATTTATTGTTGGACACTTGGTTGTGAGATCAGCCTTCTCTAGAACACAAGTATGGTAACAGTCCAAACCCCTGTAGAGTTTACAATCCAAACATTCACTCAGCAGAAAATCCTCATTAGCTTTGTTTCATCCCTATCTCCTACCCCCTATTTATTTTGGCATTGTAAAAGAATATGCTGTGTTCCTGAAAACTGAAGTCTCCTCTCTAGTAGGATTTAAGTATATTAAGGCAGGTAAAGTATAATTTTGATGAACATTTATGTAGTAGTCTGGTGGGAGTACAGCTGTTCAGCTGTGCCTATTACAAAAAAGAGATGCTGAACTCTGTGTGATATCCACCAGCTTCATCATGGCAGCAACAGGGATGGAAGCAAAGGAGCTTCCATCCTCGAAATGTGAAGGTTCCCTGTTTTTAACATCACATTCCAGTTAACTGAGCAGTTCTTAGATGCTCCAGTGAAAGGCAGTTTACACTAACGCACATATCAGACCACTGGCAAGAGTCTTTAGGAGGTTCACAATCATTTGTCTTGGTGTACCAAAAGGAAGAGGTTGTGAAGCGTTAAATGACCATTTCCTCAGCAAGAATCCCAAGCTGTGATGAGGAGCCAGTGGTCTATTGCACTTCTCCTCAACCATTCACCTCTCTCATCCTCAAGATCATGGAAAGTTGCCACACCAAGAGGAGGGATTTGCAACATACCAAGCACAGAAGGCAGGATGAAGCAGGGTGGCAAGAGGCCCTCTCTAAGAACCAAAGACCTATTCAGAAGTCTTCCATCAGGACAAAATGTAAGGGCCCCACCAACCTGAGGTACTGAGATAGAGTCAGAAGGTCCCTTTATTTCTAGCCAGTGCTTCAGAGCCATTTCTTAATGCTTTCAAGGCACAAGAACATTTTATTACACCTCAGAATAACACAGTATTAATATGTTAGAAAAAGATGCTCTGGAAACTTACCATGTAAATTAGCAGGAAATATCCACTTCTTGGCAGCCTTGTGTATTTGGAGAGGTCTTTTATTTAGTTAAAAACCCCCAAAAACTAAATAAACATGCACACATTATTACTCACATCCAGGAGGAAGTGTGACTTTTCAGGAAAAATGAACTTTCTGCTCAGGCAGTTTCCAATAAGATCCCAGAAGAATGACTGTACTACAACTCAGATTTATTAGAAGTAAATTAAAATCATGTGTCATAAGAAACTTTTTTTCTCCTCTAAAGTTTTGTTCTGAAGCAGAAGTCAATTTCAACTGTACTTCAAAACAATGTAAATACGATTTTATAACTCATGCTATATCCCTAATTGCAGTGTTTATAATGAACAGAAGTTATTTGTTTTCTGAGGGCAAAGAATGAACATTCTGGTATTATTTTTGTCTGTTTTGTGCCTTTTTAACAGCTATGCATTTCATTCTTTTCCAACACCTGTTAATTTTTGGCATTAGAATTAATACCTTTAAGTAATTTTGTAAACAGAAAGATATTGAAGTCTGTGCCTTTACGTTACTATTTTAGATACCTCTCTAAACATGAATCTTGTTGATTCATTCTTAAATTTCCACAAAAGTTCAAATTTTTCAGCATTTTTGAGAACTGACTCATATTATCAGTTAAAATATAATTATATATTAACCTGCTTGGAAACCAGAGCCTCTCCACTTAATCATAAACACTACAGCTAAAATCTGACCCAAGTAATCTGCCAAATGCTGTGCAGGAGCTGGTGCCAGTTAGGAAGATAATCTAATTCTCTGTGTTTCCAGAGCTGGATTTTATCCAGGGGACAATTTTTTCTTTGGGTTGTACTTTTTTTAAGTTAATTTGGGGCACTTTGCCTTTGGCTTGGAATCTTTTTTAAAATAAAATACATTAATTTGGACATAGTATTAGTGCCACCATACATACTACTTTGATATGGTTTAATGTGACAAAAAAAATTCTGTTACATCAAAGAGACAATTATAATAAAAGATACAGTCCTAAAATGCCTTCTCTTTCTTTCAGGTATGTGGGAAATTTGGCTCTGAACAGATCTGCAGAACCTATAGCAAACCCAAAAGTTCATCTGAAATCTTTTCTTATGGCACATCTGGCTAGAAATGCAGTTCCTTGATCCTACTCCAGTGTGATTGTGGGTTTTGGGGAAAGGATGAAACTGCTCTGTCCCCTACTTTCTGCCATGGGTTTCTGGCTTTTCCCTGCATCAAGGGCAAGACTAAGCAGTTCCAAGCATCTTGATCCAGTGCAAAAGGAAGGATTCCTTTTCCTTGAGTAAGAGCCATCCCACCCTATAGCTGCACAACTGCTATATCTGGGACATTCATCATGAATCCAGTGAAGTCCCTGGTAAAGCAATCCAGTCAGGGCTGCTGACTTGAATTTTAAAATGACTCTGCAGCTACTCAATTTCCAATTGCTTTTTGTTCTGCTTTCTAATGTCTTACTCTGAGGTCAAGAATGCAAGCTTGTGATAGTTGCATTTAATCACAAAATCCATTTATATTTAAAAGCACATTCCTCCAATATTTGCTCAGTTGTACGGTCCTGAATTTTACTGGAGAATTTATAACAGAGGACAGTCAAACTCTGTGCCAGAAGCAGTTCAACAGGTCACTCTCATTTTAAGAGAATGCTCTGCTAAAATTAAAATACAAAAAACTAGGAGCTATCTTCATGTAAGTTATTTCTAATTTTTCATTAAATATTTCCTGCTAGTGGTTTTATATGAGGCCACTATTGGAAATAGGCTGGTGCAGGCTGCATTTCCTGAAACAGAAAACAACTCTGCCAGAAGCTGAGCCTCTCTCCTACAGACCCCTTTGAGTGTTCCATGCACATGCACCCAGACACAGACATGCCTTGGAACCATCCCTCATGCTGCAAGGAGAGTGCCTGCTTGTTTTTAGTAAAGCTGCTGAGGAAAACAAACTGTCCCAGCACTGCTCCTGCTCAAGGAGGCAGAGCTTGATGTTCTGCATCAAGGTCTTCCCCATCTCCTCTAGTCTTGGTAGATGAAAACTGATTCTTTCACATGCTTCAGTCACAGAATTACAGAATGGTTGGGGTTAGAAGGGACCTTTGGAGAACATCTAGCCCAATCCCCCTGCTCGAGCAACTTCACCTAACACAGGTTGCACAGGACTGTGTCTAGGCAGATTTTGCATATCTCCAGAGAAGGAGGCCAAAACATCTCTGGCCACAACATCTCTGGCCAATCTGTTCAATTCCTCTGTCATCTTCAAAGAAAAGAAGTTTTTCCTCATATTCAGAAGGAATTTCCTGCATTTCTGTTTGTGTCTATTGCCCCTATCCTGTCTCTGGGCAACACAGAAGAGCCTGGCCCTATTCTTGTAACACATGCCCTTAAGACATTTGTACACACCTTTAAGATCCCTTCTCAGTCACCTCTTCTTGAGGCTGAATTTCAAGGCCCAGCTTCCTCAGCCTTTCCTCACACAGGAGATAATCCAGGCCCTAATCATCTTCACAGATCTCCTCCAGACCATGTCCAGTAGCTCCTTGTCTTTCTTGAACTGGAGAGCCCAGAAGGGCACACAGTACTCCAGACACAGTTACTCACTGGGGCAGAGTAGAGGGGAATATCACCCACCTCCACCTGCCAGCCTCTCATCCCATGCCACAGATTGTCCTCTGGCTTAATACAGTCTCTCTATATCACTGCTATTAGACTATGCCTGTAGATAAACATGTCTCTGTAAGTTGAGTGAAATACACATCCAATGAGTAAATCAATTATAAAAGACCCCACTCTGCTAGCTGATCTAAATTTCAAAAGACATTTAATTCTACATTTTTTACAACTACAACGGCAAATGTTTTTAATATGTTCAAGCTCATTTAACTGAATGGGCAAGAATTAAAAATGAAGATCTTTCTGCAGGAGGCTCATGTCTTCAGAACAAGCTTTCTGATGACAGTGTAAAGAAAGTTAATGCAGGTACCCCCAAAATGCCAGGCAGTGCAAAGATTTAGGAAAATTTATTTCCAAAGGTGAGAACACTAAATAGCATGTACACCAGGCATGAAAGAATGCCCTGCTCTTTGCACTCTGGGCCTTCTTAATGCCTTTCCTGGTCCCTCCTCATGGGGCTTCTGAAGTTGTCTGTTGAAAAGTTATCTTTTCAGGGATTTAACTCCTCTGCAAGGCAGGAGAAGGAGAAACACCCAAGTTGTCTCTGGGAAAAAAATGCCTCTTCCAGGCAGGAAAGACTTCTAAGCAAAATGAGCCCTATCTTATAATAATAACCTTGTGGAAAAGGGTCCTTCTACACTTACAACAGCTATAGCATATTGACAATACTTTTACTATTTTCATTATACTAACACTCAGAAGACTTCAAAACAGTGTGAAACTAACTGAGGTTGTATTATTGACACGAAGACAGTACCACTACTTGCAGGACTAGATGGTCAGGTTGGTTTTTCCACATAACATCTCATCTGCCTCTAGTATTTCTCTTAGTGTTAAGAAAGACTCAGTTCTTATTTCCTTTCCATTCTGATCAAGGCTACATTCATCTCAAAGTTTCATTCAGACACAGACGCTGTAATTACAACAAAGATTATTCTACCATGTCTGAAATACATCTCAGTTGTGAAAACTGAAGCCTTCTTTCAAAAAGCCCAGCAGGTATAGCATGATAATGTAATGGAAAACTCTAGAGTCTAACCGATTCAGGCATGATACAGAAATTTTTTTCCGTACAAAACTTTTTACATCCTAGTAAGTGGCATTGTTATTTATATATTTAATTACACCCACTAGATATATATTTTCAGCAACAGTTGCAGCAAAAGCATTTTACTATAGATGCCCATCAATAAGTGGATGATACTTCCAGATCATTTCACACTAGCTAGAAACAGCCTTAGTCATGTTAATGACTTTGAGGTTGGCTGGATTTCAACTAATAACATAAAGATGAATAGACCTACATATCCAATTACTGAGTCCCTTCAAATGGACACTAAGTGAGTACTTATCTTTGTATTCAGAGAGGAAAAGGGAAAAACATTTTAGCCAGGCTGGGAGAAATCATTTATTTGGCATCTGTCTAAACTAAATAGTACATTTATTAGATTAACTAACAGCAAAAAATTAGAATTGCCACAAAGTCAAATACACATAAAATCATAATCCTATTCCAAATTTTTACTATAATCTTTGAAATTACATGCTTGACTCAATTTTGAAATGTTAAAAGTCCAGGAAAGGCTTGGTGGCCAATCAAAAAGATATTCAGTAAAAGCAAGCTGTAATACAGAAGAATAATCCTAACAGTTCCCAGTGGTGCCTGTGTGGTCCTACTCTCCTTTCTGTTTTGTTCAGCATCTACCAAAAAAGTACACAGAGAATTTCGCATTCTGTTTCAATACAAGTAAATAATTTATCAGTAAACAGCTTTAACAGAAAAAAGCAGTATTTGGTAAATATGAACTGCAGAACGAAAAACCTGTAGAGATTGTTTATGATGTGACTGCCAGTTAAAATAACCACCAATTTTACAGCACCAAAAAGGGAGAAGCAAAACCTAAAAATATAATGAAAACAAAGAGATTATGATCTACTGCAGATTTTAAATCATAGGTTTTGAAGTAAATACAGCTTCCTTTAAATACTACAGGTTAGTCTAAGACTGTTTGCTCTTCTGTTTTCTCTAACTTATTTCAAATTTATGGAAGTCTTGCGACTACCAGACCTATTCCCTTCTTAATGCGCCAATGAGAACATGCTTCCTATCCTTTGTGAAGACACAGAAGAGTACAAAAGGGTGATTAATTAATAATTTATAATCATGACTGGACTAAAGACATTAGCAATTTATGACAAAATGTGAATATGCTGAGCAAACACTGTATTTCCCTAACGTTTTGCTAGTTCTAAAAAACACAAATGAGAAACTACTCCTCTTTATTAGATAATTCTGTTTATGCACATTCGTCGCCCACGAAATACCAGTCCCCATTACCTCCGCTGTCCGTGGCACAGGACACCTGCTCTGCACACTGCAGTGTCACAAGTGTATTTTAATTATAGTAGCATATGGAAAGGTACATTAAATCCCAAAGAAATCCTCTATGTGTCCCAGTGGCACACGTGACACCAGGTAACAAGGAAATTAAAGTATCAAGGATTTTGTTGAGTCCCAGAGACAAAAAAAAGTTTCTCTACTGGTAGCCAAGGACTGACATTCAGGGTGGGTACAGGACAAGAACTCAGTATAAGTCCAGCTCTGTAAGCTGATCCAAAGATGGGATAACTCTGCTGAGTCCGAGTGGTTTTCAAGCTTCATTCCTCTATAAATCAAGAAGCAGTGGTTTCAATGATCAGATAGGGTAGGCTGGAAATTTAGATTGCAACAGTTTAGTCTCAGGTTCTTCACGTTCTTCCAGTACAGCCTATGTTGACTTTATTTAAGGTCTCTGACTATTCTAACACATTGCCACCTTCTTTTCACAAGTATTAGAACACACTGAAGTCCTCAAACTAAAGTAACAGAAGTGGTCAGACTGCCAACATGACCCTCTAAACAATCACATCAAACACTTAACACAGTCTGTTTCTCAGAAAGGATGCCAGAGCCAACCCACTGACAATATAACTTCAGCACACACAAAACTATCTGATAGGTCCTGTATAAATTGTCCCTCGTGTTCCACATTAGCTGGCATCATGAAGTAAATACACCAACACTTTTGACACGCTGATTTTAAATATATAACATTTTGTTAACCTTTGATGCATT
The DNA here is from genome assembly GCA_013399895.1 of Serilophus lunatus. Lineage (NCBI taxonomy): Eukaryota > Metazoa > Chordata > Aves > Passeriformes > Eurylaimidae > Serilophus > Serilophus lunatus. The sequence continues at coordinate 3,121,250 of VXBA01005293.1, read as the reverse complement.
TACTCCTTACTTTACTCCTATCTATAGGAAGATCCTGCTTTACTCCTAAAATCCTTTGCACAATATTGTGGCAGCAAGAAACCAGTTCTGTATCCCTTTGCATTTGTGTCCTCTTTCATTCCTCATTTCAGTGCTTCTGGGTAAGTGCAGCACCAATGGAAATTGTTAATGCTTACAGACAAAAAAACACAGACATATTTTTCTAGGCAACAAACTTAATAGAAACAATACCATGTTACTTACGCCAAAATCACATAGGCCACATTAAACATTTTGACATGGTAGTTCATATTGACATTTAAATATTTAAGGAAGAGTGGTGAGATTTTTTTGATGTTATTACACTCTCACAATTTCCAGGGAGCACTAGATACCTTCGTGACCCTTCTATTAAACACAAAATCTCTATCCTACACTGTCTTTTAGTTACTTCCCTGAAAAACTAAGTTTGAGATTAGAAAACTATATGTACTTATGACTCTCTTTTTGTACATTTATTAGAGACCATCCATCTCCATGTAAATATAGGAAAAAGTAAGAAGGCTCCCCATGGACCCCCTCCTCTCTACCATTTGTAAAAGAAAAACTACAGGAATCTCCTAGTGAGTGAATATCTTCTAACTACTCAAATAAAATTTAGAAAGAATCCTATTTAATGTGACAAAAATTTATTACTCTTACCTCATTATTACTAAGACATTAGTATGGCTCTTGCAAAACATTCCAGTAGCCTTCCAAACTGTGAAACCTGCCAGATTCTTTGACTCAGTTGCCATAAAACATTTCTGAATTGCTGGAACCAGATCCAAATTTTGTTTTATAAAAGTATAAAAAGGATATGAGTAAAACCGTAGGTTGATTCATTGTGAATGTAACACATGTTAAGGGGTTTCCGGGTCCTGTTACTCATTATGAGAAAATAGCAGTCCAGATACAAAGAGATATTATGGTGGCTCCACAGATTTAGTCTCATCCTATTGTTTTTGATGGTTTTCCCTTTCATCTAATCATGTGCATCTGGATTTTCCCTAAGTAAATCCATGTCTTCCAAAACCAAGTAAACAAAAGCAGTGCCATCAATAAAAGTGTGTACTTTCTCTAGTAGTATTAACCACACACTTTCTTCTTTGTCAATAGAGCAAACTGGACCACAGAAAAAATGAACCTTTGGAATTCTCAACGATTCAGCTATATTACTATGAAATTCAGAGTAGTTTTACCTTTTGAGAAGATGATAATGTAACTTACAACTGAATTTATACCGAGGTTGCACAAACAGCTAGAAAAGATCCTCAAGTATTTTTTTAATCTTAATCAGAATGTTTCAGTGAAGTTTTCTGTGAGTTTTACAGTTTAAACAAATCTTTACAGGCTGTTCAGTAGTTTTGTATAATCAACTAACCAATCACCATGACACTCATGTCAACATGTCTTGCTGCAAGAAAATCTGCTGCTCTGCTCAACAGACTAACCCTGCTCAGGGGCTGGAGACCTGTCATGTACACGTAAGGTAACTCTTGCCTTTCCAGATGGGTTTTGCAAGACCTTCTGGAAGCATATCTCCACTGCTCACTACATCCTTTCAGGCACATGTAGGACAGGCACAGGGAGAGCAATCACTCCTCTGTATCTTGGCCCCATCCTCACTGGGAAGCGGCAAGAACAGCAGCCCACAACAATGACCAGTTCATGTCGACCTGCTTCCTAGACTGAAAGCAGCTCATCTGTTCAGAGGGTTTTGGGAATTGTGTTTAGGAAGTGAAGTAGACAATGTCACACCTGGCAAAGGGCAGGAATGAAGCCTGCAGAAGAATCAGCAGCTAATTCATGTCCATCAGTCCTTCCTAGACTCTCAGCAGTCCCAGAGCTGCAGCTTAATGGGAGGTAACAGAAGGCTTAATATTTCTGTTTGGCACGGTATTTTTTTGTCTAAACTAAAGCCTGGAATGACAGAGAAGTATAAACCAAGCTGAATTCTTATTACATCTTGCAATGTTTGTGTAATGTGCAACTGGGTTTTCTGAATTTCAGGAAGGGTCTTTAATAGAGTCCAAATTTCGGCAGTGCCAGAGGAGTGATGAGGCTCTTTTGATCTCATTTGTAAGAAAAAACATTTCCATGCTTTTAGTGTCAGTTTTCAAAAAAGCAGAGGGTAGGTTTTTTTTTTCTTCTGGTTAGTATTTTTAACTTTCAAATGAAGCCAAAAGTGATACACTGCTCTGGAGGACTGTGTGGGAGGGAGGTGTTGTTAACAAACATCCCAAGATCCTCTTCAAAATAAACTCTGCAATCTCTTCTGCCCCATCACTTATGAGTTTATTTTTGCAAGCATGCTGATTTTTTTAAATTATTTTTCAATGTCCTTTTTTTGCTATTTAACTGTAATGTAGAACAAATATTTACTCTCAAGCAGTCACACAAAGCCAATGCATTCTTTGAATTGTTTTTCTGACTATGTTCCTTCCACAACATATTTTGGTTTTTAATGCTCACCACCCATATCAAGTTGTTCTTAAACAGCAACAAAGAAACTTCAGGATTTCACTTAATATTCGTATTCCTCTCCCTAAGGAATGGTGGTGTCATATTTCAGCTTTTGCTTTATATTTCCCACTGTCATGTGTCTCTCTGTTTTTTAACCCACAGTTTAGGCAGAATCTATTTCTGTGGGGTTCAGAGCAGAAAAATGTGTTTTTAGCAAATAGAAAGAGGATGATAATAGGGAAAAATGAATGAAAGAACCAAAAAGGGAAAAATACTAGCAAGCAGGGTGTGATTGTCACTCCAAATCCTCATTTTCAACCTAAGACTGTTTATAAAAAGTGCAATCTTAGTAATTATATCTGGGTGTTTTTGTTTTTGTAGCTAAGTGATTATATTTGACACAGCTTGAAGCCAGTTTTGTTTATACAAGTGCGTGGGTTTAACATGGAGGACCCAAGTTTGCCAAAAGCAATTGAGCCGTGAAAGTCACCGAAAGTTTTCAAGTTACAATAGAAGAAGAGAAACAGAGATACTTGTGCTGTATTCTAACAGACAGCTTGGAAAGAAAGCTGGGCATTTGCTGGTCATGTTTTATTAGAAATGGTATTTCCATAATAATTCAGAGAAAACCTTTTTTGTAACTGAATCCACTTCTAAAGCAGCAATCAGAGGAAGCAGGATGAGACAAGAGAAGCAGGGGGAAAGGAAGGACAGACCGCAATGCCAGAAGGAGATGTCTGCTCAGCCAGAGCCTCTCCAACATTCACTCCTTTAAACACTCGGATGTTTTTCTCCTGAAGAGTTGGGCTTTAATAATCACAGACTTTCATGTTACTCTGAGCGGACTTACTTCTGCAAGTCGTGTCCCTCAGAGGCTGAATCTCATGAGGCTGAGTGGTGAGCTGGCTCAGGACAGTGGTCTGTGCATTCAGTGATGTGCTCTCGGGGAGGGAAAACTGCCAGCAACTAAAAACCGAAAGAAAACAGTAAGCATGTCCCATCCTGACAGCAGATGGTTTTCAATTTCTGCCCATTTCAGAAGCAAAGGGGAGGGAGAGAAAGGGAAGGTACTGCGTTTGAGAAGTGACAAAGCAACCAATCCTGCAGCTGCTTTCAAAGATTAATATTTGAAATACGTGTTAATTTTGCTAAGAAGTGCAGAATTCAATTTTAACACAATAAAAGAATAAAAAGAACATAATAATTCCAAATATAAACTTACAAGGAAAAGCTTTGGGTGAATGTGAAACTGTGATCTGAGAAGACTGAACTAAGAAAGTGAAGCAATATTTAGCAGTTGAAGCTTCCTCACAGGATCAAGATGTCGAAACCTTTTTTCATTAGTTAGTTACTCTATCCATCATACTTTAAGATGAAGAAACAGAGGCTGTCAGATCACTGAAAAAGAGCAGCTAGGAAATCCAAGCAACTCTCATGGAAAATGTTCTTTACTATCTTTAAGTCCACTTTGTTTAGACATCATTAAGCATTAGCATGAGGAAAGATCAATCTTTTGTGTAGGAGAGGGTTAGAAAAATATAAGAAAGCACAAAACATAAATAGTTCATGTTCAATTAAATAATATGGCTGAAAGAAACAGTGAGGAAGTGATGCTATTCTTCATTCTCACCCTAGGTGAAACCAGCTATACCCATGTCGTTCCTCATGGAAACCAGTCCAACCTTTCGTGTCCACTGGCAATCTAAAAATGAGTGACATTAACATGCATTATCAATCTCCTTCGCTGAGTTTTAACCCATTTTTTCTGGTTCTGTTCACAGAAGATATAGGGAACGCACTGCCTTTTTCTTTGTAGCAGCCTGAGAACTATTATCATGCCTCTCCCCATTTTTCTCTCTGCTAAACAACTCAAAGCACATCCCCAATCCCTGACAGGTTGCATCTTCGTAACTTTTGAATATTCCTTTCACTTTCTTCTGAAATCTCTCCAATGGTTCATATTATCCCCCAAGTACAGCACCCTACATGAGACACTACCCCAGATGAGAACCTCCTAAGGTTATTAGGGCCAAGGGCATTATTTGACCTCTCTTCTAAACAACACTCCCAGTAAAGTGTTTGCCTGTTTTCCTAGCAAAGGCTTGCCATCAGTCCTTCACTCTTGGCCAAGACACAGCTGCCACATCTCACAACTTAGAGTGCATACTGCTGTTTGATTCTTATTACAGGTAATGCAGCAAAATGAATAACACTTACCTTAAAGTGTTTCTGTTACTTAAACACAAGGAAGGGAGGGAAAGGATAACATCTTATAATTATACTAGCCTTCAGTCTCTGCATAAGCAAACCAAAAAAAAACTCTCCAAGGTTTCATCACCAAATTTATCATACCAAAGATGAAAAACAAGTTGGGAAAGCTCACCCTAACTGCCTAGTATAAACCTTTTTGTCATCTGGGCATGAGACAAGATAACAAAAGAAGTACAAACATCCCAGATGGTAGCTGTCTAAAGAAACTGCTTTGTTTCAGCTTGAGAGACCCCTTCCCATATGCCAAGCATTTGAAGAAGACTTACTAACTCCTCCTCCATGTTGTAAAAGCCAGTTTTATGAGAAGTAGAATGATGGAAAGAGGAAGGGTTGCAAGCGGACGATACAAATGAAGTGCTTACGAGTCCAGGAACAACCTTTAACCTGGACTTTCTACAATTCTGCTCAAGCGGTTTGAGTAACAGTAACAGCACTGGGGGAAAGAACATGACATTATCCATCACCTCCTGATATTACTGAACATTATTTTAACCAGAGAACAGCCTGTGTGAAGTATTAACAGTGACTATATATATACATGTAGTCCAGCTGCCCATATCCTTTCATGACAAAAAAGGTTGTGATGAGGAAACACTGCTTTGCTAATATGACAAATTAGAGGGTTGTAAAGAAGTGGACACGACAAAGCCTAATTACGCAGTGGAGATAATGCGTTATCAGCTCCTTTCTGTCAGTCCTGAATTGTTACTTAATTTCAGGCAGAAGGGAAAAGCAGGAGACAAAAAACGGCCGCCAGAGGGGAGGGAATGTGATTATAATATGACCAGCCTCTCTCGCTTAACGAATGCATATGTATACTTTACTAATGAATATGTATAGATAAGTCGCATATAGTCTGGCCTGTAATGTCTCTCGGCATGCAAGTTAGGTGGAGAGAGAGATCCCCTTTGCATCCTGGCGCCAGAACAAACATACATACCTGCCTTATAACTCTTCTGTGAGTTGTGGAGTCTGTTTTCACATGTCGGGCCCTGCGAAATCAGCTCATCTCAAAAGAATGATGGATCTCGTAGGGCTTGGACACAGCCTGGCACAGCTGGGGAGGATATCGCTCTCTCTTCCCCCTGCATGGAAGCTGCATCACTCTTCCTATGGTGAGCCACTGCGGCTGAACGAGTCACATTAACTCAAAAGAGCCCTGTTTCTGGTTAGAATTTAAATGCCACAGCAGTTCAGCGGCTGAATCACAAGTAGTTCAGCCATGCACAGCCAATATGAACTTCAGTTGGCCATGAAGGGTATGCCAAAGCTCTTAACCAAGCAGTGTTTCAAAGGCTTAGCAATAAAAAAGCCTGTACGGAGCTTCAAGTAAATCATTTTGTCCTAAGACCCCCTTCTTTCTTCTCAGCTCATCACACAATATAGGTATTTTCACAGGAAATAAGCGCTTCTCATTAATGATTTAGATCTAATCATGTCAAGTACTGTTTAAGTGGGAAGAAATCAAGTTCTTAAGGAATAATCTTACTGATACCTGTCAAGGAATAGCAGTTATTTGGAAAGTAGCTTATCATCCAAATAATAAACTTGGAAAAGTCAAGATAAAAGGTAATTCTGACATTGTTAAGAGTTTAAATTCCAAAGCTATTAATCTACTTCTCTTTAGACTGGCATGAGATAAATCATACACTCTGTGAGAGGATAAGACGTACAACTGAACATAAATAAAACCTTCTGTTGATTATCTCTCTACTTCCCTCCTTCTCTTCCAAGATGCTCACAGGGTGCTTTCAGTTTAACTATTTCCTAATTAGAGAACTTGTAATCCTTAGTCCAAGGTGGATGTTCTCCTTGAAATGAGTTACCAACACTCTCAGAAAACAGTAACTGAAGAGTCGCTTTCTGAAATACTGAGACAACTTTCAATGCAGTGTGTACAAGTGAAACAAGCATGTACAAGTGTGCAAATATGCTTGTATTTCAAACTAGATGGTTATTTGTACGTTTTTTCATCCCTGCCTTTCCTGCACGCTGTGGTTTTACAAAAACTTAGAAGTTAACCTGGGATGCTGCTGAGACGGATCAATGTTGTCTCTGATCCCTCATTTCCATGCCTTCCCTTGGGCCAGGATTAGCATTTCTGGGCCACAGGTGAGCCAGAGAGATGTATGGAGCCAGCTGACCATGTGTCTGTGACAGCTTCTGTTGGTACCCACACAGGGTGAGAGCAAGGAAGGGAGGATGAAGAGCTGGATCATCTCTTGTAGTAGTAACCTATATTTAGATTTAAAGCTACTGCGAAACAACAGTCTCTGGTGTGTATGTCACACAAGGGTTAACATTGGAAGGGACCTCTGCACATGCTCTAGTCCTCCTATACATATGCATATATATATAATATCTATCTATCTATCTATCTATCTATCTATCTATCTATCTATCTCTCCTCACAAATATACATGTACATACGTGACTATCCTCATGTTGCTGTGGGTGGAAGCATGACAGCTATCAGGAGAAAAGTGGTGGGAGAAAACATCTCTGTCTCCTGGGTCAGGCACTCAGGGTATGGCAGGAAGGCTGAGCTCACTCCCAGCTCCTCAGAGAAGAGACCCTATTCCTTTGGGGTTTCCCTTGTTTATCTGAAGGACTCAGTAGCTATGTGGGAGCAAAAATAAGGCTGTTTTTATTATGCAGTGTACTCAGCTTCTTGGAGCATGCATGATTCGGGCAGAGGAACTCGGGTCCGCATAGAACAAAACTGCAACAAAACACCTGAAGGAAAAAGTGGTATTTGTTAAACACATATGCAAAATACTTCTGTGCATTACATGTGAAACACAGAAACTCTAAACTGCTGAAATTACCAGGGGCAATGTCAACAAGAGCCTAAATGTTATAATTATCTTCAAATTAAAGCAATAGCTGCAAGTAGACTCACATTTAGCTTTCTCCTCCCTAGAGCAGAGCATTCCTAGCAGGGGTGTTTTCCTGCATCTCTGTGGAAAGCATTATCTGCTCTGATAACAATGCACCACTGTGCTCTTAAAGAGTGCATGGTAACCATGTAAAGAGTAAGTTCACTCTGAATACTTCTGCAAGAATTAAATGGTCCTGTAGTATTTAATGTTTTACACTAGGGACATTGTTTATTCCCTTCTGAAATTTGGCTTACGGTCAATAAATACAACATCAGTAGAGATTACATTATTTTACAACAATAATGAACCCGTGGACTGCCATAAATACCTTTTATTTTTATCTTTGTTAATCTATGCTTCTACCTGATTATTAAACAGATGAGACTGCAACTGGATAAGGAAATGTTGTAATGAAGGAATGCATGGCTATTCAAATCTTATATTTAAAGAGGCCTTATTTAATTTTTTTGATGTGTTTGAGCCCTCAGGACATTGTTCTCCAGGTGTAATTGAATGCAATATAGTTAATATTACAGTCTTTTTTCCTAGAAGTATGATCAACCATACTACTCAACTATTACAAAACTAGTAGTAATAATAGAAAATACATATTCTTACACTGTAAGATGAATTTAATAAAATTATTTGTTGGAAAAATGATTGACAAATATTTTGATTTGTGCTATCAATTTTAAAAATAACTTCTGGCAAGGTTTTCAAATCCACAAGCAGCAGATGAAAGCAGTAAATTTAAAACAAAACAAAACAACCCCACACCCAAAACCAGAAACTACCAAACCCAAACCATCAACCAAAAAAATCCCCCAAAAAGCCCAACACATCACCAAAAGAACCAATAAAGCCCAACACTGAAACAAACAGAAAAAACCCAAACCCTTTATGGATGGAGCATGGAAAGGTTTTGGTATTTCCAGTATATAAGAAAATGGAAATGTATATGAAGTGACAGGAATAAATCTCTCCGGAAGGCTTTCAGAATTCCCCTGCAATGGGTTACACATATTGTATCTCTAGCTGCCTATCCGTGGATGTCTGTAGCACAGTATAAATGCATACAGAAGCATTAATGCAAGAGGCTACACACACAAATGCACTCATATAAAAGACCTGCTGTTCATAACACAGTTTAACTAACTGTTGTCTTTCCTACTCCACAACTAAACCACAGCTTAACCAATCCATCCATTGGAAGCACTATCTAGCTTTACTCAAGTGTTTCACCAGCTCCATCACAGATCCAGGAAAAGCAGGCAAGCTTCTCTAAATTAAGAAAAAGAATCAGTCCACTGCAAAGACCTAGGGGTGTATGTTCCCCAGGAATCTCAGTGCCAGGGATGAGGCAGTACAGTGCAATGGCAGACATAGATTTGAGCATCCTTGCACAGCATGGCTTCTCTCAGACATCTTCCACTGAACCAAGAGGAAAACACCTGGGGTATACTTTTATTTTTATATATGCAACTACATATAGATACATACAAAGAGATAGACAGATAGATGCATACATACATGTTCTGCAGAACACCAAAACAGCAAGAGAAAGGGTAGGATTGTTGGGTATCAGCTAGTTATCTATGAAGAAGCTGAGGCAACCTCTCCTCAAATATATTTGTTGTCAGCAAATAAGGTTATTGAAGAAAAAAACTTAGTTGTTTCCACCCTTTTAAAACTGAGAGCCTCTCTTGATGTGGGGTTGTTGAGCAGTGCAGGGTTTTATTCCAGAAAAAAGCACCTGAAACACCTGAAAAACATTTTACTAGATTTCTAGGTCAGACTTCACTACTTCCCAGGGGAGAAGACTAGTTGCAAATTTAAGTCAAGAAAGCCTATCCAATGTAGTATTTATTAAAGTCCTTATGAAGTGGTGTAAGCACTTATGGGCTATATGGTTGCAGGTACAAACTGGCTTCTTCCAAATCAAGATCAATAGTGACAGGAAGACATCTCCAGAAGGTTGTTCCTTGCATTTAAATTATTAATCCCTGCCCAGTCCTTTACATTTCCTTGCATCTAAGGTCTTTAAGAGATCAGCAGTTCCTGGATAGTAAGGTAATGAGGGCTGTACGAATATTTACAACAGATCCCTTCCTACCAACATCTACAGCAACTTGTGGTGTTTTGCCAAGGACTCGATTACAGTTTTGAGGAAAGCACAGAGATATTTACCAGGGCTTGATGTCCCCATTTAGCTTTATCTTGCCTTTCTGGTTAATGCAGGATGTTAAAATAAACTCCAGCTGCTCAGCATATCACAGGCCCTTGTAAAGAACATGTAAATGTATGTTTGCCTAAGTTAAACACCAGCCATGTGGTGGTCTGTACTTGAGTGAATGTGATGTGTTTATGAATCGCATTTTCTAAAAAACCCATCAACCCTCTCCAGCTTTTAATAATGTTTAACTTATCTCTTTCTTTCAACAAAAATTATTTAGGTAGAACAATACAGGAAAAATCACCACATTTCAAACACTAATGAATCTTTCTGGAAGGTCACCTACAATAGGTAATACAAGTAAGGTGCAGTCAAACAGCAATTATTCAGCCTGAACCAGTGATGAAGAACTACATTCCTCATAAAAACAGCTTAAGCTATTTTTAAGTCTTTGAACTATTTTTAAGACTTAAACAGCAACAAAAACTCAGACAAAGGCTGATACCAGTAAACAAATGTCAACAGCCAAAGAAATAGAGAAATGGGCTATGTACAATGTCTGCCTTAGGGGTGAACGATGGAGCTACACAGAGTGCTCTGCCTCTTCAGAGGTCTGCAGTTCCATTGAACTTTTGGCTTGTTAATAGACACATTTAAGCTTCCATTGGTTTCAATGCAAGCACACATATGTTTAAAGAACTTTGCTTGATTGCATCTCATGGGTAAACCCTTATTTTTATAGGTGTCCATTTCCCACTGGACTCATTTGAGCACTGTTGCAGGTTTACAGTTTCCAGCTATCTCTATTTAAATCTCCTCTGTATTTTAAGGACATTACTGTTCTATTAAACTACCTAAAAATGATAAATATATTTAATACATAATGTATTTAATATGCAATATAATACGTAATGAAAACCAAAACAAATATGAGTTTGGTTAAAAAACAGCCTTTAAGAAGATCACCTTACAATATAATATTTCATATATGGATTTCTGCTAAAGAAAGGCATATTTCTCAATTATGTATAGCTATATTTCCTGTCCAAATTTGAAGCACATTTATAAAAGAGTAATAAGTCCAAGCCACAGGTCCTTCCTGGACATCACGTCAAAGTCCCAAATCCTTGATATTGCTCAGATGTAGAATCTATATTTAAATGAGGATTAGTAAATTACTGGTTAAACCCAGTTACTTCAGCTTTCCAGAAAAATTTACAATTGCTAATGTTAACCTTTTCAAAGACACAAACAACAAAATTTTCCAAATTCTAGCTGTAGCTTCCCATGCAATGGCTCCCAAGCCACTACACAATAGGTTCTTTTTCACTTTTCCTGTCTTCAAAATATATTTTCTGCGATTTGATTGCAGACTTTGCTTTTAAATTTAAAACAGTAGCAATAAAACTAATTATTTTTGGTTTATTTAAGATTAAGAACCTCAATCACTCAAATGCAAGATATCTTAATTAGTTAGGCACCAAGAACAGCAGTCTAACTAAAAATCTCACAGCTGAATGAACTCAACATTTGGTATGCAAATCATCTTACATGAGACCAATATGTCAAATTGCTCATAAAGCAGAGAACTAAAATTATACAGCAATGCCCAGAAATACACTGCTAAGAATTTTGTATTATAAATCTCATTTACCAACAATCTGTCATCATTCCCACATTTCCAGTCTCTTTTCAAAGATGCTTTCACTGAGACTCAAGATCCATCAAAGCCCTTAAGTAGCCATGTAGAGATGTTGTAACAGACCTTTTTATAAGCACATACACCCAAATTAAGAGTACACTTACATATGTAAACGCAAAGAATGATCATCTTGTTTTAAGCCTCCTGAATAAATTCCTTTAATTCAGAAGAATTACTCGTTTTATAGGGCTGAAAGCTGAGGCAGGCCATTTGAGCTTTAGTGGTGACATTCCTCTGACTAAATGCCAATGCTTACAATGCAGTCATCTGTCTCTCAGCTAGTTGCCCTAGGCTCCATGCACAGTTTATGGAGAAATTTAGGCTTCCTAAAATAGTTGTCTAGAGCAGATTAGATTAATTACATCCTAGAGAAGCCAGTTTCTATCCTGTGATTGTAAAAGAGGTCTATAAGGAAGATGGTGAGCTGTAGACCTGCTCTCCCATGTGTGGCAGGATGTATCCCACTCTAAGTGCCTATCAGCTTTCACATGCCTTTCATTTGGAAATCTGATCCCATGTTTACTAAAACAGAAGTGAAAAAGAGTTCTCTCATTACAGTAAGACATTTAAATATAGTCAGAAAGTTGTTTAGTCATACGTTATATTCACATATATATTTAATAGTGCTATTATTATTTATCATTTTTGTGTCATCTTTTACCTATGCTTAACCGTTTTTGTTGAGAAGCAAAGCAAGAGAAATATCTAGACCTACATTTTCTGAAGGACCTATTGACTGGCACCACTGGGAGCCACAGTGGAGCTCACGTAGAGCCTCCTCAGTTTCAGACTCGCTCAGCATTCACATGAGGCTGCTGTTACAAGCACCAAGGACAGACAGAACTTAGGAACATATGATGACACAGCTTTGTATTCCCAATTCTTCAACAGATGGTCCAAGTGAGTGCTTTTCTTAGTGCCTTGCAAGTACCAATAGCTGAGTCCTAATTTAGATGTGAATAGATTAAAACAAACTGTTCATCCTCATTTAGGAAGAACATTTCCAAATGCTAATCTTCAAGATAAGTAAATGTAACATTACTTCATAAAAATACATTCTCATTTCACTTTATCTTCCTCCTGTCACAGACTTATCATGGTCTTTTTCTCCCAGCCTCAAAACTATCATGTGGAAAACATAACAGACTTGATGTATAAATGAAAGATTTTACCCCACTATCCTAAAGGGAGGAGGGAAAAAAAAGCACTTTTGGCTTGTAGCTATTGCCCATCTATCAAGGACAGCGAACATGACAAGACACTACAAACATAATGAAAATGGTTCTAACAAACAACACGCCTATTTCCTCAAGTCCCACAGATAAGCAGGGTTTGCACTGTACTCAGTACCTTTGCTTTTCCTAACCTACCCCCACCAGTTCATCGGTGTCAATTTAGTTCCAACCCCCACGCCGAATAATGCAGTTACACACCCTATTGCTGCCCCTCTGTATCCTACTACTGCTCTTCTACACCTGATGTAGATAAGCACCAAAGCACTTAATTTACAAATCTCATTACTATTTGCAATCATTCCCTTCTTTAATCAATATCCAAGTCGGTTGCCCTCTGCTTCACTTTGCCTTTGGTTGCACATGTCAAGTTGCATTCAGGCTTTGAAGGAAAGTGATTGAAAGTAATGTGAAACAAAATCCCTACATAATTTCTACCCATGGTATTTTGATAAGAAAGCACACCGAAAAAAATTTCCATTGGCAAGACATTGTATTGAGGAACTGAAAGTCTCCATGATGGAGCACTTCTGTCTCATTTCTTACAATGGGGAAATTTGCCCATCATTTATTTTCTAAAGCAATCTGTCAGGATACTGACCCAATCATAATCTCATCACGCATGAAAATTAACAACAGATGCAGGTACTCAATCAAATATAGAGTAAGGCAAGGCAAAAAAACCCCCATAATGACAAACAATCACGTACAGAGAATATGCTACCATTCAGACATGAATTTATGCCAAATCAAAATGATCTCCAGCGTGGGGCAGGCTTTTGCTTAAGCATAAGCATAAATAGTAATTATTATGGTTATTTTGGGTAGGATATTTCCAAGTGAAGTGTGCAGACAAACCAGTTTAACGTTTTCCAAGTCCAGCAGATATATTGTCACCTTTGGACTATGCAGCTAGACTGAGGTCACCCTATGTTGCTAAGGCCGCCGTACAATTAGATGCTGATGATCATTTGCAAAAGTAGCTATCAGTCACAATCAATGCACCAGTTTTCCCTTCAGAAGTTACTATTTTTAATCTGGAAACTGACAGGGATCTGACCTAACAGGTAAATTAGTAAAAATCCTACTTTAACTATAGAGCAAGTGAGTGAGTGCTGACACATTATTTATCCAGCATACACAGTTCTTGCTTTGAAAGATTCTAAAATGGGTAAACATATAAAGAAGGTAGAAAGAAAATTCTTGGAAGAAGCTCGGGCAATAGAAGACTACCCAAATCAATCCATTTGCTAATCTTAACACACGTTTCACAGTTGTTTCACCAGCTTAGTAATAATGCCATTTCTTAGCCCTCACACTTGGAGCAGATGAGATGTAGCCCACTAATCCTTAAATTAAAAAACATGCAACTTTATGCTGACTGAGCTTTTATTCATCCAGGACACACAGTCTACCACTGTCAGAATTTTAATTCAGTGGCATAATTCCATGGTGTGATCAGATAAAAAGAGAAAATAATGGGATCCTCAAAAGCCCAGATCCTAGTTATCTTCACTACCAGTAACATGCTGGCAGACAAGCCGAATGTAAAACAAGATAATGGCAGCAGACAATAAAAATTCTTACTCAAAGGGCTCTCTGCTAGTGTTCAGTGATTTCCCAGCAGTCTTATTATTAGGGTCCCAAGTCCCTGATCTTTCTGTTATTAGTCAATGACAAAAATTCACTTGCCTGCAGGCAGAGAAAGAGTTATTGTAGGCATGAATGCTGCTTCTTAAGCACTGGAACAGGCATCCCCTGGTTATAATGCCAAATTAAAAAATAAATAGAATTATTTAATGCTGAATGGGTTTACTACAGTATAAATAGTAATTCCATAGAAAAATGCACTTTGCATGTGAAATCAGAAACACTTGTACATTTATTTTTCCAGGAGGCTTTTGTAATTCTGTTCTCAGCAGCTGAAATTACATTTTCCCCTTACACTTTGGACACCTTCCACCCGTGAATGTGGAATTTCCTTCTTACAAAAATCTCACTAGGAAGAGTATCTCAGTTTAATAAAGAAACAATGGCCAAATTAATTCAGTATTTTCCTAGGTAGGCTTATGGCAGATAATGCTCAAATATTACAATTTCGGAGAATTATGCCACTAATAACAATTTCTACAATTCAAGGAAAAGCCTTCCTGTCATGCTCTTTGTCTGCTTTCATGTAGTTACACCCTGGTAGACTCTCACCACAACAAGGTAGTTGCCCAGAAAGGTTTTGTACCTTTCTGAACTATGCAAAAATGCTCTTTATTATTGACTGTAACAAAATAACCCTTTGAAGTGCTATTGTACACACAGAGCCATGCTTCATTCCACCCTTCCTAGAGCTGATAAGAGCCTTCTGGAATTATACACAATACATTTTGCTGCTTCATTGCACTGGCTGCAGCTGGACTGAAGAGGGGAAGGATTATTTTGGCAGACTACAGTAATGAAGTGAACTGATCTGGGATGGTCATGAACCCCTTACAGCTGACCCTAGTAAATGCAATCAAAGAAAAGTGACCTGTGTGTGGAGAGTCTCAGCATGTCACACATCAGTGAGAAGACTTGCACTGCTCTTCTCCACTGGGTCACCAGGAGAAGGGCACAGTCTGTAATTCTAATAGCAAATAGTGACAGCATTGAGTAATTCCACTCATGAAGGGAGCACAGGGCTGTGAAACAGCAGGTGAGTAGTTTGCTCCACAGACTGTTTGGCAGAAGGGGCAGGTGAGCTAACCCCGGCAAACTGCAATTTAAACACCTTGCACTATGTCACAAATTGTTTCCCAGGTAAAGCAGGTAAAAACTTTTTTATCCCAGGACTCAGGAATGTACTTAAACTCACTGGAGATGCAGGAGTCAAGACGAAAGCTTATAAAACAGGGGTGACAACAGCAATACATGGAAAACATGCTACAGGATTCTTATATGCTTCTCATCTTCCTATACATTCCATTAAAGATTATGGTTTTGTACTGAAATCTCAGGCGTGCTGCAGCACTAGCGGGGCTGATGACAGAAGTGACCAGTTTACCAAAACCCTTACAACTTCATTACCATTTACTGCAAGCATTCAAGCAGTCTGTCAGTTCCCTCCTCCATTTGTACCCCGAGTGCCTTCCATTTCCAGTTCCTACTCCTCATCCCGTCTCATAAAGTCAATAATTTTTTTTATGAGTTATTAACATGTAAGAGCTGCTCTAAGACACCAAGTACTAAGTCACTGATGATGACTTGCTAGAAGAGCACACACTTCTTTGGCTCTACATATACAACTCAAACTTTAGCTTGAGCGTGGGCACGTTTGCTGCTTTGTTGTCTCTGGTCAACTCTGGTCCTGGCTCAGCCGAGTGACTGGACCATCCAGGTGATGCCTCCTGGACAAGAAGAACTCTGCAATCACACCTTGGAAAGCTGTGACATCTTCCTTTCATGTGCCTTTACTTTCATGTCATTTACATTTAGGTCTTGCTCTAGGTTGTTCAGATCCTATCTCACTGAGGGAAGCATTTAGACCTCAGTAGGAGCCCTTTCCTACAGCACTGTGCAGGGAAAGGGCTGTACTCATTCATCAATACTGCCTCCAAGTTACCTCCCTGAAGAGAAAGAACTTAACTAGTAGTGCAAACGCAAAGACTGAGACTACTTTAAGCACACTTAAACCAAGCTAAAGTTTCATCCCTATTTGGCAGTGTCTTTATTTGGTTGTTTTTCTTTAAAGCTGGCAGAAAACCCCAGAGCAGCTGGTTTTTTTGTAAGAGCTGGTATGTCAGGAAACTTAGCCCAAATGACCCCAAGTCTCAAAGATGGATTTTACCCTTTGCTCTTATAAAGTACAATAAACTTCAGGGCAGTCTGAGTTTGCACTTATATCTTGGAGCCTGCAGATGTGCTGACCATGAACCAGAAAGGAATCCCCAAGTGCAAGTAGAGCACAGTCCCATAATGCTTAAAAAGATGTTACTGTGGTAGGAAAAAAAAGGATTTGAAAGGGGTTGAAGGAATCCCAAAACATCATACCTCTTCAAGACAAGTTTTCCTTTCCTTGTAACTTAATCAGTATTTTAGTTGTTTCTTTGGTGCAGTCACATGGGCCTTTTACATGTACCTCCAATTGCTCTCAAGTTGCAGAGAGAGTTACTGTTTACAGGGAAGCCTTCAGTACAGCTTATTTTTTGCACTCAAATAACTTTTAAGCCCTACATAGTTGGACTATAAGCAAGAGGACAGAAAAATAAGAGGTCTGGAGAAGATGAGGTCAGAAAGGGGACAGCTCTCAGCAAGATTTTCCACATATGCAAAATCTAGACTCAGTGTCTTGTAAACAACAATAAAAGAGAAGATCCAAAGTGATGTGAAGGAAATTGCAGTGTTGACAGACTGTGAGGCTCAACCACTGTAGACGGACGGGTGGGAACAGCAGTGATCAGGAGACTAACTGGAACTTGAATTAGAATAAAATTAACTTGAATTTTTTGGGTTTGTTGGATACAGTTTGTTGCAGATTAGCTGTGGAATAATGCTGTGGTTGTCACAAGGGAGAAGGTGTCTTGATGGCTCCAAGCTGCAGCCTTGTGAAGGTCAGCGGGTGGGATGCTTTTGGGGACAGAAAGGTTGATGTGGGGTCAGCATACTTATACAACTCCTGTCCATAGGGACTCAGAGTCAGCAGATTGGCATAAATTTGTATGCAAACCCAAGCACTCATTGATGTCAAGTAAGATCACTCATAGAATCCCAGAATGGTTAGGATTGGAAGGGACCTTAACGATCATCTTGTTGCAACACCCCTGCCAAGGACAGGGACACCTTCCACTAGTTCAGGTTGCTCAGGATCCCATTCAGCCTGACCTTGAACACTTCCAGGGATGAGGCATCCCAATCTCTCTGGGTAATCTCTGCCAAGACTCACTACCCTCATGGTGGTGAATTTCTTCCTAATACCTAATCTAAACATATGGCCTTTAAGATTAAAACCATTGCCCTTTCCCCTATCACTCCATGTCCTTGCCAAAAGCCCCTCCGCAGCTCTCTTGTAGTTCCCCATTATGTACTGGAAGGCTGCTAATAACCTTGTTGAACTTCATGAGATTCACAGGGGCTCACCTCTCCAGTCTAGGTCCCTATGGATGGCATCCATTACCCCTGGTATGTCAACTGCTTCGCACAACTTGGTGTCATCATCAAACTTGCTGAGGGTGTGCTCGATCCCACTGTCCCTGCCACTGACAAAGACCAGTCCCAGTCCCAAGCCCTGAGGTACAGCACTCATCATTCACTTACTTGAAGTCTAGTGCTCACATAAACACTTTTCTGAACTCCAGGAAAAGAAGACCAAAAAGCTGAATAAAGCAACCAAGGACAGTAAGTCCCAGAGAAGATGAAAAGTTTACAAGACAGAAACAGACAAACTTTCCCAGAGAGGAATAACTCTTCCTTTCCCCAGAGGGCACTTGTTTTGTTTATCTGAGTTTTTTAGTGTATGCTTTCAGCTGTCTACATCTTTATGGGCTTGTTTTCATTAATTTCTGAAGTGAGAGACTTTTAGGGGTTTTGATTTGGGTTTGTTTTTTTAAGGTCTCCAACTGTGGGGGTTTTTTTCCTTTAAAATGAAACTTTACTTGTTAAATATCCCTTTTTTTTCAGAAAAAATAACTAACCTTGGAAATAGGATTGTTTTTGTAACCAGGTGGGGTCCCACCCATCTGCACTCAGCATTATTCATACTGGCTCACATCCAGAATTTTCTCCAAGACTCTTCAGGGTGGATTTCATTCCTGTTAATCTCAAAACAAAATGCTGTGGCCTGACCTAGCCTCTTGTCTCCTTTCAGCTCTCACGGTTCTTCCTGAAGGACCCACCATGCACTCATCATCCCCTGTCTAAGGAGACTCACAGCTTTTCATGGTCCTAATGGCAAACACATGGTGCAGACAGAGGGATCAGGCCAGGAGAAGAGTTCTGTATATTCACAGAAGCTCCTCTGCCTGAATGCTTTTTCCCCCTCTCCAAGAAGCAAATCTTTTCATTTTCCAAAAGGTATTTCTTTTCGTAATGCTGCGTGTTAACAGAGCTGAAAATCAATGAGTTTCTAACATTTTCAGGTATTTATTCCCTTCATCCTGTATCTCTTACAGCCAATGACAAAATCCAGTGTTTCACTCTATTCCCTAGCATGGACTGACTTGCAAGAATAAGTCCCACTTTGCACATGGGCAATTTCTTTGTTTGATCTATGCTAAGACGTAGCAGCAGAACAGCATCAGAATGGCCCCTCTGCAGCTCAGCTCCCAACTACTGCTGCCCTGGTGACACTTGGCAGTCTTGCTCAGAGTCATGACTTTGTCTTTTACATTATCTCTCCTATTTTCAACTGCTGCCATTTTATTATTTCCTCACTGTGGCCCACCTTGCTTGCAGGGTTGAAACTATGTCCTTATGTTTTGTCTGACAGCAGCAGCAGGCAGCCAGCTGGTTTTCTGCATCCTCATGGAGCAAGAGCCCCCAAACAATGACACAGGATTCAGCTCCTCAGACCAATTCCGGCTGGCAGCTTTCCCTCTACTCCTCATCCTGCTGCTGGATCAGGACTACTTATGGCTTTGGTCTCTTAAAACCCCTCTAACCAAGTATTTGTGCAGCCATCGTTCCTGGCTGCTAGAACTCATGGTCCAGAGTTTCAGTGCCTCCTGGCCTCCTAGCTCTCATCCCCTGCTTGGGCAGAGATGCTGAGAAGGGATCCAGGGGCTGGTGCCAGCTCATCAGTGAGGATGAGCAGCACTGTACACAGCACCTGACAGCAGCACCTAAACCCAAGGTTGTCTATCTGTCAAACTGTTCGCCTTGGCAGCCAAAATCCCCAGGGATAGCCTCAACCTGTGAAGACCGACAACAAGCAGCATAGTTTTGGGCAGGCTCCTCCCTCAGGTTTGCTAGTCTTGGGGCAGGAATTGAAAACTGCAGCCAGTGACCTGCCCAGTGCCAGTTCAGCAGCTGGGGCTATAAAACCTGTCAAACCAACACAACATACACTGAGGAAAACCACAAAAGTCGTTATTTCCATAACCAGCTAGTCAGTTCACACGATTTTTTTTTCCCAACAGAGTAGATAACCTTCTGCTAAATGTATTTCAAATTTTATGAGCATTTTCCTTGCACCTGCTATTACTCATTTCATACGGCATTTCAAACTTCCTTGCCCAAATCTGAAACCAAGACAGCTTCTGCCAGGAATTGGCTGGTTAAAAATCACAAAAATTACAAATCATACCCTGCTATTTGCCATCAACATTACCAGTTTGAAGCTCAGGGCCTTAATTCTTTAATTGAAAGTGTAAGAGTAAATATATTTACTTATTAGTAATTAGCATTTTTCTCAGAAAACCTGTGTGACAAAGGCAGCTCTAACATGTATCACCTACACATGCACACACTCTTTATCTATCTATATACATTTGCATATATATTTGTATATATCAGATATCACACAAACATATGCCCATGAAGACAGCTAGAATTACAAACTAGCAGTTCTCCCTGTTGCTTCTTGCTCTCTCATCAACCTGTCAGAAAGGACTTAGCCTGCAAGGAGGTCAGGCACAAAGTGACAACCTGTCAACCTGTCACTGGACTGAGCCCTGGAAAGGAAAGAAAGTTTTATCTGTTGCAGATGGCAAGAGAAGGAGAGCAAAGGAATCTGAAAATGGCAGTGAACTTGGTGTAACAATAAAAATTTCCAAGAACACAAAACGTTTTAAATTTTAGTTGAACTATAAAACCAGACCAAGGTGAGTAGGGAAAAGCAACCAACTAGAAAACTAACAAACCACTTACAGGGTGTTAATGTTTTGCGTGGTGAAAAGGGAGATGTTGCAGCTGAGCAGCTGTCCTTGGCCACTGCATTATGAACTTGCCTCTGGAAGAGACCTAGAGTAGCCTGCAAAGGCACACATGCTCCCACCAAAAAACCAGCAAACCATTTAATCTGAGAAAGCTATGTAATTTCATATGAGAATTAGAGGAATCTGAAAGCATTTATTCCCAAGCATTTACATGTGCAGAAAACACCTAAATTAATCTAGCTGCATCAATTCCTTAGTAAAAATAATCCTGAAGATTAGAATGGGACTGAAGAGCATTGCCTGAGAAGGGCTGAAGCTGCAATGGTTTCTGAATGATTTGTAATGACATGGAGTTGTAGTGGAAGTCTCTTCCACTGCTTTACAATCATCATATTTTATTAATCAGCCCAACAGCACAAGGTAAAAATAAAGATCTGCCTACAAAGCTGGCACATATGGGAAAAGCTCACTCCTGGTTGATTTATTTGAAACAAACCCTACAGTAGCTCCCATTGTTTGTTTGTTTTTCCCCCCAGACTAGACAGCATGTGGCTTATGAGCCACACTGATAGATGCGATAAAGCTCCTGCCAGATCTGATTGATGACGGCACTAGGAAGTGCTGGGAAGGTCAGTGTAATTCTCTCTTTGCAGCTGCTCCTGGTAAAAAAGGGTACGTGAAAATAAAATCTGGATCCACTAATTGCTAATAGCAGGGAAATTCCCTCCTTACATTGCCTTCTCTCTTCCAATTTTGAACAGGAATGCCCTAAGCATGTGTAATCGATGAGAGACCAGATAAATTTCAAAAAGATGCTTAAACATACTTTAATGGACAAAAAAAAAAATCCACCCACAGCAACTGGCCAAATATTGAGCCTTTATACTTTGAAGACAGTGCAGAGCAGTTTAGCATGAAAGCAGCATATGAAAGAGCTTTTACTATTTGCTTTTCTGCAAAACTGAGATAACATACCACTACATATTCCCTGTGAAGGAGGGCTATCTCTGATAGTGCAAATACATGAATTAAGCTCATTTCCCAAAGTCCATCCATTTTAAATGAACCAGTCAAGCATGTTTATTAAAAGTGGCTACCAGCAAGCCAGAACATCATTCAGCAAGTTCTCTCCACCAAAATCCTCTTTTCCAGAAATGTTGAGATGCGATGAAGACAGTGTTAAGAGACTTTGGGGGATTCACAAACATGATATAATGACAGTCCCCTAATGAATAATATATATTCAGTGCAACTCATAGCAATCACCTCACATATATAAAATGCTGTATTACTTGGGGGTAAAATGCTATTATCTTTGAGACACCAGCTACATTATGGATTAAATTGGAAACCACTTGTGTACTCTTTTCTGGCACTCACTATTAGTGGATGCAAATATTTTTATTCAGCATTTTGTACTCATAAAGATTTTGGCGCAATAAGGCCATTACCAACATCTGTCTTAGAGAAAGACATCTTTTATCACTCAGCTGAAAAATACATGATGGCAGATTGATCCTGGCAGCAGAAATCCCCAAGACAGTCAAAAAATCCCACCACTATGTGACCATGAAAGGAATAATACAACAATTTTTTTTTCTTCTTCAGTTTAGGAAAGAGATTTAGAGAAGACAGTCCTATGCAGTTTGCTTATTTTATTGCCGAACATTCACTATTCATTTTTAAAATACCACTTCATGTAAAGAGCAGTAACTATATAAAATCAAACTGCCCAGATAAAGTCCTCTAAGAAGTCTCTTTCCTAGATTTTTTGATGAACACTGGTAAAATACACAACAGATATTGATTGATTCATCCTTTCCACAGCCTAGTGTATTCTCCAAGGGATACTCTAAGAGAGGTAATCACCATCAGCTCATTTAGACATTGCTGTGCTAAGGGTGCTCAGCACCTTTAGCAGTCAAACCTTACTATGCCCCACATGTCGTGACTGACTTTCTGCTAAGGTGGCAGAGGGGTAATTGATGGCAGAAAATTGTTTTTCTGCCACTCAGGATTTCATTTCTTGCCATAACTCAGGAAAATAGGTATTATGTCCTATAGGATTAATTTGTTATCTGCTGTGAGATCTTCCCCTCTGCTCAGATCCAAATTATGTTCCTGCAATACTATTCATTAGCATTACTCACATCAGCATGTCTTTCATGACCTGGAGAGCTGAGAGGAAACTTTTAATCAGAGAGTATCATAGAATCATAAAAACATCTGGGTTGGAAGGAACCTTAAAGATCATCTACTACAGTAAGAGCAATTTAATCTACAATAGTATAAATAATTTTACAGCATATATATATATATATATATATACGTATACACAAACATAGTATTTTATAGCACTGGTGCATACACAATACAAATACAAGACCTTCATGTAACCATGGATGGGTAGGTGCAGTGAGACAGCTCTGTTGATGTAACAACCCCTGCATACCATGCTCCAGGTTACCCCCATGCAATTGCAGCCACGTGTTTTCCTACCTGCTCATACTGTGTTGACAGACTATTTTCAGTATTGCTTTATCTAGACATTCCCCAAAAAGACATCTGGTATGGTATTCAAAACTTAAATTACTCCAAGGTCAGCTTAGGATCTTTCATAGTAGGAAAATAACTCCTCCTAGATAACCTTTGTAGATGTAGGAGTACATTTAAGACTTGGCTTTTTTCAGTCCTTCACTGAAAGTTCAGAGCACACAGTAACTGCAGTCCTTTGGCTGACTTACATCTTTCTATTATTTTTGTTGGGTTCGGCTATTAAAGTTCAACTGTGAGCCTAAGAACATTTTACATTAGGAGTATACTAACCTGAAATAATATCTACTGTATGTGTAACACATTCACCTGCCCAGCCCAGACAGACAGTTCCTGCGCCAGATGAAACACTATATGAATCAGGGAAGTCAGCATCATGCCAGTAGGTAGGTGTCACTCACATCTAAAACCAGTTGAACTGCGTAACTGGAAGGGATGCATACATGTTTTGAAAAATTGCCACAATAGGATTTACTGTGACTAAACCCATAATAAAGTGAACTAAACTGTACAGGAGTTTGAAACCACAAGTCCCTGCATCCCACCCTCCCACCTCAGCAAGAGATCTCTTGCAAATGAATATAAACTACATCACTTCCTCCTCCTGGCCCCCTCCTTGCAAAACAAAGAGCACAGCTTTGAACAAAGCATTTAACCAGGGAGGCTCCTGGATCCCACACTCCCACTGAATGTACTATCAGACACAAAACTTTTGAAAATGGATGGAAATTAAATCGGTAGACTCCAAACTGCATCAACGAGCCCTGACCCTCTGGCCCTTTGTCCTAAGACAATGTCTCAAGGAAGTCAGCAGCAAGCAGCAGGGCAAGAAAATTCTTGATCTAAGCAGGTTGTCTTTGCATCACTAAAAGGAATAGCACAGTGAGTCATATGTGTACCAAATACAGCCTGTCCCCATTGAGACTTCAATATTTGATTTTGGCTTTTGTCTCAGACAGTATCCCTTCAATGCTGAGAGCTTCAGGAGATGAAAATGAAAACCTCCCCTAAAATTGTGAGTTTTTAAAATAATGTGGCTGATCTACTGAAGAGCTGCGTTTTGCCCACTCCTTGTTACCAATGTTTCAGGAAATACTGCAATTTCAACCCCACAGATCTTCCAATTCTCTAAAAATCTACCTGAAACCCAGGAACATCAGATAAGACTTCGACTTTTGCTGACAAATTTCCTGGGAAACTCCGAACAGGGCTACGTATCATAAAAGACAGTGAGTATCTGCTCATTGTTCTGTTTACAGGCTTGTCACTCCAATCACTGGCTATCCCGACACACAAAGAAAACTGTAGATGTTTCCTTTCCAAATCCATTTCAAATTCTTCTTAAACCCACCTGTGTCCTACAGCCCCAGAAAGACAAGCCCTCTGGCTCTAACGCAGGATTCACTCTTCTTCTACCTCCTTTCCAAAAGGAAAAATTGCTCAAAAGGAGAAAGCAATTGGTCAGTTCTTCTCACAGAAACCACCAGAAGGCACAAAGGATGACTGAAGGGCACCAAGTGCCCAAAGAGGAGAGCACTGATGGATGGATCCATCTGGCTGCCAAGCTGTTCCCTTGTGCCCCCTGCACCGATCGTTCTCAGAGAGGCAGACAAAAAACGCTTCATAATACTGTTATTTTCATGAAGAAGTGGCCCCATAACACTGGGAGCAAACAGCAGCAGAGCACCTGTAAGTTTGAGACACTAGTTATGGAATAATCATTACTTGTTATGGATACCTCTGAGAGCTGAACCAAGACGTACCGTGACATTTTTTCCCCCTTGGAACAAAACAAAGAACCGCACAAAGAACAGCAGAATTGGTCGTGTTAGGAAGTCTGCAGTACACTATTGAATTGGATCTTTCTGGCTGTGAGATTTATCATTTTATATTTGGACCTCAGCAGCAAAGTTCAGTCATAAACAGAAACAGAACAGGCACAGGCACATCAAGTGTTTGCCTCAAACTGATCATATAGGATCCAGAGGGGAGATGAGCTAAACACTCCCCTGTTCCTGACATTGCCTCGTCTTGCCTTTCAGAGTGTGCATTCGCTCAGCTGCGCTGCCCTGCAGGGCAGGTGAACGCCTGGGTTTCCGAGGGATGCTGCCTGAATCCACTCACCTCCTGCCACTCCAGAGCTTTCAGGTCATAAAGCGACGCCTGCTTCTGGCCGTTTATCTGCCTCCTCTGCCGCCTGTTATGTTCATACCGCCTAAATCTTTGGCAAGTTTCCTCTAACCCTCACACACACGACACGACTCGTGTAGAACACACAAAGTTAGTTTCCCAAAAAAACCTCTCAGTGGACGAAATCGCACCACGTCGCTGTGACCTGTCCCCCCGCAGCTGCCAATGGCAGGCAGCTCCTCTGCTCGAACCTCCGTTCAACAGGAAATCAAGCAGGGGGTCGGCCCGGGAAGCCAGTGGGATGGATGTGGAAGGATGGTTCTGATCGTCCTTGCCCTGACTGACTCCAGCACTGTAACATGATGCAATCTCTCGGCTATGATGAAACGGAATCAAACGGCCAAGCCTGTAGACAGACGGACCACCTCTGCCCACCCCAAAAGGCACAAAATAAGGAGGCTCGCAGCGGTACAAAGCAGCAGCGCGGCTCCCCGGCTGGTGCCTTTCCCGGGAAGGGATGCAAGTTTCGGGATGGCGGAGAGAGGGTTTCGTTCCGGAGGATCTCGGCCGGATTTCTGCTCTTTCAAAGCCCGGGCAGAGGCCGTCCCGCGCGCGCTGCCGGGGGAGCCGCCGCCCGATGCCCGGGCTCCCTCCCAGCTTTTTCCATGTGCCGCTCCCGCCCAACAAAACGGGCGAGACTTTTTTTCTTTTTCGCTTTTGGCTTTTTTTTCCAGTAAGCCCACAGCTTTCCTGGCACGGGACCGCCTGGAGCACCAGCGCAGCTGAGGCTGGAAAAGCCCATTTCTGAACCCAGCCCTTCCCCTCCTTTCTTTCCCTCCTCTGTTCCCTGCCCGCCCGCGGAGCTCGGCAGGGATGCTGCCCGGAGCGGGAGGGGAGCGAGCGGGGCCGGAGCCCTCCTACCTTTCGGGCCGTCCTGCCGCGGCTGCCGGCACGAAGCGGCTCCGCGCACCCCCGCCCGCGCAGCCCAGCGCAGCCCAGCGCAGCCAGCGCCGCTCCGGCCGCCAGGGGCGGGACCGCNGGGGGGGGAGGTGGGGCTCTTAGCATCCCCCGGGCGTGGGGCGGGATGGGGCAGGTGTGCGCAGCAGCCCCCGGGCAGGGGGGCTCGGGGGGCGCAGCTTCCCGCCTCCTCCGGCGGGGCCAGGTGAGCCCGACTGCTCCCGCAGAGACAGATCAAACCTGGGCTCCCTGCCCCTGAGTAAAGGGTAGGGGCTTGTTCCCGGGGTAAATGCTGGAATACTGCGATGTCACAGATGCAGCCTCAGGGCAGCACCTGCCCTTCCTATTCAAGCCCTGGAAATGCTGTTCCCCTGGTACTGAGCAGTGGAGGAATAACCCAAAGCGTGGATTTGGAGCACACTGAGCATGTCGGCATTTCTCTAAATTTTAAGCCCTTTTAAAGTGGTAAAAGTCATGTATAGACCCAACGTGGATTTAACAGGAGGTTCTGTCATTTTAGTGTAGCTTGGTACAAGCCAGATATAAATCAAGAGTTTAGGGTGAGGCTAAAGTCTACATTGATTAAAAGTGCTGTCTAGAGCTTAAAACAGGCTTCAGTTTGTAACAAAATTGCCCGTTAAACCAGGGCAAGCTTCCATATGGGCAACCCGAGTAACTATGTTCCAACTCTTGACAAGTTTATGGTTTTGTTTTCCTTTCTGTAGAAAAATTCTGTAGAGAAATTGGAAAACTGAGGTCACGTGGAAGAATATCACTAGTGAAAGAATATTAGTAAGCCAATAATATTGCTTTGTCTTTAGTCCAGCTGGGTGTCAGAACATCTTTTACTTCAGCTTTAGCAGTAGGATGCACAAAAGTTCTTTTGTGAGAAATATTTGGGGAACATCCTGGATACAAGTTCCTCATTCAGTTCAAACTTGTAGCTTAAGTTATTGTACTTAAGTTATTGTTAGTGTATGCAACTTGTTAAGCATCTTTAATTTTGGTGAATAATATTTGGTTTGCTCTGGCCAGGTTTAATGTCTTCTGTTCTGCTTCATCATCCTCAGTCATTCCAACAGGGTGATACCAAAGTAACAGGTTGAACCAGGGAAAATTCTATTTAGTCAGCATTTACACCGTGTGGCCACTTAGAATATGCATGAGATATACAGGATATGAGCTGAATTCAGTCCAACCTTTTCAGCACAAATTACTTAGCCTAAAATCTGATTTTCAGCTGTTCTCTTTCTTGAATGCCTTTGGGTATGGGCAGGGAAGGACTTGCCTACTGGATGAGCTCTTCTTACAGCAGCAGCAGCCTGCTCCTACCTGCCTTCTTTCATTCTGCTTGTTGGGAGCTGGCAGGAGGTGGTTTTGGAATAGTTAGAAATAGTAGTTAGATTTTTCAGGCAATATTAAAAAGGGCTTAGTCAGTCTTGAAAAAAATTAAACCATAGCTCCTCTTTTCCACAGTTCAGCTGCTTGCAGCTATTGCTGTATTTGAGCTACTTAATTTGTACAACCTGTAAAATATGATCACTAGGGAGAACAATCCGAGAATTTACTGTAAAAGCACAGACCTTGGCTGATGTGGCACATGCAGTGCAATCCATGCACAGTACCACTGATTTGTATGCTTGCAGTGAGCACTTCCAGGATGTGCTGGCTTTACTGGCTGTTTTTTGTTAACCTTAATGCACGCATCACATTAAGCAACACTTCAGCCTCTGCCTGCTCTAAGACATGTGCACCACTGCAGTCTGTAAGCAGGGCACCTGGTTCTAGGAGCATTGCAGAGTATTTTTTTCCACAGAGATATCCTGAAGATGTTAGGAAGCTGATCAGCAAAGAAACAAAGATGATAACCATCACAAGACTGGCAAGAAAATAAGCACTTTTTGCCTTTGCCAGATGTGAAAGTGAGATAATTAGTTGTTTGTCCTTAGGGTGTTGGAGAGATTGGTCTTATGATGGTAACTCCATAATGACTAAATAACAGGCCATCTATCGTGGAGACAATCATCAGACAGCATAAGCAGTTCCTCTTGAAGACAAACTCTCTCTAAAGCTGAAGGGCTCAAAAGAACTTTTTTCTTTTTTGAATTTTTAGTTTTCACAATGCTACATTTTAAAATTGCATTCCCCACCACCACTTCTGAGTTTGGCCATATGCATTCCATAAGCTATTTCAACTGCAAAACACAGCTTAGTGATTCAGTGAATTTCTTTCCCACAAGTCTTTAATGACACTACTTAAATACAGATCCTATTTTATAAAAATTAAAGAGAACAGCATATAACTCACCTAGAACACATTATCATCAAAATAAATCAAGTGCTTCTTAAAGAGTTTCTTGCATGGAAATTGAAGTCACATCATTAATATGAAATTTGCTCCACAGTAACTGTACGTCATAGCTTGCACCCAATAAACTTCTTAAACTAATCATCTTTTAACACAAAGTAGCAGAAGGCAAATCTGTGTTAATGTCCCTATTTGAAATATACATCCTCCAGCTTGAAAAAGCACTTTTAGCTTTAAGACCAAACATTCATGCAAGTGTTGCAAACACTGTCTTTATTCTCAATAATTCACCGTACAGTTTTGATCTATCAAAGGGAACTTTATTTCTGTAGAAACAGTCTTCATAAGCTTTAGACAGGACTTGATGAAACTTAGTCATAGGGATCCCTTATCTTCCTGTAATCTTCTTAGCACTGGTTATCACAAAAGAGAAAATAATCAGAGCAAAGTAAAATAAAATAATCGAGTAGTCCCAGCAGTAAGGTATCCAAATACAGTTGTTTACAAGACTTGGGACTTCAACCATCAGATAATCCCTTCTGTGTTAAAACAGAAAAGTCGTAACAATGACAGGCTATATTTATTATCTTTAGGGTGTGCTTAAAAGAGTTATTTATGCATGTTTTAAGATATCTTTTCCCTTGGAAAATCAACATTGGATGAAATCTGAGAAATACAGGCATGAGAAAAAAAAATCTCAAACCATTTGTTGTGATTTATGTCTTGTAAGGCACTCCAAGCAATTTGGATTTGGCTCACTTAAGTAATGTAAAAGGGCAGGAAAACAGTACTTTAGGCATTTAGAAGTATGGGTCAGTTTTTAAAGATACACTCAATTCCACTTCAAATCTGCCTTGGATTGAGTCCACAACCAGACAATTCACTAGTTTAAGAGGCCCCAAAACCTCAGCAACATCCTGTTGAGAAAACAAGTGTAAGAAAAGCTATTGGATACTGCAAGTATCCCTGATGATTGTTATCTCCTGAAAGTCTGTTCAATACTTTCCAATAAATCCTTTCAAGATGCCTGTTCAAGAAGACTTTTTTTTTTTTCAAGTGACATCATAGCTGTAAGAAAGAACCTGTATGTTCTTGTCATTGACTACCAGAAAGGCTGTCAAAACAATATGCCTCTTTGGGCTTATTTCTTTTTTTGGAGGGGGGCCTGAGCAGACACAAAAAGCCTATAATTGGTGAAACGCTGACTTCATGCGAGACCAGACACTGTCCCATGCAGAAGACACTGGTGTGTCAGTCAGGGGATATGAGGGCTCCCTGGAGCAAGCCTTGCTGCAGCTGCTTCCTGAAGCATCCCACCTCCTGACCTCAATTCACACTGGCACGTGAGAATGGATGGTTTCAGAGAATGGGGAAAAGCAGACAAAAATACTTTCCAATCTGGGCTGTCATGTAGTGACATTATAGCAGTTGCCACTTTCTTCAGTAAAACATATTGATGGCAGTATTTCAAAAACAGAAAGCAAGTGATAGCTTTTTAGAACAAAAATATTCTTCTGTTACTTTGAAACTAATTTTTTAGTAAGGAAAGCATTCTACAGTTGTCAGACATTTGAGACATTCACAAACTGGGAATAAGTGTATTTTAAAAACAGAAAAAGCTTTTGATAAAATGGGGTCTTTTTCCTTATCTTGCATTGTGATCCTTTTATGTCAGTATCTATTGTCAACAAGACCCTAATACTCTACCTCTTTATTTTTTTTTAAGAGTATCTTGTTGAAGTATCTTTTCAATCAGTTATTTTTTCTTGGCTCCCACATAATTTCCAGGTTCACTGGGGGCAAAAGTAATTATATTTTAGATATGCTTGAAAAATTTATATCAGGAATTACACACAGAATTAACAAGTTTGGAAAAGACTGTAGAGATCATCAAGGCCAACCTTTTACCTAACCTAACTACCTAACCAACACCAATCCATCATCTAAACCATCTAAACCATGTCACTAAGTTCACCATCCAACCTATCCTTAAACACATCCAAGGGAT
>VXBA01005293.1:2947656-3090227 GCA_013399895.1 Serilophus lunatus | reverse complement strand
TGCTATTGGACTCAGCCCATCTATCCAGCCTGTCAAGGTCTCTCTGCAGAGCCCTCCTTCCCTCTGACAGGTCGACACTCATTCCAAGCTTGGTGTTGTCCGCAAACTTACTAATAACGGATTCCATCCCCTCATCTAATAGTGCCAGGTATATATGTGTCCCAAAAGGACTTTTTACAGGTAAAATTTACCTATACAGAACTGCCATTCACTTTCTCTGCAAAAATTAAATTTGAAAAAATGTGCATTTTAGAAATTTTAAGAAGAGCTTTTATATAATGCACAGGCCTCTCCTTACTCTCTGCACAGCTAAGTGTAATAAAATTATTTGTAAGTATCTTCACAGAGATGTAAAATATCTTAAATTAGATGCTTCATTCCACTGCTGATTGATTTTGAATCAGGGCAAAGGAGGCAACACATAAAAAAAGGATAATATACATTTTAAAGTATCTTAATGTGCAGTTAAAAATGGTTACTCCTTATTTGTATTCTTCTTTTTGAGCTAAACATAAGCAAACAATCTCTTCTTCTGATTTCAGTTCTGTAAGAAATTCTATATAACCTGACCTTTTGTGCTCTAGTGTAGGTACAATTGCCAGCGATTTCAGTGGGATTAGCATTTAGTGACTGACATTTTCAAAATACTATCCTAACATTGTTTTATTAAATGCATATTAAAACCTCAGAGTCACTGAGAAGTATCTCTGCCTTTGGGTAGCACAAATTTGAAAAAAAAATCCTATTTATATAATTTTAATTTTTATATTAAAGTTGAATACACTGAGAAAAATTTCCTGTAAATGTTGTCTCCTTGTCCCTGCTTTCTTTGAATTCAAGCAAGATTTGGCCAAAAAAGGAATCTCATCCCTTCCCTGCCTCTTTCCCCCACTGCATTGTTCAACAAGGTATGAAACTCCATACCTTCCTTCACATTTATCATCAAGATCAGGGAACAGCTAGTTCTTAAATTTATAATCTGACAAAATAATGCCTGTGTAATTCTGTTGAAATCTCAGCTATTGAAATAAACCAACTATGTTGTTTTACCACTACTTTGTACATTTTTCCTAGAACAAATTTTTAAGCACTCTAAAAGTTAAGTCACTCCTTATTTACCCCTTATTTACTCTGGATTTACTCACTGTGATACATTTATTTTTTTTACGTGAGCATTTTCCTTACTCCTTCCAGAAAACTTGGCCACTTTTGCTTTCAATAATACCTTTTCTGCTAAATATCTCTTTCCAAATTTTTCATTTAAGCCCATGAACTATAAGGATTTGAAAGAAAAAAATCTTGATTATAGCTGGGTACCTGCTACTTTAATGCTTTCCTTTTGTGCAGTGTTGGAAATCAAGACCTGACAATGTGGAGTAAATTTTGGATTGCAAGTATCAGTCTTCTTATTTCTTACTAAATTTTTGCATTAAATGTTACATCAAATTTTTTTTAGCAAGTAAGATAGGGGTCAAGAAAATTTTCAGAAATACTTGTAATTTCAGAGTAACAGCAGTGTTGCCAAACTGATATCAGCATAGAAATCCTAATTTTAATCATCTAATGAGAGTTGAAGGCCCAAATTTGTGAAGGTCCAAATTATACTAATTTACAAGCAAGCATATTTCAGAGGTACAAAATTAAAGAAAATGCAAAAGCATATAATCTGATATATATATTTTTATAGAATATTTTCAAAAATACTTATAGACCTGGAAGGAAGGTGTCTGCCTTAAAATTTAGCACCTCATATATCTGAAGCAGTGGAGTCCTCCTGGTGTCCTCCCACTGATGACAACAAGAGAGCATTCTTCTGTAGAACCCTGTAATTTTACTCTTTACTCAAAGAAAAGAAGAAAATACATTTCAGCTCCTATTTTGCATTGATATTTTCTGTGCCATTTAAAATGGAGTAAATTATTTCAGTAGCCTGTGATTATTATTTTTATTGCACTATAAAAATAACCAGTTATTATACTGAAAAAAAGGATTAAGACAAAAAAAATGCAATTTGAAGAATTTGATGCTTATACAGTGAATCATAAAGCCCTCCACGCATTTATATCTATCAACAATTAACTGGGAGATGAAAAATTTCAACTATAAAATTTGGAAAAAATAGGGAACTCAGAGTGTCTATACTCTATTTCCATAACTTGACAGAATTTTGTTTTTAAAGTCTGACTAGCAAAATTGTCAAGTGACCTGAAGAGTTCTAACCTTGTTCCTCAAGTGAATTATTCCAGGTCAGAGAACTGAAAGCAAATTCAGAGAGACAATTAACAATCTCAACTGCTCAATTTGCTATCAGTCATGGTACCTTCTTCATTATCAGTTCATAGAAAAAAAATTATAGTAGCAGTTCAAGAAATAAAAATGATTCTTATGTCAGAGTTCAGAATCATGTCCACTTGAGAGGGAAAAAACCTGGCAACTAGCAATAGTGAGGTTAGGTCAAACAAGGCTTCAGCATAATGTAGGTTTGTAATAGAAAGAGTCAAAGCTATTTTTATGTTTATTCTTCCCCTGTAAAAAAAGGATGTTACAGTGCTTGACATAACATGGAAAATATGAAGCAACTACTGTAATGCCTTTATTTTGTCAGACCATCCCTGAATACAAGGTACAATGGGCTGAGAGGAGTTTGCAGAAGAATTATCAAGAGCAAAGAAAGGTTTCAATCTTAAAGGAAATGGAAAACATTGCAATTTTTAGTGGAGAGATGAGTTGGAGAACGTAATAAAGAATGTATCATAGCAAAAGGAGAAAACAGGTCAACAGCAAACCATCCAGGACACAAATGTAACAAGATTCAGAGACAGAAATCAAGGGTATACAGATTTCTAACAAAAGGGAAATACATCCTAACTAAGACAGTAACCCTCTTCCTTAAAGCCCAAATCATGATACATTTACCTAGGTGGGGCAGATTGCTTTTGTCTGGTTTTGGCTTCCTCCTGATCACTCTGGAGCTGCTGTTTGGGCAGTCTGACAGGGCTAGTCCAAACTACTTGGGTGCTGCAAAGGTTTGTTCAACTGCTTAAAAAAAAAAATTGAAACCTACCAGTTTACACACATCTAGATGCATAGTAGTCAAGATGTCAAACAGTGGTAAGAAGAAAATGTGCTAACTTCTGAAAGTAAGAGCACTTAAAACTACTTACTTCTCTCAGTCACAACTCATAGAGATGGTGCTGTGAGGAGGTAGTAACAACCAGCTGCAGTAACACAACAAACTGCAGTTTGCTGTGTGTGCTTCATTACTTGGGAAATAAACTACTGAGATCCTTTCTTGCAAAGCCATGCATTTTTACTGAATATCACTTTTTTAACATGACTTTTCACAGACGAGAAAAAGTGAGAAGGGATACTAAGACTCAAAAAGTCTGAGCCAGCACCTCCCACGGGCCTTTAAGGATTTAGCTGTAGTTAGAGGCAGCCTGGATATAAAGAAGGGATGCAAGCCTCCAGTATAATTTTACATGTACAAGAGGGTTGCATCTGTCATTGTGATATTAAAAACAGTCTTTTTTTTTTTTTTTTTTTCAGATACTCAAGACAGACAGCAGTGCCTGGAATCTTACCTAGCTCATTTGCAAATAGCAGAACAGCATTTTCCTGCAGATCTGTGAAAAGGATGATAAAATTAATGGTGTGGCTTGGTCACACTTGGGAAGCATTAAATAGATGGATCCTCAAAACCAAAATGAGGAATGTAAGACAAGGCATCTGTCTTGATCTGAACTGTATGTTTTTTGTTCATGTAAAACTAACCTTGTGTCAGAGTGTTATTAAGATTCCAGGGAGCATCTCACAACGATGTATTTTTTTGTTCCTGCAATTACACATTTCAGAGTTCTCCCCCGAACCACAAGGAAAAGAAATAGCCGAAGGTTAGACAAAAATGTCCAGCCTTCTCAGACAGCTATAATGGTAATCTGGCATGCCTGGTTTCCTATCTGGAATTGTTGGTCAGATATTCCTCAGCAACCACAAAAATCCATGTGTTCCTTTGTCTCAAAGACTAAGATGATGAAATAAGTTGGCTCTTTCATTGCTGTGTTTGAGACATGTCTTCTTTAAAATACATGAGGTGAGAATTAGGTCATACATCAGGGTTGTCATGAAGAGCTGAG
Source organism: Serilophus lunatus (assembly GCA_013399895.1). Classification (NCBI taxonomy): domain Eukaryota; kingdom Metazoa; phylum Chordata; class Aves; order Passeriformes; family Eurylaimidae; genus Serilophus; species Serilophus lunatus. Next base: position 3,086,091 of record VXBA01005293.1, on the reverse strand, counting down.
ACACAACTCAGATCCAAGAATGAAAATGAAATCTCTGATAGAATTCCCTTGCTTCTTGTGTACATATCAAAGTAAGTTTCTCCAAGAGCTATATTGATCCTTCTGAGCTGCATAGCCATATCTATACTTAACAAAATTATGGAAGCGTGTCCTTGAAAACAAGACTATATAACAGTAACTTAATAACTCTGAAGTGTATTACCTGAAAAGCAGCCTATGATTTGTCAAGACTCAGTTTTTTACTGCCAACACCAGACCACACTATCAGATGGAATATTCTGGCAAAGTCTTATCTCAATACTCTAAATGCATTTTCCATTTCATAATGCTATTTAAGATTAGCATATGGAACTCTATTAAAATAAACCAGAATATTGACTATGCATGTTAGTCTACTCACATTTAATTAGACACTTGACGTTCCTGAAAGGAAACTCCATGACTAAAATTCCAATGTGCAATTTTTAAATGGGGAAAACAGGATAAATTTTAGAAACAGAATTTTGTGGTATACCATGGTTTGGTTTATGGAGTTGAGGTGATGTACAGAAAACTTAGCAGTGAAATGAATTAGAATGCTACTCACTTTATGGCTCCTTTACACTGGTATATTTGGTTGGTGCCAAATCTAACACACAATATCATACCACAAATTTGAATTTAGTTATGCATAAATGAATAGTTCACTACACTATATGACAGTAGATGCTTTAAATACAGAGTGATACACTGGCATGGATCATCTGAAAAAATGAACACCTTACCAAGTTTTGCCATTTTTGCACAGAACAGACATCTAAAGGCCATTTCAAACTTTCAGGAAAATGATACAAAAAGGACACACAAGAGTACTTGTTCATCTAAAGTCAGCAAAGGTTTTGTGTATGGAAGCCAAACTTCCTTTCTGGTTTTGGCTGGTAGTAGGAACGCAAGTTGATAAACTGACTGCCTTCTAAAACATTTTTGCGTGTTTGGCATTGAATACATGTTTAGTGCGGAGTATAATGAACATAAAGAAGTACTGTTTTAGGGTGTTTTGTGAGATCTGTGCAATTTGAAGTATTTTCCTTGTGGCTTGAAAGTGATTTGGTAACATGGTCTGGGAACTGACAGAGGTTGTAAGGCTGCTATTCCACTAACTTGGTAAAACCTGGCTTATTTTCACTGATAGACTGTAGGCATAGAATTAATTTCATCTAAGATTAGATAGCCTGCAGTGTGTACTTCTGCGGTGGGATTGGCTTGCTTTATACTCAGTGGACAGGAATATGATAGGGACAAGTTATCTAACTAATTCTGGACATTAGAATGTGACTCAAGAGCCTTTTTTCTCTTTACTAACCATAACAGGGAACACAGAATGACAAAGGGAACAATATTTGTGAGCAAATACAGAAAGATGATGGGATACCACTCCAAATACAGTTGTGGATTGTGATAAGAATTGACGCTCATGAGCTATAGTGTCTACATGGGGTTATGTAAAACAGGAACTGTATCTGTTTTAGCTTAGGTAGGACAAGGACCTTTGAGAGACACTTTTAAAACTGTTGACATTATAACGACAACTGTCTCAGAACAGTGTAAATGGGTCAAACATCTCATATGATCTCATCATCCTCACTTGTCATCAGCTATATATCTGCTGATACAGAATACAGCACGGCAGCACAGAGCTGTTGATCAGATGTGCTGCTTAGTAATGCACTTTTTCCTTATGGCATAGGTTGAATCCTAGACCAGTATAAAAGTTGCTGTGGTAAAGAAATGTTCAAATTAATTATGAAGAGCCATATTAGACCTGATCCGCACCAATATATGGATTTCTTTGATCAACTTGCCATTTTTTTACTCAGTGAGAGGATGCCTGTAATCAATCTGATGTCCCAGGAAGGTGTTGATGAGAAGAGTGGTCTACACCAACATCAAACTTCCTCATAATCATTCTCTCACCAACTGTTTTCCTGGATTTAGCCTTCTATAGTAGAAATGGACCTTTCAGATTACATTTAGGAATGACTCATTCAGTATGCTGCCAGTTTTCACAAGCAGGCAAAACATAACAAGCTATTCTGAGGTTGGAGAGCATTATGGATGTGGTTTTCAGGAGATCGGGAGCTGTCAGTTAAAACAGCTAATGGCTGTATACTCTGTACATCACCAATGAAGCAGCTTTTGCTTGGTGAGATGTGGCAGTTGCTTGATTGGATGACCAGCTTTACAGTAACTTGACATTCAGAAGTACACTCAATGCTCTCAATGGGCAAGTCTAATCCAAATTATGTATTATTTACATTAATATCATGGGAAGACCTTATCCAGAGCAGCAGTACAATCTAAAAATTATACACACATTAGCAAAGTCATTCAGTTATGTTTTTGTTTTAATGGATTTTTTTTAAACATTTTATCATCAGACAGAACATTTAGTTCATGAGAAAATATTTATCTCCAACAGCATGGACTTTGAAAGTTAGTTGGAAGAAGGCATGTTCAATGCTATGATTTTTCCAAGTTGAAATAGTGTGTTGTAGTGCATATATTAACCAGTTACCTTAAGGAAATGCAAAAAGACATAGTGAAGTAGGAGGTGAGTACAAACATTCAAGGCAGTAAAAATGCAGAATACTGACACATGGCTGAAAAATGTACTTTTTGCAATGTTCTTTTAGTATCACACAAAACTAGCAACTCACTTTTAAACATTCTTTGTCAGCAACCATACTTTCGACCATATGAAACTATTAAATTTTATAGACTTTCAGCTGGAAGAGATATTAACATCTAATGCTCCTATCAAATGCTTAGATTTTGTTAGCTTTGCTTGTTATTTAAGATAGTTTCAAGGTACTGCACCAGTTTCACATAGGTTTGTTTCTTTTCAAATTGATTGTACAGAAACATGCAAATAGTAATGTATGAGGGTTTTATGTATTTGATTATAATTGGCTGTATTATTGATAGAGCACACCAAGCATTTTTTGTTACATTTTATGCTGAGTTGTTCCATTTCCACATCTACCAATTGCCACCACAGTTCTCATGGCCTGTCATGTAAAGCCAGAAAGTTGAGAAAGTAATAATGGCTTCACTTAGAACATACATTAATGAAAATAATCCTTTTATAGATAGATAGATCTATCTACATAATAACTAAGATTACATAGTATTTTTTTCAGCATGAAATGTAAAAAAAAATAAATTCTCCAAACACCCTAAACACATAGGAAAACACAGTCAACTGGCACAATAAACTCTTAAACCAGTTTTGTATAAGGCTTCAGTTTTCCTGATGAATGGGATTAAATCTTTAAGTAGGTCTGTATACATTTTAGTAATTATAACTGTTTTATGTCACAATATATTCTTAACAAAATAAAAACTCTGGTGTTATAATTAAAGATAGCTAGTTACCTCCTAGACAAATATGACCATTTAAAGAGTATGCTGTGTTTAAATATAAGAAGTAGAATTAAGGTGCTTCCGTGTTTTTGCTTTCATTCTTAAAAAGTACCACACATAAACAATTGCAATACCTGCTTGTGGATATGCTTTTCTTTGGCTTTTACCACATTTTTAATAGCATGTGATCCCTAATTGGAAAGTTTTATATTAATTACTTACTTGATTTTGTAAAAATTGCATTATAAAACTTAATGGAACAAAATGTTGGATGCATTTCCTGTGTCACAGCTATACTTTTTTCTCTTCCTTTCAGAATTTCCATTCACATCAAGCAGTAACTGCAAGCAACAATAAATTTAAAGCTGGATTTTCTCGCACGTTGTAAACTGGGTAGGACCAGGAGTTACTGACAAAACTGGCTGGAAATACACGATTAGCAAATTCTCTGTATCCCAACACATTACCATCTAATCTGTCTTGTTTCCCCCGACACATACTAACACAATGAAGCTGGACAATGGTTCAACAGCAAGTGCATGTGATAGTTCTGGCAAGACTATTCTTGTTTTGATTAAGCCTGTATTTTATCCAGGAGGTTTAGAAAAGCAGGGCCTTTTTCTTCAGGTCATTCCGCTTCCAAAGTGCCAGACGATCAAATTCCTCAATGCTCATTTTGAAGACTTCCTGGAACTCTTCAGGGGACAAATGCCTCTTGAAAATGAAAATACAAAAGGTATCATTAAGTTCATCTGTGCACAGGAATATTTCTGCCCTTCCTAAGTTTTAAAACACACCACAAAATAATGCATATGGGTTTGCACTTAAATTACAAAATTGGTTCTGGAAAAGACAGCATCAAAACCAAATAAGCTCAGAGTAGCTGGGAAATGAAATTATTGATGGCAGTAGTGACTTTTTTTCTAAAAAAAAAAAAAAAGCTTTTCAATATAGTTCCAACTGAGTAGAAGCTATGGTTTTTGAGAAAAAGTATGTGTCACTCTAAGATGCAAGATGACAGAGCATGCTGCAACAAATTTAAGTTATTCTAGGACTTTAAAGAGATTGATAACAGTATAATTTCAGAGTTTGCTTTGTTTTGCCTTGGTCTTTAATGACAGCAGTGGACACCATGCTGGTCCACTAATAGCAGCCTTGTAACAAAGGAGAAAGCATACTGCTTAATTCCTAAATCCAAAATGTGCTTATCCATGGGCACAGACTCCAGTTAGAAGTCCAAGTTGAGTAAAGTTGTTTTTTTTTAAATGTCAATGATTACGCTTCTGTTTGATATGCTTGTGATCCCATATTAAAAAAACAAAGGGAGATTGAGCAAAAGGCAAGAAATACAACATAAAAAATTGGAAGGAGGCAGGACAACAATTCCCTAACAATTATTAATATACACACAGAAAATGCAGAAAAGGTAAATGTGTGAATTGGAAATTGTGGACTAATCCTTGCTCAAGCGTTTCAGCAGCATCAGTTATAGTCCTCTGTTTCTGATTAATAAAGCACACACCATCTAAAAGGAACAGATGCAGTACAACCAAAATTACAAACTGCGACTCTTAAATATGGACTCTCCTCTTCCATGAAATTTCTTTGAAACCTGGGATGAGCCCTGCAACCTAAGCCTCTCCTCCCCAGTCAAGCTCTTGATTTGAAGCTCCACAGACACAGTTCTCCTTTCAGGCAGCCCCAACATCAGCATCTCAGCTTCTGCTGAAATGCCATCTAAAAATTAGGTTCCTCAAAGCTGCTAAGCAAAAGAAATGCTTGGACTTGCCTCACACAGCAGAACTGAACTCTTCACATATTAGACAAGTGTGTTATTTCAAGGGAAGATTGCTAGCCCTTTCCTTTCATCTCACTGCCTCCTGGTGGTAGGACTCCCCAGAAGGTAAGAAATCTGGGTTCAATGTCCTCATCACTTGGAAAAGGCTCAAAACCACCATCTAGTTCACATCACAAAGTCTCCAGACACATGGCAGCAAATGAGCCCAGAGGGTAATGTTAAAGGAGACACAATCTTCACAAATGTGAATAATGAATGCTGCCAGCAAACACTGAAGGCAAGATGCTGAGAAGTTAGTGGGAACCACAGCACTTCCCAGGGATGGGGAGCCAGTAATTCAAATAGGCCAAGGTTGTCTAGCATTTCAGGTACCAGCGTCATGTGGAACAGCACAAGCCTGTATTAGCCAAAATGTTAACATGCCCTGGCAATCCCACAATGGTTTTACCTGACCAGTATGAATACAATCCCATTGGACCTACCTTACAAAGCTAGTTTTTTTGACAAATTTGAAAGTAAAATTTTACTTTCCACTTATTAAATAATTGCCATGTATAATACTCAAGGAGAACTAATGAAATTGTTGGTGAGAAATCACTTACATTGTTTGTAAGAAATCATATAATTACCTTGAATGGTCATCATTGGGCCTTGTGGTTTCTTAAAAAAGGACAGCCGCGTTTTTTTCCCCTTGAGATTCCACATACTCAGAACAATGACTCAGAGTTTGGAACTGAGCCTTCATTTTTCATTTGACCAATGACAGCAACCCACCATAAGCACTACTCATAGCATGGAACAAACACGCCATGCATACTTGGCAAAGAAGATCCCTTTTTGCATGGTAATGAGCAACATCTGACAATGTATTTTAGAAACAATCTCTCACTGACAGAATTTAATTCCACTGGGCTTGAAAAAAAAAAAAAGTAACTCTTTTCTGCATTGATTTTTTAAAAATATTTTCCTGGTAATTCAGTGGACAAATGAGATTAAGCTTAATTTCAGCAATTTCTCACAGCAAGGAACATGCCTGTTGGTTATGGGATTGAAAAAGAAGTCTGAATGAGCAAAGTGTATTGTATTTTATTAAATTTTACTTTCTAGATTGTAAGACTTGAGAAGTCCCTCACACAGGAAAAAGCCATGACAAACTGTAGTTCATACTCAAAGAGAAAACGAGCAAGTCTGTACCCTGCAGGTAAATTTACTCTGCCAATCATCCAAACCCATAGAAAATGTCAAACTTTAAAAGGAATATGTTTTCACCATTTTCCTGAGATAATTTACACCATGTAGTCCTAGAAACTACTGTGCTCTCATCAGATCTGTACTGCAGGCCAATGGAGAGAAACTCAGCTCTGTAACACCCCTTCTCTTCAGGTGCCAAATATTCACTGCACCTTCCCCTTTGTACAAAGCTTGCCACTCAACTCGGTATAAGCTGTGCATTTCCTCCTTTCTCCCACTGCTGTCCTTTGCCATTTATCACTTTGCTTTGCCTTCAGGCTTAGCGATCTTTTGGTCCACATGCACCTATGCCAGCCAGTATGAATTAGTTGTGCATTGTGCTCTTGTGCTTGCGTCCAGATGACATCATCTTCGTTCTTTGCATGCACTCACTTGCTAATTATACCAAAGTTTTGTTTTACAACAACACCTTTATTTTTTCCTCCTCACAGAAGCTCTCAGCACTGTCTGGTCCAAAAGCAGTTGAGATTTTCCAGTCTAGGGATGCAGTGATTAAGATGGGGAAAGCACAAGCTCACTTATTTCCACATCCATTCCACTGGACGGTTTCTTTGCTTTTAATTGTCTTCTACATACACCCTCATCTCATGGACTAGCAACCAGACTGCAATATTACCAAAGTTTCTTACTCTATCAATACATTATCCACATGCAGAAATAACTCTAGTAGGAGTAAACACTTCCCCTTTGGTCTGAACTCTCTCTGAAGATACCAGTCTGTGCCCAGTGTGACATAATTCCCACAGTTTTCCCTGAATCTAAGAAAATGTCAATATCCTTTTCTTAAGCATCACGGGCTCTATCTTTGGGATTGACCCTAGAAGCAGCAATGATTACAGCTTTGTCTTCAAATTTTGGAATAAACTTTGATCCCAGAAAGATGTCCTCAAACTGGCAAAGCTTCAGATAAAAGTAACGGAAGTAATCATGGGTTGTAGTTTGATTTATGAGGAAAGACTAAAAGGCCTAAGTATGCATAAGCTCAGCCAAACAATGACTGAGGGAAAATATGGTAAATGTCTACAAGTATTTGAAGGGTCTAAATACCATGGGAATAGGCCAGTGTGGGAAATTAATGTTCATACTTTTCTTTGTATATGTGATATTAAATTTTGTCCACACTATTGCTGGGACTTTCCTAAACCTTATAGCTTTAAAACCTAGAGCTCTTCCCAAACATAAATGCAGAGAAAATGCACCACTAAAATAAAACTGATTTATGCTTCTTCTCAGCTATCGGAACATTAATTTGTCTTAACTGAAGCATTACCTTCTCTCATTAGTCAAAAAAAGAAGGGAAATTGAAAATTATGAGTAGGGAATAAGGAGGATATTCATCTTGGGGTATGAAAGAATATGTGTGTGTGAAGCTATGCTTTACAAGGCCAAGAACATGATTTCTTTTTACTTTTTCTTTTTTTTTTTTTTTTAGGAATGGATCTGCTTAATATATCTGGCTATGTTAATAATGCATCACTGGGCCATTAAAGGAATGGCTGAACTTATTAGTTAAAGTAACATTCATTTCTTTTTTTTACTAGTGTTGGCCTTGTTTACATAGGAAGTCTGGGTGTTTTACAGTGTGCTAGTAAGCAATTCCTAATTCCATTTGTGACAATTTGACCATATTCAGGCAGCTTAATCTCAACTCCATCTCCTTCTCTGCTCTGCATCAACAACATAGCTGGGCATGTTGGAGACACTGAGTAGAGAAGACCATGTTAAAGGTCCCATTCTGCCCACACTCTGAACTGACTGTATTTAAGTGAGGTAATTTTGGAATTAACGACATTAAAATGATGCTACCTGAAAACCTTGCTAAAAGATAAGGTAAACAGTGTCAAGATAGCTCTTCACTAAAGCTTCACTGAAGCTTAGAGCATCAGAACATCAGCATTAAGGATATATATGTGTGAAACTGCTACAACACAAAGGCTTGTAGAAGCTTTGATAAAATTGTGTTAACATGAGGCTTGTAAAGTTAATAGTGTTCAATCTTTTATTCTGGATAGCATTTTGTGTCAGTTTGCATGTGAAATCAGGAAAAGACAGTGAGACTCAAGTTCAGTAACGAATTGAGGGTCCACCAGATGCAACCATGGAAGAGAAGTCATGTTTTCAGAAACACAATCTCTCATCTGAAGTGACGTTTTGGATTAGAGATAGTAGATCACAACCTTGGTATGTCAGTTTGGGAAGCCTGAAGATGGCCTGCAGTTGGGAATCAAATGACGCTGCTCTATTTCCTCACCTGGATGTTTCCTATAGGGCACAGTACTGTGTAAGAAGGGTCACCATACCTTGCTGTAATTATGTAGCTAGCTCTCCTAAAACATACAAATGCACAAAGGAAGAATTGAAATGCAGATGTTTCTTATTAAGATATAGAGAACTAAGCAAGGGCTGTGCTAAACCTCTCCAGTGCAATGCAATGCTAGAATAGAAAGTCATCATGCTCTGTGAAATCTGGACATGAAAACCAGCAGTACAGACATGTGCTCATTTTTTACTCTCTCAGAACAAAAGGAATTAATTGCACATTCAAATACTTGCTCCAAATTTTATCTCAGAAAGAAGTGGTGCTGTTCGCTGGAAAGTACTGAGGCTTGAGATCTCTGTGGCCTGTTAAAAAGCCAGTGATAATTCTAAAAAGAGTTATATTCATTTAATTCAATGAGACTTCTTTTCCCAAGAATAATTGAGCTTTTAATGAAATTCAGAGATGCTCAAAACTAATAGTGTTGTGGTTTAACCCCAGCCAGCAACCAAGCCCCATGCAGCCACTCGCTCACTCCCTCACTCGCAGGATCGGGGAGAGAATCAGAAGGGTAAAAGCTGGAAAACTCATGGGTTAAAATAATGTTAGTTAATACATAAAGCAAAAGCTGTGAACATAAGCAAAGAAAAACCAGAGTTTAATGCACTGCTTCTCAATGGGCAGGCAAGTGTTCAGCCATCCCCAGCAGAGCAGGGACCCATCACTCACAACGATGGCTTGTGAAGACAAACACCATCACTCCAAATGTGCCCCACCTCCTCTTTCTTCCACCAACTTTATATACTGTGCATGATGTCATATGATCTGGAATACTCCTTTGGTCACTTGGGGTCACCTGTTCAGGTTGTGTTTCCTCCCAACCTCCCATGCCCCCTCCCCCCCCCAGCCTCCTTGCCAACATGGCAGTATGAAAAGCAGAAAAGGTCATGGGGTCTGTGTAAGCACTGCTCAACAATAACGAAACCATTGCTCTAACATCAACCCCGTGTTCAGCACAAATCCAAAACATAGCCTCATACTATCCACTGTGAAGAAAATTATCCCAGCCAAACCCAGCACACGTAGAAACACGGTATTAAGGTGAATAAATCACAGAAGAGAAAATTGCAATTAACCTACAACTGTCCTGCAATAAGCAGCAACCAGGTCATGCTGCATAAGCATCTCTATTTTGTGTCGGTAGCTGGATGGGAGTCCTCATGTGAAAACCTGATGATGGAGAAAAATCAGAGGGTATCATACTTCTTTATGAGTCAATACTGAATCAATGAAGGAACATAGTAGGTGGCAGATGACGAGCTGAAGACTAAAAAAAAAAAAAAAAAAATCAAAGTCCTAATTCCTAGAGAAATTTAAAACCTCAGGTTTCCCTTTTGCTTTTCATTTTGTTCACAGGAAACGACAGCTGAGCATTACACTGGCTTTTTTTTGAATATGTAGTGAATCTTTCAGCCAGTGTCTCTCTGAAGCACTACTGTGCACACTGCTTTAGAAAGTGCAATTTTAAGTAATTGTCTACTTCAATTCATTTTTTTTCAAAGTCCTTATAAGACTTTCCACCTTTGATTCATAAAATTCAGAAACAAAAGTACAGGATCTTTTACAGAGATCTACTCAAACTAAACTGGGATTTATTGCGAAAGCTTTATTCACAGGTAAGCACCTACATGTAAGCATTCACGTAAATAACTAAGTCTTAGCTCTTCAAGTTGGTGTAGAAGCTTTGCTGGTGAGACACAGTCTTTTCCTATATTAAGAATAAAAGAAGTATCTCAACATTTGGAAAATAATAGCTTCTCCCTTCTCCAGTTTTTCTCTTCTTCCCTGTCCTCCTATTCCCTTCTCTCATGCCTCTCAAAGTTAGCCCAAATAATACTTTCAGATGCCAAATCATAATTCTCTATTTTTTTACTGGATTTTGAATCCTCATTTTGCTTTCACAGGGTTTGCACTATTCACCCCTCTTTCTGTTGCACTGCTGGGGCTCGGCAGGCTTTTCAGAGGTTTCTTCTAAGCCTGCTGCACGGCTAATTACAAAGCTGTAACTATCCATGTGCCAGATTCCCACGGGAGTATTGAATGTTATGCTCATCTACAGCGTAATTAAGCTTCATGGTCAATAAATATTTCAAACTATTAAGTAATTATGTTATAGGGGAGAGAAAGTTAAGAAATGGCATGAGTTGCCACCTAATGAATTTCAAAAGGTGTCGAAAGATAACCAGGGCAGCTCTGTTGATCAGAGGAAGAGGCAGCAGGCACTACAATTGTGATGATGTGAGCTGAAGGCAGTTGCTCACAACAGCAAATAGCTGAAGCCCTTGTCCAGCCAAGCCCTGGCAGAAGATGTAAATCCCCTTCCACATACCAGTGTGGGTCACAAAAAGGTTCCCAGGGAAAGCAGTATAATAGAAGCAGTGAGGAAAGGAGTGTAAAACCCTTCCCCATGCTTATGTCACACCTACACAAGGCTCCTGGATCTGTGGATTTTTCCTGTTTATTATTTCAGGGTACCATGAAGTTTCACAGAGAATCTGCATTCCATTCAGCACTACTACTGCAAGGTACTTTCAACCTAAACTCCTGTGAAATATCACAAGGCACACAGAAAATACTCTGTAGTAGCATTGCATAGTCAGTATTTTTCCTAGCCGAGTCAGCCATAAAGATACAAAAAGCTAAAAAGATACAAGTATTTCTCTCAGGTATATAAATTTATTATCTAAACAGTGTACACACAGAACATCTCTAAGGATAGCCTATGGCATCATCCTGTCATTCGACTAAATGAGATTTTTCATGCTGACACTGATGCAAGTCATTGCCTTCAGAAGACTGTTGATAAAAATACTATAAAATTAAGAAAATAATCCATAAACTCAAATCTAGGAAGCCATAATAAATTAGGAAAATATAAAGGAAATTTTGAGCTTCAAGAGTTTCATTCTATTTAGGTAAAAAAGTATCTTATTCTTAAAGTAGATTTTCCAGTTTCCCTTAGTCTGGGCTTTAGTGCATCTGTAATATGAACGCTCCACATCTAATGTCTATTCACTCCCGCAGTGTTTCCACTCACATAGAACTTATTTTTCACATCATATCACATCATTTTTAATGCCTATTTCTATTTTATAACGGCTGCTTTTGTAAAGGCTTTGAAAACTGATACAGACATGCATCCCTGACCACAATACAAGCACATGCCTAGCATAAGAAACACCAAACATTTATTTTTCAATTTAAATAGTGTGAAGTGGTTCCACTGAAGTCAGTGACTTGCAGTTTTTCACCCCAGGTTATGAGCTTCATTTTAAAGTGAGCTTGTAACCTCAAACTCAGTCCCAAACTACAAACTGCACTTCTCTATGTTAAAAAACAAGGCATTCCAGTTTTGCTCTGATTGTCCCCATCTGAGCTCCAGAGGAGGTGCAACACACAACAATATGAATGCATATGATGTATGAATGACATCTTGGAGATTGGGCTCTTACAAATGCAGGCTCAAATACTGGAAACAAGTTCTAAAATGTTTGCAGTTCAAATGGCTAGAACCCAGGGTGACTGCTGAATAAAAACTAGTGGAAAAAAATGTTATCCCTAAAGCAAATCCAGACAAGCAGTTCCAGGAGGAAAAGCATGTTTGAATTAATGTGAGTGCTCTGTTCAAACAAGACCACACCCATGTTTAAATCTCTGATTTCTGTTTACAAGAGAACAAGGTGGCAAATGAAAGTTTGCTACTTGACATTCCAGAATACTGTTTTCATTAGCAGCTGTTTCAGCGTATCCTTGTTAAACAAAGAATGAACAGATTTAAACAAAAAGTGGACTAATCTACCTTTCATTGTATTTGATAAGCATGAATGGATAATGCTTTTAACTCTTGACATTCAAAAAAAAAAAAGCTAAAAAAACTAAGATGCATTGCTAAGAAAATCAAATGAAAACACTAAAAGATGGTTTTCAAACAGAAAACTAACTATATTTGCTTTCAAAGCTACCAGCCTGTAACCACAAAAGAAATCTTATACTCTGTGATAAAAGCAACTTCAGGGAAGAAAAATATATAAATCTATTCAGTTGGGCATGAACCATCAATTTGAATTTATAAGCACAGAACCACATCACTATGACTGAAGAACAGGCAAACAATATCCAATCCAAGATGAAAGTATCAAGTGCATGTTTTTTGGAGCCCCAGGCTTAAATTGTAAAAGTTATTCAAGTACTTTAAAGAGGTATCAAGATTTTCAAAAGTGTCCATAAACCAAACTTCCTTTGGGAAAAAATAAAAAAAGCCATATGGAACACTACTGAGAAACCAGCAGGTATGGTATGTGCTTATATGTACCATTCAGAAGTGATGTCTCAGTCCCTAAAAACTCAGGACTTCAGTTGTCCAAAATGAGGAAGTTGGGTCCAGGACACTTACATTTAATGCACTTATATTTAAGTGCATTTAAAACCCAAAACATTTCAAGATAGACCAAATTATGTATTTTTTCAAATGCTATTGCAGCAAGTTCACAATTGTTTTGTAATTATGTCTTCACAGACTATACCAATCTAAGCAAATTAGGGACTTACAGAGGTCTTAAAAGCAGGGTCAACTTTAAAATTAGACCATGTTTCTGGAGGCCTTGTCCAGCTGTGTTTTGCATGCCTTCGGGGATAGAGACTCCACAACCTCTTGGGCAACCTGTTCACTGCACTATTCTTTCAGTGAGAAACCCTCCTTTTGTATTCAATTGTAATTTCACTTCCTGCAACTTGTGACTGTTTCCTCTTAGCTTTCCAGTGCCTACTTCTGAGAAGGGCATGTTTTCCTCTATAACCCCTTTCCTACAAAGGTGAACTGCTGACTCATGTTCAGCTTGCCCTCCGTCAGGATCTTCACGTACTTTCCTGCAAAAACCCCACGTTCTCCCCATCTTGTTCTGATGAATGACATTACTAAGTCACAACTGCAGGAATATGGATCTATCTTCACTGAACTTCATGAAGGCTGTCAACTGTTCCTATAGCATGGCCAGGATCCTCTGAACAGAGGTGCTGTTCATCTAAGCATCATGTCATCTGCAGTCACTGTGAGGGTGCAATTCCTCTTCTCCTCCCAGGTGGTATAATCCACCCCTGTGCTACTGCTTTGTTGTTCTGCAACATTATCTGAATGAACTTGTTCTTCGCCATTTCCTGTTAGAATAGCTCATGGGAATGCTGCTCTGTTCATCTAACATTACAATAAACAGCACTGCGGTAAAGAGAAAATTCTAAAAAAACTTCCTTGGCAAAATCCTTATCTACCGTAAATTCCTTGCATTTCTAATCAGTTTATACTAAAGCAAGATCCAGGTTATTTATTCAAAAGTCAAAGAGCCAGTAAAGTATTTAAAAATCAGCAGGCCCCTCATTATAATCAGTTCTCAATGCTGCATGTATTAGTTCACTGTTGGCATAAACACCTCCTGGAGAAGCACAAAGAACTGGGTACTTCTGTCTCACTGCTGAGCTAGAAAAAGCAAACAAAAAAAAGTCAAGTGTTTCTACACTTAGATACATGTAATTTTGAAGAAAGAATTACTATTATTTGAATGCATTTATTACCAGTTGAGCCTTCCTAATCTCTAGATACCTCTTGGCCTTAGAAAAATATGCATTTTTACAACAAAATATTTTTTATAATCCTTTAAATGTATTTCTTGTACAACAGCGTAATCTAAAAAATACTCACAATGGGAGCAAAGTTAGGAAAACACTACCACCCATTAAACCCCCACCCTCCTCCTGTAGCCCTTGAACATTAGCCAAGGCTTCATCACAGCCTCCCTTAATATGACCCCTGGAGCTAATACCATTTAGTTGAGTTCACTTTTCATGACAGAAACAATATAGGAGACTTCCCTCAGAAGAGGGAACAAGTAACAGCGGCTTTTCCAGGACATCTATGCTGGATCATTCAAAGTTCACAACTAACTGTTTCATAAACTGGAGTCTACTTCAAGTCTTGTGAAATGGCTGTTTAATAAATCTAGCTCATGCAAATTTAGTCACCTTGTTGCTCCTATGTAGACCAGGAAATGAAAACATCATGCATGAGATATTCTGAACATTCAGGACATAGTAAGGCTGCTTTCAGGGTACTAAGTCTCCTTTTGCTGATACCACCTGTACCCTGGCCACAGCCATCGCGCCCAGGACCTTGTTCAGATTTGCAGCAGAGAGAACAAGGTGTGACTTCAGCCCACAAAATCGATCAGAATAAAACTGGTGTATTAAAATATGGAATTTTTCTTCTAATATTTTCACAGATATATCACTTTACATTTTAGATAACACATAAATTTAGCACTGCTATGTCTGTCACCAATTCCATAGAAAAAATACAGCCCTTTCATAAATGACATTGGCTGTTCAGGATGAAAGTAGAACATCAGCTGGCAACCAATTCTGATTGGAAAGAGCATTTGCCTCCTAGAGATCCCAAGCATTGAATCACATCCTCTAGCACATGTGAAATGGACCTCAAGAAAGGGTGAAATCTAACCTTAGTACCTGTTTCCTGTATTCCCAATGTTGTCCTCAAAAGACTGAAGATACCAAGATATGTTAAGTGGGACCTCTACTTAACAGATGGTGTATGTTTGTGTTTATATCCCTAAGTCTGGTCTGTTTCTGTGCAAGCCTATACACCCACACAGTCTTGGGCTCCTTGAGTTCTGGGTCTTGCCCAAGCCTGAAATCTGTCGAATGCACAAGTCAGTAAGTTACAATCTTCTTCTTCTTCTGCCACAAGAGGAAATAATGATAAACTGCTTTTCTATGCAGAAGTTCCGTAACACAGAATAAAGACTCAGAGAAGAGGGGCAGAGGTCTATCAGGGAAGGCAATAGTTTGTGCCTGTCACTTAACTCTGCATATGGTTTGAATGTATAGATGAGCAGCTGCTTCTGCTTTTCCAGTAGCTAAAATCCTATTAAAACTTTGCTAATTTGTTTAAAAAATGACCAATCCCTATTAAATGTAAGATGGTCTACAAGGAAGTCTTCCTGCAGGCACACAGCAGCCAGGACAGGCATGATCCATCCAAAGCAAACTATACGTTGTCTTAAGAAAGCAATTTAGGACTGAATTTGCTATTCAGACTAGTGTTGATGTGTTTAAACAAAGACTCTATTCTTTAATACACACATAAACACATGTATGTATATCTATCTAACAGAATCCTTTATATGATATGTCCAGATGAGCATCCCTCCAGCTCTTTGCTCCTTCTTCCAGACTCATCATGCTTTTTACTATTTTACTATTGCTATCACGCCTTGCCATACCTCGGGCTTAAAACAGCACACATTTGAGGCTTTTTTTTCCTTACAATCAAATCAATGCTACTTGCTGGGAAATCAAGCAACAAGCAAGTGAAATATTTCACAACATAACATCCACTTCAAAACATGTATGCAAATTTGGTAAATTAATTAGTCTTTCAAAATTGATTTTAATGAGGAGCTTTCTGCTTCTTCAGAGGTTTTCTTGGTTTTTTGCTTTAAATTTTTCTTTCTTCTTTTCTTGTCACATTATCAAGTTTAAAATTCCATTTAATTTATTTAAATATAAATCTTTCCAAAAGATTTTTTTATTAAAATATCTCTTCTTCGTAATAGTAATTTACAGAAAGATAGTTTAGGTGAGTCTGTATTCAGTCCTGTCATAGCTTAGTCAAAAAAGCCAACTTTGGGAATTTTGCCTGAACATCAACTTCAGGATTTAACCTTTGAAAACTAAGCTTTCTATTATATTTGCATTTCTCCATCTTATACTACCACTCTTTGAGACAGGTGGATGCTACGGCAAAACTGTAGTATAGTGACCATGGATCACACACAGCCAAAGGAGAGGCTGAATAGGACAACAGACTAGAAACACAGCCCTATGTATTTGTAGGATAAATTGAAACTTTCTGTAATATTTAGGTTATTCTAGGAGGATGTTTTTTATAGGAATTAAGAATAAAACAAACTCCAAGTTTCCACACTTCCCACTTCATCTTTCAATATCCTCTCTAATCGTACAAAACTGATGGGTTTCATCAGTATCTGTGTAAAACACCATTTGGTCAGACATTTATCAGATTTTTGGCTATTCTGTTTTAGTTAAATTGCCTACATATTAATTTATTTGAAATCAAATATAATACAATACATAATGTTATTTCTCTCTTCTCCATTGCTATTAGCTAGGTACAGGAGTATCTAGGATAGCAAACACACAGGACAATGCTTGCAAAGCTGTCAAGCAAATATAATTCCTACCTCCAGCCTGGTCCTGTCCACATCCTTAGGCAATTTCACACGAACTCGGTTTGTTACAATAAGTGTTTCATAAGGATAAATCTGTTAAAAGACAAAAGCATATGAACTCCATCTGAATCTGATTCTGCTGCATGGCAATGGTGCTGCTGGGAACTTACTAATTTAAATGGTACATACTTGCATCCTGATTTGACAAATATTTCACTGGGACAAAAATTAACAAAATAAAATAAAATAAAAGAACACATGTAACCTTGCTAGGAAGTGCTGAATCTGATTGTTCTTCCAGTGTTGGAAAAGCCCTTCTTACCTTGTATTCTGCAAGAGAATGAGAACAGGTTCACAGTTTAGAATTTATAGAATTTTTTGGTGTCACCACAACGAACATTTAGGTACATAAGAAATTTATTATGTTACTACATTTGTCTCTTTTCAATATTTTTTGGATAACTGCATGCATAGAAAGAATTTAACCCCCGTGATCTGAATGTCTATAACACTGTCTATTACCAAAAAAATAGTCCTTGAAATCAAAGGCTTATTAGAGAAAATCCAACTCCCGATGCCATTGGGTTACACAGTGAGTATGTCTGGCAAAATTGGAAATTTCTTTTTACAGGAGGCTTTTGTGCAGAGTTAAGTCAGTTTGTCATCCAAAAGTCCTGCCTTTATTGTTCTTTACTGAAAATAGTTAAAATATATGGATTATTACAGGCATATCACTTTGGGAACACATATGAAAACCACTGAGATAATGCAATATTCCAAGATGCCAACATCCTGCACTTATGCTGACTACAGTGGGAATAACAATAGTGAAGAAAAGATGATTTGGAGTCTGGGGACAATGATTCCTGTATCTACACTAGCACAAGAGAATTCTAGTTAGGTCAATGTATGACTATATGTGATATGACTACCACAAAGTCATCTATTTTCTGATGATTAAGTGCAACCAGGATAGCCAATATGTTTTCACAGGCCTTTCTATGGTCTGAAATGAAATCAGAGATAAATCTACTTTTAAAAACCTGTACTTTAAACTATTCAAACATAGAGATTTGTATGAACACAAAGGCATAAAGTGAAGCATTAGAGTAAGATTTTCAAAACAAGTTCAAGTGCCTTGAAAATAAAATCCTACTCTTCCCCATGAATTGATGCACGTTCCTAAAATTTCTCAGCTCTTCTGAAAATACTAACCCAAGTTCCATATTAATTTCCACTTAAATTGCAATTAACAAAAACCCCAAATTTTGCTTTTTGAATTTTATACATTTTAACCACACTGCAGCACAAACAAAGAGCACAATGGACTTTTTTCCAAATTAGTCTTAAAAAGAATGATTATCTTAAATTTCTTCCTGTCTTTGATATAAGACCAACACCACAGAAGCTGTTGCCACATATTGAGGACCCTATATTGACTCAGCCTGGTTGCACCTCCTCATGATGCAGGACTTCTGTCAGGCCTTTATCTTTGGTTAGGTAAAAAGAATATTCTGTGTGATAAACATGATACTGAGCTGTGTCTCTGTCTACTCATCATTATGCAAACTGTGGGAAGATCTCAGAATAGTAACCTTTACGGCAACGTTAACAAACATCCTCAAAGGAAGAAAACACAAAGCGGAATGGAAATGATATTGCAGCGTACCTTTCATTCCCCAGCTTGCCTCCTGGTCTGTTTCATATTGGCCCATATTTTCAGGCTGACAGAGAAAAAAAAAGAAGCAGTGTAGCAGCAGATACACCAAAAAATCACTCTGCACATTGTTGAGAGGAATAAATAAACAGCTGGTACTACACAACTGAAATACAGATTCTTGTATGCAATAAAGAGAAGTAAGTCCCACTCAAACTTGACCTAATTGTTCAAGTAAGCAAGGTGAGACTGAAACTGCCATATGTCTTTCTCTGTGATGCAGATGTCTTAGTAACATTGTCACAATTCCCTTATGCCGGACTGAAACTTTTCTCCTTCTGTTTCTGCTTCACACTGCTGATGGCACTAAGGCCACAGAGAACTGTGTAATGCACCATAGTTTTGTTTGAAGCGCTCCTTTGCTGGCAAATGCTATGATAAAAAAACAGTACAGGGAATCAGAAAAGCATTATTGTATTTTTCCCCCCGTTAGGGTAACAATGGTGTGCACAGCTATGCTCACGATAACCTGCAAGACTCCTAATTGTTTGCTTTCGGTTTGTTTTGTTATGCAGTACTGGGATGGCTGATTAAAAATAACAAACCACAAAACCTGGTATGAATCTACAATCCAAACGGGGGATATCCACTCTAAGAGGAATTTTGGCCTCAAGGATTTGACCATGAGCAAACTTTTTAACTTTTCTACAGGTTTTGGACTCTTTATGTGGGACAGATGCTGCCATCTGCTGCTTTCCCATCACACTGCATGGCTTCCTGAGTTTGCTTTGGCCTCATCTGTGGGAAGTCTCGGGATGGCCTTGGTGCCTCCCAGTGCAGTGGCTGGGAATATGTGCTTCAGGTTACTGGCAACATTTATTCTGAAAAGTCAGAAAAAAACTTGTAAATAATAGGTTGGAATAGGTTTATACAGACCCTTTCAAATTCCTAAATCTTAGTCCATCAAATTTCAGTGCCACTTGTTTCTTCAGAGAAGAATTTAAGCAACCAGATATCAAAGCAACACAGACATAGTTAGTCCTGCTATTAACTCAAAGGGATAGACCTTTCAGTAGCTACTGAAAAATCCATTTAGCTACTCCTTGATAGCTGCTCTCTTGTAGCTCCTTCCAACGACTCTCAGTTTGACTCTTATCACTGGGGAAGTTTAATCCTATTCATGTGCTTTTGCAGGTTTCACACCTTCCTTTGGAGGAAGAAGGGAATTTGAACGAGATCCTGTCCATATAATTTGATACAAGTCAATCTTGAAAATTTAAGTGCACATGTTATCTATGCATAGACAGCTTATCACTATAAACTATCATGTTTTTTCACCTAAACCATGAACTGACAACCCGCAATGCTAGATAACAGAGAGAGAGGCCACAGTGTCAAAGACGCCTTTTTTCTAATGACTAAAATAGGTTGCAAAAAATGATTAGAAAAAGAATGCCTAGTTTGGAATGATTGTAATTTTGTTAGGCATTTTTTTTCTAAATTGCTACTTGTCATTCTGTCTGTATTGATCCCTCCATGCCATATAAGTACAGTGACTGTGTATACTGGAAAAAAACCAAAACGGATGGTTCAAAGAAATGCAGTGGATGTTGGCTGCTCCACTTTTGCTCTAAGATCATTACTTGCCTAATTATAGGCCTAACTGTCTCTATCATTAATTCAACCTATACTGTGTTCTATTAATATGCGCAGTCTGCATATTTTAGACCTTCATTTGTTTTGGGAGGACAATCCAAGTTCTTAATGCTCATGGTGCACATGATTAAAAGAAGCTTCAGTCAGTCTTTTGCAGAGAGACGAGCTGTAAACCCATATAGGGTATGAATCTGTCAGACAGAGCTGGCAGCCAAAATACCTTTGAAGTTTAATTACTGTGTAGATTTTCAACTAGTTACGAAGTTGTCTACTTGTGAGATATTATTTCCTGGAGAATGTATTTAAATGCATACCTACCTGATGTAAGCCATTCTTTCCATAGCCAGGTAGAGAAGCAGATTTTGAATATGGAAATCCTGTAAAAGACATAACAGATAGCTAAATTTTTTGCAAATCCTTTACAACCTACTAAAACACAGAATCCAAGAAAACATTCGGAAAAAGCAATTACAGGATCAATATGTACGTCTCATTCAATAAGATGAAAAATAACTGAGCTATGCTCATCTTTTCTCCATATTTCACGTACATGAACATGTGTAACAATGTCTAAGAAATAACAGCATGCCAGGATGCTCTCACTTTATGGGGCATATATGAAGAGAGTTGTGGGGGTCACATTATGGAAGCCTTATGCAGCTATGTGATGCAAAGCTTGTGATTTGAGAGCTTGTGAAATCTCTGTCCTCCAACTTAATGTTAAATCATGACTTGAAATCAGGATTTACATCACTTCTGTATGTGTTCTGGTTTTTGATTCTGTTTCTTAAAAAAGAAGGATTCATACCCCACCAATTTAAAAAAGAACACACATTTTTTTGGCTTTCTGTAAAACTTCTTATTGAAAAAAAGCAAAAATTAAGATACAGTAATGGATAAAGCAAATCAATGACAGTGTAAACATCCCAGGGAAAGAAGGTTTTAAGAGACAGAAAATTGGCAAAGTGGTGTTACTATGGATAAACAATGTAATGTAGTCATGAAACTGTGTGTGGTCACTATGAATATTTGTGGTCACTTTTAATATTAAGACTCTAATAAGAAAGTTTAAAAGTTAAACAGTAGACAAACAAACATATGTGTAATAAACATTCTTGATTCCAATACAGGAACCTATGCTAAACTGATTTGAAAATAAGAGCTGAATGCACGACGCTTCTTTCTGTCAAAATTGTTAGCAGTCTGCATCCAAAGAGGAATGTAGAAAGTGAATCCAGACCCCACTGGATTAATAAATACCCTGAGGAGATTATTAGTAATAAGCATACAGAAAGAAAAAACAAAAGATGGATCAGCAAAGAGCTCACAATGTGCTGAGATGAAGTGAAAGCTGCCAGCAATCAAGCTGAGTTCAACACTGAAAATTATATTAAAACAAATAGCAAAAGTTTCTCCAGCTATCCAAATAAAAAGAGAACAAGGAAAGAAGAAATGGGATACGGGGAGTTGTACTGTCAGTATTCCTCAAAGGTGAAAGGTAACCTAGGTAGGGCTTCAGCACTGAAGGAGTATTTCGTCCATGGAACAAAAGGTGGAGTACTGAGTAAGGATGGAAAGCTAATGGAAAGCTAAAGGTACATCAGTGAGTCACAGTCACAATAGAAACAAAATTCAAAGCCCCTAATGTACTTAAACAGAGACCAAGTAGCTCACAGTGAGGTGCAAGTCCAATATCTCTTACTATTGGGGAACAGCAACTACAGTTATTGTATTTAAGAGAGGGGAGAAGATAATGACACCAGAAGGCAAAGAGTGTAATACCTGTATAACAGAATGACTGTATCTTCAACAAAACTATCACCACTGCTCCTGCCTGGAAAAAGCTACTGGTGTTGCTCAGTTTGGAGTTGGGAGTTCAATCTCTTGGCCTCTTGGCCGCAGAGAAGATGGGTGAGAGAGTTTTGTTCTATGGCCAAATAATATTACTCAGTCACCAAGGAAAAATGCACCAAGGTCAAGACCAGTTTGAAACCAGACCCAACCCAGGTGAGGAGCTGCCTCCCGGCTTTCAGGGCTGAGCCGCGTCCGTGGCCGCAGGCGACAGCGTGCGGCAGCCTGGGAAAACCCAACGGGAGAATTGAGCTGAAATGGCCCAAAATACACTAGTGAGACCACACTGACATATTTCACTTAGCTTTTGTTTCCCACGGACTGAGTTACAAAGTTAAACACGTTTTGTTTGTTTGTTTTGTTATGTGTTTGAGGTTTTTTGTTTGGTTTTGTTTTCTTTGCTATAAAGGAAAAAACGCCAAAAAAAAAGCCAACTGCCCCCCACTTATCATTGTCACAGCCCACTGAAGATGCACTGGGACAGCAAATTTTCTGGAGCACCTGGTCAAGATACAGTAATCTTTGTCTCCAAGTAGGCACTATCTGAACATCAACTACCCTCTGCAGGAATATGGCTCCTGCTTTTTTCTATTGCGACATTCACTCCAGTCTGCATAACAAAGCAAGGTTTGCACACCTTGCTAGATGTCTGCTTTCTGAAGTACACAAAATTTAAAAATCATGAGTTTTGCTAAAGAATTAACCATTAAACATCTGTGTATATGGAGATGCAAGCTCCACTCTTGCCTGCCAATTGCACAAGCCTCACACTGATGTGCTTTCTTGTCAGATGTGTTTTTCTGGGCATATCAGTAATGCAATGTTGCAAAATATCTTCTAGAGCAGAATAAACCTTCCCTGGTTTGCTCAGAAGGTGGACAGAATAATGTAGGTGTGTTTGCTCACTATATTTGAACATATCACCATCTATTTGCAGTCTGCTGCCTTCTAACTCCCTCTACACCTGCACAAAACAGATACCTCTGAAGTTTTTTTTCTCCTCTACTCACTGATTGCAGCACAGAGATGGGGCTGAAAGTCAGAGTTCTCAACCAGAACTGCAAAAGGTAGAGAAGCTACTCTTGCACGGCCAGTGGGGCATGTGACAGGCTACAAGTACTCAGAACTAAATAGGGAAATTTACAAATAGAGAAGGAACTACTTAAGATGTCCATGGGTGTTAGACAGGTGAATGAATAGAATCATAAAGAACGGGGGAAAAGAAGTGCAAATATCAGGAAAAGAAAACCTCCTCAATGTCATCTCTCTGTAGCTGCTAAGTGGGTAATGGGGCCAACTTTCATGAGGGACAGAAGAATGCTGATAAAAAACAATGGGAAATTAACTACAGAATCTATATTGCATTGGCACAAAGGTGATATTGACCCTGACTCAGAGATGCAAACTACCTTTTGCATTTCTACTTTTAAAAGCTCCACATTCCCAAGATACTAAAAAAGATAAAAGAAACAGTGGTACAGAAGAGTGACAGATATGGAAATATTCTCAGGGAAAAAAAAATATCAACATCATATGTTGATCCTGTACAACAGTTTTTGGTGTGCTAGGTACCTCCCCCTACTTAAAATTTACACTCAAGGACTATTCTCTCATTATATGATGCCAAAAAAGCATCAGATCAACTCCAGAAAGCTTCCAAACATACTCAACATGTGTACTACAAGGAAAGTTTTAGGTGTACATTCCTGGGCAATGACTTATAGATGTTAGGTGTGTGAGGTGGTCAGACTTGGATTCCCCTGCACAGGGAATCCTGCAATTCACCTCGTGCACATGTGCGTGACCACTGTTGAGGATGAAGTTATCAAATCCCTTTAACTTACACCAGTAAGACTAATGATTTAAAGTAACTTTTCTTCTTTATCTTGCTATATCCTTGTGGCAGACCTTGTAGCATCTGTTTTCCGTCTTCCTTGCATAGCTAAGCCATGATTTCCTTAATATAAGTTGATGGAGCCAGCTATCGTATTACCAAAATGCCCACAAGACTGACATCCTAGCCCTGCTGCCAGACATGCCTTGCATGGGATGCATTCTTCTGGAAAACTGCTTCCCCAACTTGTTTACCCCGGATGACCTGCTACTGCTGCATGGTATAAAGCGGAGGAGGAAGGGAGAGGATGGCCTAGTTATCCGCTAAAATTCATTTAACCTATTTTTTGTCTTTCATGTAATCTAAAAGTAAAATTCAGACCCAATTCTGATGCTCCTAACTTACTGAAATGTGGAGTAAGAAATGAATAGAACATGCTTGTGGTATTGAGAGCTATCACGGGTATATGTTCTCTGGACCAGGATTTAGTTATAAAATTACTCCACCTGGAAGACCTTGTACCTGTGAACATATTCTAAGTTAATATTTGGAGCAAAGTATTCTTTATGCTTATCACAATACAGAAGAAATAGCTCTACCAGTATTCAAAATACATAGTTTATGTCAAGAAATAATTAACACAAGTGAAAAATCAGGCTGATACTGCCATCCTGTCTATTGAAAACTAATGGCATGTAATAAAGAGGCACTATTAGGAGAGGCGGATTTTTGTGGTAAGGAATCTCTGCTCTCCAAAGAGACAACACAGTTCATTTACACAGGCAATGCTGCTTCTTTCACTAATATGAAACTATAAATAGTTTTGTGATCAAAGTCTGGAGGCACTGAACACTACAAGCCATGGTAGAACAAAATGACAAATAGGTATGACAGAGAGATGAAGCGCAAAGCCAGCTAGAGAGCTATCTGGAAGTGGCTGCAGAAGGGCTACCTTCCTTCCCTGCATTCCTACTCAGCAGTGCCAGCAGGCCAGAGGTGCAGTACTCACGGGAATAGCCGGCAGTTGTGCCCTCTTGAGCCCTTGGGAAGTTTTCTCTGTCAGTTCCGGCCGTAAGAGACAGAGACCGTGTGTCTGAATCTGGGGAATTAGTTCTGGTGTCCATATCCCCTTTCAGGATAAGCCAACTGGTCTTTAGCTGGAGAGAGTAAAAAGCCAGTTACAAGAAACAGGATTGACACCTGCATGCAGTTCTTCTCCTTCACCTGTCTTGGATGTCTTGTGAACTGCCTCTATGTTTATGCTCATTGCACCCTGTACCATCCTTCATCGAATTATAAAACCTGACTATATAATAACTTAGACATCACAACTTCAAAAAAATTTTAACTTTCAGCTGAGATCAGGATGGTATCTCTGTTCATGAAGCTGCTCACTGTGCCCCATTGTAGAAGGTGCACTATGTCATTTTCCTATAACTAATCTGCTGTCAACATTTTCCTTCTATGCTACACAGACCCTAAGTAAAAGGTCTACAGAATTAGTTAAATCACCAATACATACACTGAGACCAAGTAAAAATCCATGATCTTATTGCTCTTAAAATCCCTGCTTTTCTAAATCCTTTGGGCAAGAGATTAAGCTTATCTATGTCTTCTTGGGAAGACCTAAAAGCAGTAATGATTATTTCAGTTATATGAAAGAATATCTTTAAGTATGAACACATTTTAGAAAACAGTTGCTTCAAGAAAGATCAATAAATAAATGCCTTTCATTCTGTCTAATCATTACCTTCTTACTGTCCTGATCCAAGCTTCCATCCTCCCCTTCTGATCTTCTTGCTGCTAGAAGATAAAGTTAATTTTAAAAATTAGAACCGAGAACATCTTTTATTTGTCTTATTTTGACTACAGTTAAATTCCAAATATTTTTAGGAGAAGAAGAAAATCAGTTTAATAAAAAATACAGCTTGGCAGAAAATTCAATGTGTAGAGCTATGGTTTCACAGAATTACTTAAAATAATTTTGAAATTATTAAAGTAATAATATTCATCTTTCAGGTATACAGTGAATTACAAGAATCTATTCCTGATGGATTTTGAACCTATCTTTTTAGGAAGGAACTACTTTCAGGAAGTGGTTGGAGGGAAAAAAAATTCTACATCATAACTGAGGGACAGATTTTAGGACAGATGGTCACTGTACACAGGGCAGCCATTTCCCCATTCTTCTGTTTTACCATGACCATAGAACTACCTATGATCACACAGATATTTTGTGGTTGGCACACCTGGATCTCCTAGGTTCCCAAAGAGAATAGACAATGATAGGAAATAAGATTAGGAATAAACCTGGCATTATCTCTTCATGAAATCTGCAAGACAAATTGTGTCAGACTCTAAAATTCAAAATTCTTGACTAACCACTTTTCTGATTATATTATCCTCTTATGACTGTATTATCCTCTTAAAGAGTGTTTCAACAAAAAATATTGCTGATATTTCACCATTGGTTTATTTTCTTGCAACTTAGCAATTTGCTGAGAAGAAAACTGAAAACCTAAAAGTTCCCAACCATGAAATAGTTCCAATGATTGTTCCAGACACTGAGTTACACCTGAGAATCTTACACAAAGATTTCCTGCCAAATTTCACATAACTTCAGATAGGTTCTCAAAATGCGAGTCCTACTTGCCTTTGCATCACTCTGTGTAGTTTTGGGGAAAGCTTTAATGGTGCAAAACTCTGGTAATGTAAAGACCTAGCATAATTTTAAGCCTATGAGAAGTTAGCACAACAAGGGAGTTGCCTGCAATACCTGAGCAAAATGTCCCCACATAATGCAATGTAGAAAGAAAACGTATTTATTAATAATACAAACAGAATGGTAATACAGAAGTTAAGGCTCAGATCAGATACTCAGAGACAGAGGTGGAGAGGAGATTAAGTTGCACTGCTAGAAGTGCTGCAACACTCGCAGCAAGGTGGGAACAACTCTGCCACCTCCATTTTTCCAGTCAGCATGTTTGCAAAGGATCTGCCCTACATCTAAACAATGAAGGCAAAAGGACACCACCAGAAGTATTTCAATGTTATTCTGTTTCAATTTCTGGTGCAATCACACAGCTCACATTTGGACCTTAAATGCTTTTGCTGAGGAAGTGATAGTTAAAAATGATAAACTGCCGTAAGGAAAACATCTGTGTTAGAGGTGAAAATCTGTAACTGTAGAGGATTTGAAAAAAACTCAAGGTTTTCCCAGTTAGCCAATAATACCCTTATGAGGGTATTTTCCCAAGATGCAAAGCTGCTTTTCTGAGAAATAAATAGGAAGAAATATTCAAATATGATAGATGACACAAAAAGTCTCTCCATTGCAAGAAAGACCTAAACTTTGTTCACTGATTTTGGAAGTATACTCTCAATCATCAGTCAGCAATTTGTTCCAGGTTATGTGTT
Organism: Serilophus lunatus; assembly: GCA_013399895.1. NCBI lineage: Eukaryota > Metazoa > Chordata > Aves > Passeriformes > Eurylaimidae > Serilophus > Serilophus lunatus. The sequence continues at coordinate 3,058,650 of VXBA01005293.1, read as the reverse complement.
CAGATCTTGCTCTCACTAAATCAGATATCCATATAGAGAACCTGATGCTTTTTTTTTTTTTTGAATTTTGTTTCTTTCAAGGAAAAAAACAAGTTTAATTCAAGATGCTATTCAGAAATTACAAATGTTCCACAGAACCTTAAGAGAATTTGACTTCAAAAAGATGCAGAAGATTACAATCAAAATCACTGGGGGCTGTGAAGGTTGGCCCCTCTCAAGTTCCTGAGAGAGTTTCATACAACACATTGCTGGCAGACAAATCCAAGTGCCCTGAATTTCATCTGTACTAAGCATTAGCTTCAGCACGACAAAGGATACTCTGTTCTGCTGTGAACATCAATGTGAACTGTGAACTGCAGGTTTCAATTTTTTTTTTTTTTAACTTTGAATGATACTCAAATATTTCTAAATCATGAACACACACATCCCCAACAACTATGCATGCTCCTACACTCTTCACTTTCCAATCTCAGCTCTCAGCCTGATCTCTCACATGTCACGTTTCTCCATCACTTTTGCATTCTGAAGTTGGGCGTTTGTAATAGAAACACAGAAGCTGTAGCTACAGCAAATCTATTTGGTACTGATGTAACTGAAATCTTTTAAAGCCAAATGTTTTGAAAGAGCTTCTTGCACTTTTTGTTTTAAAGAACATTTTTGTGCATGTTTGTTGAAACCTGCTCTCTTCAACAAAGGAATGTTCTTTGGCTCCTTTTCAGCATGTATTTTATTAGTTCAGTGTCCCATTAGCTTGAGGAGCTGAATCATCATGTGTTCACGGTTTTGCTTCCTTCCAGAACAAAGGATACATATTTTTAAATTTTATTTTACTTTATACTCTTTTCAATGGAAGGGAAGTTTTGTTGTTTTTGTTTTCTAGTTTTTGTTTTGCTTTTCAGTTAGAAAAAATTGTCTTGCTCTCTGGTAGAAAAAAAATGAGCATGTATTTTCAACACAACCTTTCAGAACATCTATAATCTAGAAAAGAAAGTTTCAAACATATATTCCTGTTAAAATATTGAGACAGTTGACAAGATAATTTAATTCTTTGTGCACTCCAGTGATGACAAGGGCCAGCTCCATAGAGCAGTGCAAAATTGACATAATCCAGACTTAAGACAGAGAGAAAATTGATAAAAAAATGACTGGCCTCAAAAAAAAAAAAAAAGCTGCTTAAAATCCTCTTTGCAAACTAGAAGCATTTACAAAATTAAATGACACAGTCAGGATACAGGACAATAGAGTCCCATCATGAGCATCTCTAAATGAGTGTAGCTATGCTGATTTACAGCAGATGATTATTACTTCGCATCTGCTCATGATCTTTCCAATCACCACACAATATTCAACTTTTTCTGTTGTCAGCATTCTTTGTTTTCTCAGTCTGAACTGTTGCCTCAAATGATTTCTATATCTAAAACCAAGAAGGAATTAGAGAGTTTGGGCAGACTATAAGGTTGGCAGATTGCATTAAATCAGGAACTAAACCAAACAGATAGTGTCTTCTTGCCTGAAAGGAAACATTAGTTTGTCCAAGATTGGGATATTTGGAGCAGAAAATGTCTACCAAAGGCCAACACCTAAACTGCACTGCAGTGTCAGCAAGTCTGGCTTTGCTCAAAGCTATACAGAGAAAAAACCCAGAGATTATCTAAATCTGGATGATCTGAATGTGCAGCTACTTTATCATGAAGCACCAGTTACAGTGCTGAGTTACAGACTCACTCAGCTGGGAGGCATCACCTGACAATTTTCCTTCTCCTATTACTGTATCACATCCAAATTAGAACTTCATTCAAATAGACATAATTGTCATTTCCCAAGAAAGATAGCATGAAAATGATAACCACATGAAAGTCAAATTTTAAAAATGGTATTAACTGAGTAATTTAAAAATAGTTGAAGCCCCTTGTTACCATAGGAAAAAAATATGTAAAAGGTATTTTCCTTGTTCTGGCCATAAAGGCAGTGACATATCTACAGTTCCTTAATCTTTCACTCAGTGAAATTTATCAGCTGAAGCCAAAGTATGGGTGAACAGACACACAGAGCCTTCTCACTCCTAGGTACAGCGTGAAAAGTCACCTTTGTGCTGCGAAGGGCAATAGCACGGGAGGAGCTGCTCCAACGGAGACACTGCTCACAGGTATTGCATGGAAACTCCTTTGCCATGAAGAGTCCTATAGCTTCATTCTCCCACCTGTATCTCTGAAGATAAATGCTTTCACCCACAAAGTGTTTTAGCTCACAGTGTGATGAACATATTTCATGTTTATTTTGTTCTCTCTTCATTGCCAAGGAGGGGTGCAATCATGATTAAAATAAAGTATTTGGTGTGGGGCAGACTTATATCACATATTTTTATTTTAGTCCTTTGCTTGGGCACAGAAGTACTCAAGTCATGACTTTTTTAATCAGACATGTACTGCACTTTTCAGGCACCCTTATTGCAGCAGAACCCTCACATATTTGTTTCCAAAGATTAATAATGGAATTCAGTTTAGAAAAATGAATTTGCTATAACTAACCCTGTATTGTGAACCAAGATCATTGCCAAACCTCTCTGAGGACACAGTAAACACTCACACCAACATGGAAATTGCACTCATGTTAATCAGTAAAATATACAGCAAAAATAATAATAGAAGAAAGCAGACTTTATGTTTTTTGTATTTACTAGGGTCTTAAGTCATATACTCAGTGACATAAAAAGTAACATCTCTTTCTGTTGTTCACAATCTTGTTATTGGGACTATCAAAGGTTTTCCAATCGTATCTTGACAATGTTATCAGCTACTAAATTTGGTCCTAACTACCACGATATGACTACATTTGTTCTTGATACCTCACAGCTCGAAGAACTTGCAAATAAAAAGCATATATTCCATATATGTCACTTATCAATGAACATTTTTTTCTCCAGCAATTTAGAAGTCGGATTTATAAAAACTAGATATACCAAGGCATGGTTTGAAAACAGGAGAGCAACCTACAATATTTACCTGTTTCCTATCATTCCATAAGAAAACTGCTTTGAAGATAGTATCAGCTCTGAATTATCAAGACAAATCAAAGCGCCATCATCCCACTTTTGGAGTATTCCTGTTTTACTGTATCCCTGGACTGCATCTTATACAAAATGCTATTTAATTGTCATGCTACTTTTCCTCCTTATCTATTTGAGATTATAGGGACATAATGAAATGCAAAACCTACAGCAAAGAAATAGGAGTCAATATGCACTTTTTTACAAAGACGTGTAGAGAAAACTGCAACACAGAAAAGCAGACTGTACCATGCTGTTTGTAGATAGGAGGTTTCCTATAGATGTTATCTTTTGCGCCAGTGTCTGAGGAAGAGGAAAGAGAAAGGAAAGAATGAAAGAGTCAGCAAGCACTTCAGATCACACTGCTCTCGTCTCTTCTCAACAACACTTGCAATGCAAAAAATTTCGACAGACTGCATTCATTCAGTGGTAATTACAAGAGAATGGAGCTTTATCCATCATCTTTATGTACTGAAAACATTGTCTGTACCTACCCATGCAACATAATCCCCTCTAAGTCACTAAAAATGCTTTAAGACACCTTGGTGATGTGTAGGTGGTTTCATCTGCAGTACCAATGTAGACTTCATAGATAGCAAAGAGACACTGGCTATACTTGTCACTACTTAAAATTCAAACTACCCTAAGAGTCACACTTGAAAAAGGACTTTCTCCATTAATTACAAATAAAGTGTACATGTTCAGATATAAATGCTCACACTGATAATACCCAATATTCTTATAGGAAATCTTATAATTTGCCTGTATTTTGAATTGTATGGCTAACTTGGCTAGCTTCTAAAAGCCCCCAGAGCCCCAATTCACCGGTTCCCATATCATGTTGTACAGACATCAGATGGATGGACCTGAGCAAACATAATTCCTAACTGTGGTCTGTTTACATAAACATTAATCCCAAAAGCTAAACATGAATAAACAAATTAACCCAGTGATCAGGTAGGTGTGCTTAGCAGTCAAAAAGCTGAACAGTGTGGATATAAATTTAATGTGGTTGTTGACTGAATGTAAATATGGAAACAGTATAGTACATGTGCAAAGTCAGCCACAGTGAGCTTCCTGAAGTTCTGAAGTCTTCCAGCTATTTTAAAGTTTATGGTAATATGACTTTTAAATTCTGAAGAATAAATGGATAAGGAAAAAAAAAAAAAAATCAAACCCCAAAACCCCTTCAGTCATTCCTCCTGCACCCAACTTCAACAGACTTATGCAGTTATGGCACTGTAAGTCATAGAATCTTAGAATCATTGAGGCTGGAATAAACCCCTAAGATCATCAAGTCCAACCATCAACCCAGCACTGCTGTAACCTTGTGGTCTTAGTAACACTTGTCACTGTGTCTCTCCTGTTAAGCAATTTTTTAAAAACATATGTACATGAGAAGACAGCTCTGTAACTTCTTTTTTTACTTAACAGACATTTTCTTCTTTTGCACTTTGAAATTCACAAACCAATGCAAAAGCAGTTAATGCCTACCTGGAATATGGAAATGCCTAGGAGCCTGCTGATAGACAGAAGGTGAAGATTTGCTGTCAGAGTACATGGATAAGCTTGGAGTGCTCCGACCACTTTCACTGCCTCCAAGGGGAAGAGCAAAGAAAGCAGATAAAAGAAAAAATGGAAAGCAAAGTAGAGTATTTCAAGCATAAAAGCTTGTTCTGAATGACTTGTTAATCCAACAGTTTTAAATATATGTTTTTTGTAAACTCCATTATTTTTCAGCACAGTATATTGGCTCAGACTACAACATCTCATAAAAAAATTAGTATCTGATAGATAATATCAGATAAAACTTCCCTACTTTGAAGTTAAAGCTTCTCTTTTAATGATACTTCCATAAAGAAAATCAAACGATAAGAACAACCACAATCCCGTAATGTGTTTTGAATAGGCTTAAAAGAATAATCTATTGGTCAAGTGTTTTAAAAGTTTAATGCTATGGCTCATAGCCTGGCCCTGAAATCAGTAATGAAATAATTCAGTAGTGTTTAAATTTTCTCAAAGCAGGACTATATCAAAATACAAACGTTATGGTTAAGTCAAACAACCCTGCATGTAACAGTGACAAAAAGAGATAGTGAAATTCGGGTCCTAATTGCAAACTTTTCCCACAGGTAACATGCCACAGCATTTCTATGCAAACAAGGTTGGATTATCAAGTCATGGATCTATAATGCCATAGCTACTTCACCAAGTTTCAAGATACATAGAATTGTTCCATATTAATTTTTCCACTTGTTTTGTCAAAAGCTCATTAGGTGCCATTCATTTCCTCTTAGCTTATTTCCCTGAAGCACACTCTATGGCATTATAGTGCTGCTTGGCAAACAAAAAAGTAAAGCTCTACTTTTTTGGGACTTGTAAAATCCTTTTAATTTACAGCACTGTTAAGCAACTGGAAGCAAACATGACATTTATTCTCACATAAAATGATTGTTAATTCACTGTTATTGTTTTAGTGTGGATGAAGCACAAATTTAAGGGCTAGTAACAATGAAATTACAGCCAGTTTTTTGAGGGATAACGAAAGTGCAGCAGCTCAGGGCATTTGATCTGTAACTGAGTTCTACCTTCATAGAGCAGACATCTTAGAACCACAGATTACCAGAACCATCCAGGCCATGCCCATGGAGGTGATCTCTGCCCTGCTGACAAGCAGAGGATGCATTATCACTGGACTGTCTCCAAAGCCAGCCTTGGCATGCACCACTGATGTCAACAGGGTAGTGCCACTAAGTTCAGCAGGAACAGAAACAGGACAACAAGGTCAGAAAAGCAGACTGTGTATCTCATGACAATACACTGGCCAATCCATTCTAAATTTTCTGTCTGTCACATTATTAAAACTCCAAAACCATTTAGTTGTGACAACTGTGTATTCAGTAACAGTGATTTCACATTGAAATTGTGTGATCTGAGAAGCTGAGAAACTGAAATCATAAATACATGTGCTGACAGCCTCTGATCATTCCAAAATGTAAGGCTGCTGCACCATCACAAGCCTGCAGACAAGTAGTCCTCAGACAAGGAATCTGATGGTTATTCACTTTCTTCATTCCCACTTTGCTCTTGGAAGACAAAAAGTGGTTTTCACTGCACATTTATGCACAAGAAAAATAGATTTTCACTGCACATTTATGAATTCCTCCTTTCTTTTGCTGCTTGCTGCCCAAATTCCTGGCCATCCCTACTAAATGGAAGAAGCCTCAATTACACTGGTAGATACTTATTAAAGTAAGGCCCTTTACAACTCCAAAATTCTCAAAAATTTTGTAATGTCATTCACTCAAATGAGATGTTGCTATTGGAGTTTTCTAATTTAAGCAGAAAATTAAAGTTCTCAAAGAATTTTCACAGTGTATTAATTCCTTATTTACTTAAAAATTAGTATGTGATTGAAAACGCATATCCATGTATGACCTGCATGAATAATCCCTTCATTGAGCGGTGACCCAAAGTGCTGCTGTCACACACACACAGAAAGTTATTCTTCAGAGATAGAGTGTCAGCAAGGAATCAGGAGGAAGCATTAATTAAGAGGAATAAACTTGTAAGAGAAGAGGATGCACGAGCAAGTACCAGGGGAGAGCAAATCTACAAATTCCTCAATGCGAGGACCATGTGTATGGAACAGTTTGCAAAGCCATCACCTCTAACTTGCTCAAAATGGAAAAATTAAGGATGAAACTATGGAAAAGGTTCTGCTTGTACCCCACTTATACAAGCTGATGCACATTCAAACTTTAATTCTGCCACTGATTTGGACAAATGTGAGTAGTTGTACTTCACATTTTGCAAACAAAAATAAATGTTTAATAATCAAGCAAACTGAAGAGCCATGTAGAAAGTTACTGTGTAGGAACCGCAGACAGTTGCTTAACCTGGGCTACAATTTAAATCTTTAAAATGAGACTTTGCCAATAAATTACCTCTTTCAAGTTTTGCCTGGTATACACTGAACGGGATCTTCAAATAAGGTCTCAGAGAAAAGACAACCACTGGTGAAAGCAGTTTTTCAAACTTTTAGTTTTGCCTTCTGTCACAAGCAGCCACAGTCTGTGATCTGTTCTACTGGTCAGTGAAGAGCAAAAAACCAGAATCCTGAACTCTTCCCTGGATTTTGTTTAACTTGGAAAGAATCTGGAAAGGCTTACTTTGAACCGGAGTGCCGACCACAAAAACTTCCTTGTGTCCTCTGGCTGCTGACAGGGCAAGCTGTGCTTTTAACCCTCAGTGTGTGGAGCCAACTGACCAGGGCTCTGACCATGTTCCCTTTTCAAAGGAATACCAGGAAAAGCATAATATTGCTTATACCTCCTTCCTAGTCAGCTATTATCTTACCTTGGAGGATAGGAAATTTGATAAAAAGTTACAGTAAGAGCTGTCTAAGTTCAGGATTGAACAACAAACAAATGCCACTGGCCTGATGAGGGAGATGTCCAAGCCTACTTGTGAAACTGCTTTTTTAGTATCTCTGCCCACGGTGCATTAAGCTAGACAAAGTTTTTTGAAGTTTGATGACTAATTCTTTTCAAGTTTTCAAAGCCAAATAAATGGGCTCTGGAAGCTGTGCTCCTGCACTAAAAAAGGCAAGATAATGTCCATCATATAAAGTAAGCATTTCTTCAGCAGGGCTCATCACCCTCAGACTCCATCACCCCACGAGAGCTGCACCAATCGCAGGTGCTTAGGATATGACACCCTGTGACTCGCAAGGGCATGAACTGTGAAGTCTTCCTGAAGTGAGGCTGTCACAGGACATAGTTGGAAGTCAAAATCCTTAGAGGAGCACAACCAAATAATTTTTCTTCATGTTAAAGAACAGCTCATCCTATTACACTTGACGGGAGCTAGATTGTGGTACACTGAAGCAAGAACAGGAACTCAGTAATCATATTTTACACTGGAAAAAATTATGAATCATGTCATTCTCAGGAAGAATATGATGCAAACCCAGTGAAATCAAAAGGAAAATTTTGCTTGTCTTAATTTCCTTAGGGTAGTAACATATCTGCCTCCCGGAAGCTTAAAGAAATATCTTTTATGACAAATGTGGAATGCTGGTTCTACAAAGAATACTTCAAATATTGTAAAGCAGTGTGTTATTTTTGGATTTTAAATAAGCATGATTTCACTTTCTTAAAACTGAAGTGGCAACATTAAGGCTGGTCTGGATACAAAGCAACTATCGCTACAATCCTATTTTTCCCACATTAACCATTTTGAAGAGAAAAAAGAGCACATCCACATCAAATGGCTCCTCCACATAAGGAAAAAAAGCCACTCAGAATTCAGAGACCTTGAAGAGTATGGGGAAAATCTTCTTCTTTTGGACTGGGACATTGTAAACTCAGTGTAAACCAGTGGATAATCTATACAATTTTGGCATGGCTTGCCCATGGCTCATGGTTTACCTATTTAGGAAAATTATAAAAAGGCTCACTTGTTTTAGCCTCACAAGAGCACTATGAAGCACTGTAAGGTACTGTCTACAAAATATTTTATCTCCTTTATTGAAACCATTTCAGAATTGCAAAATATTATAGTTTTGGTCACATTACTAATAATTATTTGGGCACAAGGAGCTAACACTTGAGGATTTCTTCATCCAAACCACAGCACTTAGTTACTGCTGCTGCTGAGCCATAGCAGGTAGCACTGAGCAGTAACTCAACAGGAGTGCTGCCAAGCAACTAGTGGTGGGACTTCGAGAAAGAGCTTCTATACAGTGAAATTGTGTGCTGCAGCACACCAAAGAAGCTTTTTCATAGTACATCAAGTTGGATAATACCATCTAAATTTAGAGGACAGATAAGAACACTGTTCGAGCAGTGCCTCAGAGAATACCAGGGTATGTACCAGCCTCACAAAAAATACGTGGGAGAGTGGTACTGCTTCTAGTTGTGGGAAAGAGCTTTTCAGATAGACTCTGAAATGGCAACAGTTTAATCTCATCAGCTTTTTCCTCCAAAATTTTCTCTCAGGAATTCTACTTTGAAATTCAACTGACTTTGGACAGAACTGTTTCTGGATGCATTAGGGCCCAGTGAACAGGCATCAGTTTTTATTCCAAAAGCAGTGAGTGCCTGCTATTCACTGGAGTGTGCAAATCTAGCTCCTACAGAGGGTCACTTCTTTTTCTGTAATGGTTACAATGGCAGAAACAACCATTTTACTTTATTAAATCAAATGTTACATGAGAGTCAAGGAACAGTCACGGCACAGTCATTCATGTCTCCTCACAGTTCATACTGTTACTACAGAAGACTGACTCGGGAAAACACATGTGGTAGCTGAATGTCTTCCCTTTCTTACATTTAGCTAACTAGCTAAAAAAATAGCCTTTGCCTCAAAGGTTCTTGGCATTCCTCAGTACCTTCTCACATCTGCAACATGGAAGTTGTTAAAGTTAATATCCACTGCAAAAAAATGAATGGCAAGGAGAATAGATTCAGTTACTCTGTTTCATGATATATGGCACAGATTAATTGACAATCAGTGCAGCTGTGTTGATTTAGCCAGCTATCATGATATCTGGCAATGCTACAAATTATTTAAGAATATCTAAATGTAGGTTGGAAGGTTAGATAACTGATCATTCTATGTTGTGTCCAATGTATAAGCTTATTATGCTATTTAGCATCACCAAAATAAGGTAAAGATATTTTAGAACAAACTGACTTTTAAGTAATTCCCTCCTTTAGTTTCATTATAAAAGCTAATTCCTTACCTCCACCCCTTCAAAAGACACTTAACAGTCATTGAAAAAGCGAAAATTAAACAACTCATACCCGCTCAGTTCATAAAACTTACACAGTACATCAAGAAAGCACTTGCACAAAATTAAGACAAATTTTATCCAAGTGGAAGCCATGCTTGCACAGACATAAAAGTGAAACACAGCTGAATAAATCTACAGTATCACAGCACAGTTTCGCATTCCTGGACCTTACCTTTGAAGAAAGGGATGTAATGATGTCTGAATGTAGATGTAGGGCTTGGGTGTTGGGGCAGGGAGATGCAGCTACTGGTACCAAGACTCTGAGTACCAGCTGGGGGCAACAGAGAGTAAGTGAAAATAAACTATTTAGTTCACTTACTGAAAGCCACAAACTACAATGCCATCCTTTCTTTTTTTTTTTCAGGAATATTTTCTTCCTGATGCTAAGAATATTCAAGACTCATCTTTCACTGGTTATTCCTAAAAACGTGACAGTGGCCATACTAAGGGGTTGGCCAAGGGACAGGGGCTTTCTGCAAGCAGAAAGAGTATCACATAAAAACGCTGTAAAGCATCAGAAAATATTCCAGAAAAGGCACCACAAAAAGCATGGCTTCACTCAGGGGAAAACCTGCATATTCAATAGCTGCAAGAGGGAATGATAAATGCTCAAAATGGATCTAATGAAATGAAATGGGGAGAGCCTTGTCTGTACTGAGAACTGTGCCGTGAGTGGGTCCAGTTCTCACTGCCAGTGGCACATACTGGTAGGATTTATTTCACAAGGCACCAGGGCACTCTAGTGCATGGCACATTTCAGTCCTTAAAGAAACATCCTGAAGTTATTTGAGCTAGGCATGTGCAAGTTAGACATGTGATTAAATACCTTTATAAATAATCTCAAAAGTCATCTTTGTTTGCTTTGCTGTAATAATGTCCTGCTAACAGATTTTGGAGGCATAATGGCAATCATTAGAAGTAGTGATTATGATGATTGTCATCTAAATTTTCAGTGAAGCTGTAAAACGTTAGAATTTATCTGGAATTCCTTTTGCCTTTCCTTGTTGCTTTAACAGTGTGCTGCGAAAGTCATAGGCATCACATAGCTGCCAGACCTTCAGCAGTGATTAATCTTTCCTCTCTCTAATAGATTTTTTTTACACAAAATCTCATGTCCACTTTGTCTGAGACTTTACATTGTACAAATATTTGATTCCTGCAAAGACTGCTTCTGTTACCCATAAAATCTTCATTTCCCTGTAAAGATTAAGAACACCCAATTTTCCAAACTAGTTTATAATTATAATGTACCCCCACTGAAATGAAAAGACACGAAGAAAATAATATAAATGCTCTGTGTTCTCTGGCAAATGACAGAATTGAGAAAAAACAGAATTAATTTTGAGCAATTTTATGGATCATTTCCAAGGATAAAACTCTGTACATAGTGCCCAAATATGAATGGGCTTTTATAAGGCATTCCCATTAAAAGGTCAAAAAGAGGTGATCCCTCCTCTCTGTGTGACAAGAGCATGAACACAACTGCTACTCAAGCCCAAAGCTGCAATAAACACTGCTATAAGCTTCTCAACTAAATTAACTTGGCCTTCAAATTCCAGCCATTGGAACCACTATTCACTCTTCCAGCTCTTGCACTGTGGAGAGGAGAAGACACGAACCATGACCCTGTGATGCAAGATGGGATACAAAGTCACTCGATCACCTTCTTGGGTTTGTGTGCATTCATTGTTACTGTGCCACACCTTCAAAGAGCTGTTGATTGAATGTGTACCTTCAGGTAGGATAGGACCATGATTAAGTCTCTCGAACTGTTCCATCTTGTGTTTACCTAAACTCAATTTTTTTTAAAATGTCTTTTTTGGTTTTTTGCAATGTATGTTCCAGAAGTGTGTTCCTTTCTCCCCATGGGACTCTTGTGTTCACAGTAAATAAATCACAGCAATTAACTGCTATTCCACCTTAAACCCCTGTCTATGAGAGCTATGAGAGTCTATTCTACTTACAACATAAAACAAAGTCGTGGAAAAATCCAGAGAATAAGTAGGGCTGCTTTTCGATTACCTGGTCTGCTGTAATGCTGAGGAGAATGGGAGGTTGGGGTGTAGCGACCATAGCCCAGTGAGCCAGCAGAGCTAGGGCTTGATGTTCTGTACTGTTTGAAAGATCTGTCATCTTGGTCGCCCTTAGGGGAAGAGACGAAACACATGTCATTAGGGAAGAGAAATAACTTCTGAAACGGGAACAATATGCCATTTCACGTGTTTCTGTGCTGTGTAGATGGAGGTCGTTGTCCTAAGATTCCATGCAAACCCAATGAAATGAGGTGCCTTTCAGCACCTCCACTGCAGTATGGCTGAAAGATCTCTGCCAAGTATCAGGGAACTGTCGTGTTGCCAGGAAAGTCAGCACATAGATAAATTTAAAATTACAGTATGATTTAGAAAGAACATATATAGATGGGTGGAAGATGAGATCAGGTTAGCATGATAGCATTATGGCCACTTTGTACCCATATGAATGGATGCACAATGTTACAGACAAGACAGAAATCAGCATCTGTTCATTTCATTAAATCATGAAACCAACTGTATAAATTGTCCAGTGTACCATACTGTAACACAGTCATTATGCTAGGCAATATATATTAACACTCATATACAGCATTAGCATTAATACTGCAGCATTGTGCAAAGCAAATAATACCATTCAATTCCCACTAAACCCTTGGCTTCAATCAGCTAAAACCACGTACATCCATCCCAAGATTCTCACTCCACAGCTAGTTAAACTGCAACTGTAGTTTGCATGTAGTGTCTTCTTAGCAGTAGAAGTCTTACTGAGTGATAGAGATGTGGAGATGACTTTTTATAAAGCAGCTATATGATCAAATTCAAATTTCTTGTTACTTTTAAGACAGTGAGAATTGGCTTCAGTTAAACTCAAACTAGAACCAATCAATGTAATGAGCAGATGCTCCTTAGTGGAAAGTCGTATTAAAAAAAAAATGCTTCCCCTCCCCTATCCCAGTAGAAATGAGTGAAGATATGCTATATCATAGGAGGTGTTAGTCACTTATCATGAATATGAGGCCATCTTCAAACCTCTGTATAACTCCCACTAGATCATTCATCATTTAAACACACAGTAGATCCTACGTAGCTTCACCATCATCTCCCAAATTCCTTTCAGGACAACTTAGTTATATCCATCCATTCATCTTTAGATGGATTTGGCATCTCTGGGATTATACTTGACTCTAAAGAGATGTACAAAATCTCACAACATCGGCTCTTCATCAGTTCTGGTCTGAGTGTGCTCCATCCCTTCAACGTCATCCCAGACCCACTGAGAATGCCTTTTCAAAAGTGGAAAATCAGTTTTGTTTAGTGCACAGCAGCATTATTGCTTTACTATCAAGTTCAGAAGAAATTATACAAAAAGCAGGTAACAACTGATGCCTTCCTAAGCATGCAGTGTTCTGTAGGCATTCTGCCACCAATTCCTCTGTGTCCAGCTTGAAATGTTTCCCTCTCAAAGTAGCGACATTATTTGATATCTAGTCTAACCTTTGTCAAGAGAGTTACAAGCATTGCAATGTCTCTACAAAATCTTGATAATATTTAATCACAATTAATTATATCATGAGTGTTAGCTAATGAACTACGATGGGTCCAATTGTTTGATACAGTGGAATTTCCCTTCAAGAAAGATCCCTGAGACAAAACTGGTTACAAGTTTGTAGATGATGATGCCAAGGCATCTGATCCACAGACCCTCTAAAGACAGTAACCATGGAAAAGCTAGATAATGTGGGAGTATTTATGTAACACAAGTCATGGCAGCCCCAACCTCCATGCCGCTATCACTTTTGGAACTTATTATTATCTGCAGTTTGTAACAGTATGCAATTTAAAGGAAATTATTATAATCTTCCAAAACATCAGGTTTTCATATTGTTTCAAACCTTACCTTTTGTCTCTGTAAGGAACAGTCAGTCTAATTCATGAAACAAAATATTAAATAAAACACAGCTTTATTTTTAAACTATAGATTAAACTGCATTTCTATTGGTTAACTTCTCTGTTTAACCAGTGGTGATTTACAATCTCTAATGAAAATTAGCAATTCCCCATGATTACCAAAATTTTGCAGTACACAAAACTGGGATAATTGAGAAAGTAGCCAGACCCCTGATATGTAATTGAGTATGCAATCTGGGAAACTATATAAAAACTATATAAACTATATAAAATGCTTTAATTGCTTCTAAAGTGGTGTTTCTTGAAGCAATGACCAGTTTTGATCACTAATGCACATCAAAATACACATATCTAGAAGTTCAGGTATGTGCAAATGATTTAACAGTATGTGAGCACAAATAGTAGAAGTAGTTTAACTATTTGTGTAATAAAAAAAGGAGGAAAAAAAAAAGAAGACAAAGCTACGCCAAGCATTAATTCAAGTGAACTCATGCTGGCAGCTTTAAATGTAAACATAAATCATATTTCCCAATATAATTTATTTAGTAGAGCTTGGAGAAGTGACCACCATACCACTTTTATTTTGGAAAGCAGAAACATGGATGACATAGGACAGATGCATACAGATGATATTTCAGAAGCAGAGCACTTACTGAACACAAGTAACACTCTGAAAAGCATAAATTATAAACCCCATGCACTGTAGAGGCCGGAGGCAAAGCCCACATTTCATAACTGCTGGTTATCAATATGACGAGGTTTATGTATTACAGAATGGGTCAGAATAGGAGAACAAAGGCATTGGGGATTACCTCAGTAGGTGTTGGAGAGAGCAACTGAGGTGACTGCAAACAGCAACACACAACAAATTAGTGATACAAATTCATGCATGATGTTACTTGTGAGAAGAACTACTCTTAAAATATCACTATCCATGTATAACACATGATACAGTTAGGAAAAACACCTGTCAATTAAGTTAGAGCAATTTTTCTGTATTAGTCTTCTAATGATTTCTCTACTACAGATTCTTGGGGTTTGGTGAGACCAGTCCTGTGCCACAGAGAATTCCCATTTAAAGGAACTGCCTGAAACTACACACAAGCCCTAATTAAACCTGCACCGAAGGACCTCCAAAATTTGGACTAGAAGTGGCTGTTTTAAGGGAAGGTAAAATATCTGCACTATTTAATTTTCAATGAAACATCATGTAATTTGACAATTTGCTGTTCATTTTAATTCCAAAATTAAATGCCATGTTTGCTTAGTTGAGCAAATCCACTGAAACTATTGTAGCTGCAGGTAGCACCCAGGATGCTGAAATTTGGAAGAGAGAATTTGTTTGGTTTTTTATTTCCCCTGGCAATATAAAGGATAAAAATATTTGGAGCATCAGGAAAACGTGCATGTTGGATTGCAAGCACAGAACAAAATCATCTTGGACCAGGTGCAATGACTGAGTCCTCACAGGAGCTCGGCAGAAGGTTGTTTGGTCCATGTGCCTCTGACAAGCCTAGATGTCAACAGGCAGTTGAGGAAGGCCACAGATGTTTTCAGCACCAACAAACCTTGACGCAGAAAGATGTGCTTATGCTCCATAGGTTCAGAGTTAGGCAGTAGCTTTTGGTTTTGTGAAGTCAGAAACCTAAATACCTTTAAACCCTTTATCAAATACAATTTTAATTCTTTTCATATCCATTATAACGGAGCTCCTGTGGTTCAGCATTGTACAAAGAGGACTTGGAAGAAAATTTGCAAAACATATGGGCTGCACTTCACCTCATGGTAGTACTGACACTGTCGTGATTAAGTGTAAAAGGTATTGGTGACCGCAGGACCAGGGCTAATATAAATACTATGGGTATTCATTTCTACACCTTCACTTATACCTACAGACAATAAAGCAGACTTCCATTCTAGACTATATATATCCTGTTAATACTTAGCATATCTAAGAGGTTTGAGTTGCAAAAACACAACCAAAATTACAAAAGAAATCAGAAAGTCAAGTCAAATGTAGATAAGCTGAGAGAAGAAAAGCTAACTTGCATGACAGGAGTTATATACATGTACGTTTCACAAAACCCAGAATTCATATTAGTGTATTAGTATTATGTTAAATTAGATTTCATTAGCACAAACTGTATCATATTAGCTCTGCATACGAAAAGGCTGAAGTGCATGCATGATACGAGGATGAACTTTAGTAAGGGACAGTTGGAAGAAATTTTTACATGGGAAAGTGATACCATTGTTGTGTTACCAAAATAACACAGTACACTTCAGAAAAAAAAAAAATCATGAAAGACATTTGCTTCTGATTTTTGCATTATAATTAGCAATGGCTCCTGTTTCCTACTACATGCAGAACTACTCTTATGGAAAACCACATTTTAATTACATGTCATCTCTAAAAAAATTATCCCAGAAAGCAATTCTTTAATTTCTACAAACTAAAATGTCAAATGAACATCTTGATCTTGTTTGGGGGTTTTTTGGAAGGCCTTGTGAATGAATGGATGACATGACTCAATTAACTGATGCTGTAAGAGTTACATTTTTTTAAAAAAAGTTATGCACATGTTTAATAGTGTTCAGCAACACATTCAATGATGCATATAAAACCTGAAACTCATAGTAAAAAAAATACCCATGTTTCAGTACCTCCCCGTAACTATGCCTGTCATCTGAAGAGTAACTGATATATGGAGAATAGGAGATCATATCTGGGCGGTCAATGTTATAGATGGCTTTATTTTTAGGAAGAGCAGCCAAATCCCTGTAGTCAAGAATTTCATCTCCAAGCTTTGCCTAAGAAAAGGAGGAAAGAAAGCAGTGAGAATAAGAAAGAATATGATTGAGATGCAAATAGACAAGAACAGATAAGTGTAGGTAGAAAAGTCACCATCACGATAAACAACTTTTTCTGTTCGTGCACATATAAATCTATTGTACTGAATATACAATTTTAAATATCACTGCTGTTTTCTTCTATATACTGTTGACTTTGTCACTGACATTTGGCTAACAGCAGTAGCACAGCATCATTCCAATTCTGTGGTTATATCCTGCTTACTCCTGGCTGCACAGATAGAGGGGACAGACATTGCAGAGTTTTTCAGGCAAAAGACCCTTAATTCTGAAGTGGTTTTGGTGTGCAGAATTCCCCTACTGTAAGCAATAGTGAATAATCAAGTATGTATTTCCAATTTATGCTCTCCAGATGCTGAGAAACATTAGTCAGGTCTTCGATCTTTCCCATTCAGTTGTGTCCCACAGCTTTACCTCCTCTCCTGACTATGTCTAAGTAGCCCTTAATTATGTGTCACAAACCAGCAAATGATGGATTTGCACCACGGTGGGTGAGAAGAAAGATCACAAATACCACTCAAGTGAAGTTCAAATACTGTCTTAAGACTCACAAAGCCAACAGAGGGATAGGGCTCTGTTGCTCCTCATTCTCCTCTTGCTACGCTAATCCAAAAGTATAATTATCAAACTGCCACATTCACACAGATTATCCTTAGGATAATTGCACCAAAACTGTTCCAGCATGTACTGTCTTGTAGCACGTACTTGTCCCCAGCATGTACTGTCTTGTGACAAGTTGGCCACATTGAAAGTGGAGAAATGGGCAGAATAATTGTCTCATTCCCAGTTCAAGTTTTGCAGAATGATAAGCTCTTTGTTGGCAACAAAATGATGAGTGAATCTTGCTGTTCCCTGAAAATCTCAGTATGCTCAACTTTAAAACTATAATAACGTTTTCCACATGCAAAAAATACAAAATTATCCAGGATTTATGTGTACAGTAATTATATTTTTTTCTTAGTATAAACTAAGAAAATTTCAACAGATTTTCCAGGGGAGTTTTCTAGCAGGTTAACCACACAGGAAAAATCTACTCTGACAACTTTCAGTTATCCATTTTTCTAAAACAATGCATGCATTTGTGCAAACGTAACCTACTCAGAAAGAAGATTCCTCTTAATTAAGAAAATGGATCAAAACTGCCATAATCATTGCATATTCCCATCCTCAAAACCAATGAAAAATGTGCTTTAACCAAACATGTGATTTTTCATCAATTTATAGATCTCACTTCTCTTGTAGCTACTACTTTAAGAAGCTAAAGAGCAATGAAGAAGCCCCTTAATGAAAGTATGTCTCTCCCTATTGAGAAGCCACTGGCAAGCTCTGATGCAGAGACAGGTAATGCAAAGGTAAGGAATCTCTCCATCACATCTCTTCCAGGAACACTCTGAGCAGCATGGTACCTATAAGAAAGGCCAAAGAGGCTGTGATTTCACTTTTAACGTATCCAGGCTTGTGGGCATTATTCTAGTGAACCTAAAAAATTCCACAGCTGGGAATATTTAAATTACAGAGAATTACAGTAATTTTGGCCCCTATCTCTCCACATAGATGTGCAACTTCCCACTAGACTTCAGAACTGTCAGGAGTAAAACTTATCTAGTTATGTAATTTCCTTCAGTTTAGATACAAAAATGTAGGCAAATTTGGATGAAAAAACACCTTAGGGATACAGATGCTTAACACCTTAGGGATACAGATGCTTTCTAAACACTCAACTCTCTAGAAAAACAGTGCAGACTGAATGCCTATTTTATTTATTTCACCTACTTTCAATTATGTGAGTGGATTTCAAATCTGCTAGGGAAAGCTTAAATTACAGCTTAGAGGCTTTAAGACAATTCTTTAATAATCTTTATTTTGGATTGCATTTAAACTATGCCCTAAGTTTAGAGGATCTATTTCATTTGTAATATGTAATTTTATAATTGCACAACACCTGTATAATTGTATAGACCTGTGGGTACCCACAAGCATTAGCATCAAAGAGGAAATGGGAAAACATGGCCAGAGAGGGACAGCACTATACCTCTGTGGGACCTTCTTTTTCAGCATGAATTTACGTTTGGCAAAACCAGTAAGAAAAGCAAACAAGACAAATCTTGAGCATGTCTGTATGTCATAACACTTCTGTATTAAAAAACAGACGTAAAAAAAGTCGAGGAACCATTTTGGTAATATATAAGCCAGTAACACGTTTGTAATTCTTTTTACTTTCCTGTTTGTGAAAGCCAAAATGCAATTTAATCAATCTCACAGCTTTGACAATTAAAGAGTCAGAGATGAGGCAAACAACAAGAACTTGCACTTCTCTGGGGAATCTTTTTTTCCAATTAACTTATGTTTGCTAGACAACTTTAACCTTTCACACTTGAAGCTACATTACAGTAACAAACATTAGAGTTGTGTGCTGATTTAATGATATCCTTCAAAAAACCCAAACCAATAAACAACAGAAAAGGAGAACCAAGGCTTGTCCTTGACTCTTAATAGCTTGTGAAGTATATTTAAAACTGTAATCACAAACATCAAGAAAAACAGTACCATCCCAGGGTCGGATAAATGTCACTAAAAACACGTAAATCTTAGAAGAATGGTCATGCTCATAAAAACAATGAGATGGAGAAATAGAGATCATCTGACCAAAGGAAGTGCTTACATGATAATAAGCTCCCAGCACAATGAATTGTCTTTACAGTGACATTTTTTTACTGGAAATATACCACTGGTATTCACCAGCACTGCAGCTCAGAAACACTGATAAGCATCCAGATAAGGGGCATTTCTTCCACTTTGAGTTCAGTCTCACTCAGATAAAGGGTATACCACATTCAAAGTAACTTTTACTTGAAGAAAAAAGACAAGTTTGGATCCAAGGCTCTTTTGCTTGTCCCAATGTAGTAGAGAAAAGCCCTCAGTACTTGTATAATAACCGCTCTGGAAGTCAATCGCATCTCCAGCAATCTTCTCAGTATATGGCCCTAACTGATGAGAATGACACATCTACCTGAGGGCTACCTGAGGGCCAGGACATTGAAAAGCTCTGGGAATACTGAAGCCCTTCAAGAGATACTTGTATGGATCATGCCACACATACTTGTTGATATTATTTACCTACTGTTGGCAGCCTTGGCTGTGAACATTACCTATGGCAGTTTTGACCTTGTACTGAAAAAAATACTTTTCGTAAGATTTTATAGTACTTGTTATTTTAAATTCTCTCTATGGGCTTTAGAGAGCTAGTGCTTCTTAAACCACAAACACATCAAAGGTCCTCTGAGGTTAGGGTCTGGTATTTCGCAAGGCCAGAGTCCTGCAATCACACACGAGTGTTTTCATAAGCAATCAAACGCAGATTCAAGAGCTCAATTTAGACAAGTTGTGTTTAAGCTTGTAATCTACCTGTGGGCTGTACTGTTTACTTAAACTTTTCTTTTTGGAAAGCACTGTGGTATTCTGCATACCTTGGTATAAGTCAGCACTAGTTGTAATGTAAGTGCTATAAATACACCACCAAAAATAAGAGGAAGCTGCCAGTATTACGTTATGGCAAATGCAGCATTGAAATATTGTAAACTCAAGAAAGTAACTTCCATTTTACAGGAATCACCAACTGCAGTGGTTTGGAGACACTAGCTTTCCACACAATGTGCTAAACTGTAGGAGGAAGCAGAGGGTTTTCCCCATCCCACAGAATGAATTTCACCATGAAATACTCACATAAATCACACGGCTTGGGGAACCTGATGTACTTGAAGCAGGTACGGAAATAATACTCTCAGAGGAAGTCCTCGTTTCCTATGCCGGGAGAAGTGAAATATTTCAAAAAGAATATGTAAGACATTTAATTTAACCTTTACCACTTAAAAATGACATATCATAGTGAGCTCAAAACATACAGACATGGAGTTAAAAATAAAAGAACACTTTCAATCAATCAAGTTAACCTTTTGAAAATGCAAAAACTGTTTTACACATGACTTTCTTTTCCCCTCTCTTCGGAAAGAAATGGCCTGGAGTGCTTCTGGGGTGCCAGGACAGCCTTTGGGACAGGTCAAGTTATAAGACAATATAATGGCAGCATTTTCACCCCAAAGCCATCAAACTATTCTACATTGTGTCTGGAACACGTGGGTACTGTCCTACTATGGTGCAAACACAACATCCTGCATCATTCTGCTCAGACATCCCATAGGATATCTATCTGCTTGCTGATTGTAAAACTACTGGATTAATTTTAATACTCAACTGGTTTTGCACTGTTTTCAATCTTTCTGGCATTCAGAACAACGGACTCTTTGCTTTGCTTTTGGTAGATTCCTTTATGATGAAAAATACAATTACTTTTAAATAACAGACAGTTGTGAGAGGAAATTGTATTAACCATGAGTGAACAGACCTGCCATTCATAATTGAAGTTTAAACATATCTTACTATGAAACCGATGGCTTTCTACCCTCTCTTATCCAGACAGGTTACTTACGGGAAAATATTCTTGCCCATTTATGGAAAAACTTGCTCTTGGTTGCCAAAAGCACATATTTTTCCATGGCTCAGAATGACCACAATTTTACTGCCTTATTGAAAGCTGACACTTCTTACCTAGAACTTAAAACTTCCAACCCTTAAAAGAATTTCAGCACTATTAAGATGTCAGGTCAAGGTAGCATTCTTCCAACTACTCCAGTTTTGAACTATTAACTGGCTTTTAGAGCAATTTGTAAATAAATCTGTATTGTTCTGTGATGACAGAGAAAACAAACCTTCTTTAGCTCAAATAGTCCTGTGGCTTCTCTTGAGACAGTATGTGGAGATACTCAGCCATATAAAAACATTCAGTTTAATTGTTTCAGTGCGTCTGACAGATTTTGGAATTTTGTCCCTCTAATTTTCAGTTGTCTCACATTGAGGCTCTATACACACTCAGAAGGTCAGAACAAGCATGGAAATATCTGAGAAATACGTGTGGCTTCTCTCAAGATGAACATTTAATGTGGCCAGCGTAATTATACTCCTCTTCTGTGCAATTAAAGCACTTTTCAGTTTTCCAGAACATGAGTAAATGGCCTGACAGTGTAACCAATGCAATGATGTAATTTACAAACCATAATTCTCTTTCATGGTGTCCTTAGATAAAACCCAGTGCAGAAGAGAATAACAGCTGAGGAAAACCACAATATTCCAATGTTTTAAACCTTATCAAAGTCAAATGACAGCTTTGGATTAAGCTCAGGATTCTCTAGATAAAGCTTCATAACTTCTTTCTAGGTGGCCATGCTTGAGCAGAGGGGTTGGACAAGTTGACCTGCAGAGATTCTTTTCAAGCTCTGGGTCTTTCCAAGGGCAGAGTCTTTTTGTTATCTGCTGTAACACGCTGCTTCCCTGGCATCCAGCAAGATTTATCCAAGTCTCCCACGTTTGAGTCTTCCCCAGGAAACACAGCGTGAGCCTTGCACATTTCCAATAACTCCTCTGAACAATGGCTCACTATCCAAGCATAAACTATTAACAACTGGTAGCCTTCAAGGGTCTATACTGGGACCAGTATTGCTTAGTACTTTCATCCATTACATGGCCAGTGGGATTGAGTGCATTCTTGACAAACTTGCAGATGACCCACCCAATTGTGTGGTGAGTTCAAGATGCTGGATGGAAGGAATGACATCCAGAGGGATCTAGACAGGCCTGGGGAGTGTGGCCATGCAAACCTCATGAAATTCAGCTTGGCCAAGGTCCTGCACATGGGTCAGGGCAATCCCAAATATCACCACAACAAACTGAGTGGTGAAGGGAGAAGGAAAATTATTTGGAGGATACTGGCAGCTAAAGAACAGGATATGAGCCATTCCATGTCTTACACATGTTCTTTATGATCAGCATGATCCATTACCTCTTTCAGCATCCCCAGTCCATGCTTGTTGCATATAACCTCTTATCTTTTACAATAAAAACCCACATCTCTGTTGACTCTATTGCCTCTGTTAGTCTTTTTCTCTGTACCACACATTTTCCTTCTTCTACCTATCTCTTTTTCCTTTATGCCTCTTTAAATTCCTTACTTTCTCTTACTCCTTCAATTTCTTCTATCTTTTCCAGCTTCATCCCTTCCACTTAAAATCTCACTTTCCCATCATTTTTCTTTATGCTGTCACTCTCTTTCACAACTTCTTTTTCCCCTTCACTCCATCTCCAAAGTTTTGGAGTGTGCTGCCTCTTACTCCTTTCACCTTTATCACCTACTTTAATTACATGCTGTGCATGTATCTAAGCACAGGAAGATAACTTAAAAACAACTGTAAGGTGGAACAGCAAATTTCTCAAGCAGTAGATCCCTTTCCAAACTTCATAAGTTATGTGGAAAAGTTCATTATTACCCTCTTTGAAATAGCATCCTTCCTTTTGGCTTGATTTTTTTTTAATAAAGAGTATAATGATCATAAAAAAAGGATAAACTCAAAGACAAACTATTAGACTCAGGAAAATTATTTCATATTCACAGCTTGTCTTAAAGAACACCAGAGCAGTCACTTCCCAAACACATGGGTATAAAAACTACAGCCAAGATCCTTCAGGATAAAGCCCAAACAATTTTTTTTTTCTAACTATAAGTCAAAGTTGCACTTGCTAACACATCAGACTAGTAAACAATCTTTTTATAGCTGCTGCCTGCTGTTCTGACTTATCCATCAAGCCTTTAACAAAAACAGAGCTTTTTCAAACAAGGATACCAGGGATACCTCTTGGAGCATTAGAAAACATTAGAAGTTACAAACCCCACATTCGGCCTCTGCGTTAAATGAAATAGCTGTAACTCAGCTCACCACTTCAGAGGCATCACTAATCCTTCAGATCCTACAGGCAGCTTATTCACCTCCTAACTTTGGAATTCAAGTTTCCAGAACTCCCCCTTTTTCCCCTTGCACACAGAGAGGTGCACAAATCATCCAAATCAAGGAGGTACTT
Source organism: Serilophus lunatus (assembly GCA_013399895.1). Classification (NCBI taxonomy): domain Eukaryota; kingdom Metazoa; phylum Chordata; class Aves; order Passeriformes; family Eurylaimidae; genus Serilophus; species Serilophus lunatus. Next base: position 3,035,027 of record VXBA01005293.1, on the reverse strand, counting down.
AAAGCCAGAGATTAAATTAAGTTGGGGCTGGCTTGCCAACATTTTACAAACAAAATAAAAAATAAAAAGAAACTCTGAGGAGAGATGTTTTTGTAAAAACAAAAAAAGTGAAAGTCCTCTGATCTTTTAAGTTCAGAACCACATAAAAAGAAGAGGTCATACAATGATCACATCATAATCAGACAGAAGATAAAAATTAGCTTTGTTTTTTCTTATTCATTTTGCCTAATTCAGCTTATACATATAACTCTTAGGTCAGCATTCTCCTGAATTTGCAGCTTTAATCACTAAGTAAAAGCAGAACATTTATATTACATTATTACATTACATGAACCTATTAGATCCTTGTAATTTAAAATTTAAAACTGGAGTTGTGTAAAAATTCCCAACCCTTTCCTCCATGCCTGCTGCAAAAAGGATAGAGAATAATATGACATTCAAATAACACTGGATAAAAATGCAGCCTTTTTACCTTGTTTTTTTCTTCAGCCTTTGCAGCCTGTCTACAAACTGGATGCCAAATGGATGTGCCTGGAAAGTAAATTTAAAGATGTCCTTAATTCAGTTACACAGTAAGAAGCTTAAAAAGTTCAAAATAAGAACCTTATTAAATCTTCCCATCAGGTTTTATAAGACACAGCATACTATATTTCCTCTGCTAGTGCACTGATACATTCAAAGCTAAAACTGACAACCTCTCAATACCAGTTAGGTCTGATCACAAACATTTAAAAGACTAGGTGCACTTCATAAACCTAGGTGTACTTCAATATGGGAGATCAACATCAAACCTGAGTCTTAGAAAGTGTGATTTGGGATCTCTAGAATTCCTCCAGCCCAACTGTCTGCTCAGGGCTGGTCCCAGCACAGCAGGCAGGGCTGTGACCAGTTGGATTCTCTGTATCTCCAAGGACAGAGAACCCACAGCATCTCTGGGCAACCTATATCACTCTCACAGTAATTTTTTCCCCCTATATATAGTTAAAATTTCCTGTACTCTTAAGATATTCTTTTAGTAGTCTGGTCCAGGTCATACAAAGTAGCATACTGTGATGGGATGGAATAGCATTGTGGCATGTAACCCTAGTGGAAAATCCACTCTGTTTTACTCCCTGTTCTGATCTTGCACTTCTATGTTTATCTCTCGTAAGTCAAACACCAAGGAACTGCATGAATTCAGGGGAATATCCATCCTAGAGGAAGCACGAAATGCATAATGATCCAATTCTCTATTGCATGTAAGTATTGAACAGAGGATTATGAAGAGATACAAGTACTGAGTGTGAGATAGAAAATAATAAATAATAAAATTAAAATTTTAATAGTAAGACAGGACTTTTTTCTATACGCCAGTCTGAGCTCAGACTCACACAGTTAAATAATGTGAGCGCACTGTAACTTCTGCCTGACTAAATGGGAAGTTCAGAACCTTTGTGTAATAAATGTTTAATGTTTATACTGGGTGTAGAGCACCAGAGTTATTGGAAATGCTTTGTTTTCACAGCAGTTTGATAGTTTTCTAACTAGTGGATTTTGGAAACAAGATGGAAATAGAAAGCCTATTTCCCAGAAGACAGATGGAGATCATCAGAATTTATTTCACAAAAATAAACCAGATGAACCCAGACTCTTGCAATAAAAGACTTGAGTACAGATCGGATAAATTTTGTTTACTAAGTTACTGAAGTTCTTTGGCACTGAACTACTAAGAAACATCTTTCTAATACCTTTAAATTTAATGCTATTCTACAGCTACAGAGGTCTGAGCTTGTCTCATATTTCCATGAATTGTAAATCTTCCCAACAGATTTAAGAAGTATTTAGATCATCTTTTTTTTAATTATTACTATTTTGTTTTAATTACTTTTTTCTGTAATCAAGCAACACTGGCTGGTAAACTTTTTGCACATAGAAGGAAAAGACTTTTCACCCAAAAGTCATCTGTACCACTGAAAATTTCTCCTATGGAACATGCAACACCTAAAGGAACTTTACAGTAGTTTACTAAGAGGATGGAGAATAAGTCACAAAACCCTGGGCTCTGACATTTTTTATTATTTTACACATCAGGTCAGGCAGCCCATAAATCTTTCACAGATCTTTCATGACATTAGCACGAATTTCTGAAACTGCTCTTCATGTGAAGACATAAAGTGTATGATAGTAAGTTGGTGTGGACATTTCATGCATCAGAAAATACAGTAAGATGGATACAAATTAACATGACCAGAGCATACTTTGCTATTGTTTGAACTAACCATCAGCACAAACCCTAACAAATATCCACCTTTGTAACAAATTGAATCTAAAATGATTGACTTACAAATGAGTTTCAGAGGGCTTGAAATCTAGAAACAGATTTGTAGTTAGATGTTCTTTTTAAAGCATTGATTTCCCATGAGATTTCAGTATTGCTAAGCTCCTTTACAACTGGAGGAACCACAGCATTTTCTGGCTCCTGAGGGAGAATTCATAAGCGAAGACAAGGATCATTATGTCCTTTAATGAGCTAGTTCTTGCTAACCAAACTGACAATAAAATTGTGATTTTAAATAACATACTAAATTTTAATTATATCTTACTGAGACCACTGTTGTGTTCTAAATAAAGTCTAACTTTTTCATCTTAAGGAAAGATTCCAAAGTATGCCTCTAGAAAACTGTGGACAATTGCAAAGTTGTAAATACAGATCTGGGCAAGCATGTGATTTTAGGATAATATCCCAGCCTTGTAGTTCCCACATCCTACCAAGTTTCTCTTTTCCATTTTCCTCTGAAAAGATACTGACAGAAAAGACATATACAAAAGCCTCCATTTTCTCTGGTGTTTGACCCTGTATTTAACTTTGTGGACAGCTTTTTTTGATCAGTTTAGTACAGTTGCTACGACTGTAAGGGTAAAGACCTTCAGATTTTCTCTTCATACCCAAGTGGGCAATGAGTAAAGGACTGGTCTTAGGACAGCAATGCCAGCTTTAGGAAACCTGCTGTTCTTCATGTGTGTTAACTTTCGTCTGGATCATTTATCACTCCAGAAAAATCACATTATTTTGGTAAATGGAAAATTTCATAATCTTCACTGCCAATACTCACAGCTGCAGGAAATAACTACTGCCTCTCACTCTTTCTGTGATTCACACTTGCTACTGGATTTCACCTGAGAGAAAAGTAATAGGCAAGAAGCAACAAGGGTTTGCTTTTACTTTTCCTTAGCCTACATATAGCACTCTTTGTTTTCTTGGATAGTTATGAAGTAAGAATAAATTGCGAAGCAGCCACGCTAGCAGGTGTGGCCAAGAGGTTCAGTGCAACTTTTTTACTTTTTATGTGTTTGTTTTTACCTTGAAGATACATTTCTTCTCCTTCTGCAAACATCTGATTGCATCTGACACATCGTGCACAGGTTGGGTGATAATGTTTTTCTCCTGCCTGTTTGGAAAAAAAGAGTACAGATGATTAAGCATATTGATCAATTATTCAGTTTCAATAAGTTTTTCTTTCATCCTCTTGATTATGACTAATGAGCGTAAATTAGTAAATGACAATTAGTTCAACAATCTCCTAAAACCACAATGCCAATTTCTCATTCTAGACAATTTGTGATTTAAAAAGCAATTGTGGTTTTGCCTATAGAAAAAAAGTTCATGTGCAATACTTAAGTCTCTGAATTTACAGCTTGGAAATGAATTTATATAGTGAGCACATTTTCCCTGTAAATAACCATAAGGTGCACCAAGTGTGTGGTATCTTAGAACTCACCTGCACAAGGAAATTGGGAGGTCATAACCTTGAGCATGGATTTGAAACTCAACCATATATTCATCACAATTCCACTGAATAGATAATCAGTGAGAGCTATTTTGTGTAAGAAATGTTTGCAGCTGCTTTGAAAGTGTCTTGCAGGTAAAAGGCATGAAAGGGCTTCCATCAGGAATGTGTGCGGCGTGCCTATAGGACTGTTAAGTTCAGAGCTGAGAATTTTGAGTGCACTGACTCCCTCATGCAGACAAACCAAGAGCTTTGCCAACTGCTCTGACATTAAATCACATAATTTAATATCACCATTTTTATTGACTGGAATGAGAACAGGACTGAGCCCTCAATTTGCTCAGAACAGCTTTGTAACTTAGCAATTTCCATATATTTAAATTCCCAATTACCTTATAATACCGTTAATTTAAAGTGTTTAACCACTGACCTCCCTGTGTTTTTCAAGATGAGACCTCTACCTGCTACAAAAGAACATGGGCCTGCCTATGTCAGAACATCCATGTGTAATACAGACACGGGTAAAGTTAACCTCAAATGACTACCAGGGGAAAAAAAACAAACAAAAAAACCCTCATACGATTCTTAGATCAAGAGATTTATGCAGAACTCAATTTTGGTAGGTTGACCAAAATTCAATTCTAAGGCTGACTGTGGGCAAACTTGTTAGCTCTAGTTCCCACAGGCAAGGACAGCACCATCACAAGGCAATGTGGGCTTGAACCAGTGACAAAAATAGCATTCAGGGAGTTGTACTCTTCTGAGTGAAAAACACAGGCTAGTCTGTCCAAATTGCACTCCTAAACAATCTCTCAGATGACACTCTCAAAACAGAGTTCAACAGCCCAAACTTGGCTCTTGCACATGCTCTCAGTGCTCCTCAGTCTTCAAAACCTCCCCAGAACTGAAAGGCAATCTTGGCATCACCTTCCTCCTCTTTGACCAGAGACTCTCCTGTGCAAAACAGGATGGTTCATGGTTCAAATGACTTAAGGTCAATGCCACTTCCATTATGAACAAAAGCCATAAGACCAAGTAACTCTAAAGCCTATCGCTAAACTATGTTTAGCTTAAGGTTAAGCTGAGTCTGACTTAAGTAGAAATTCTCCTGAAGTTGTATTTTTAACTCTCCTGGAGTTATAAATAAGCAAATTTTGGTCCATGTGTAATGTCTCATAACCTGTTTATCTGAAAAAGGTTGAAACTGCTCCTAGAATTGTGTGTGTCTTTAAGAAACTGCTATTGGCTATAGCCCCACTGTCTTCAGCGTGTAAATATGCTCCCACAGCACTGCACTGTAAATCTCTCTTCTATAAATCTAGAAATGTAACCTTGTTACTACAAGGATGACTTGTCGTACTCTTCTCACTGACTGATTGTCAAAGCTTCCAGAGGTATTCATATTAAAAGAATGTAATCTGTGTCTGGGGGTTCTTCTGCTGTTCACAGTATCAATCATAGGACACATTTAGGTTAAAGAATCTCTGGTTTTACTTCATCTGTGTTAATTTGATTCACTCCTGAAAACCCACCACAGGATTTTAAATCAGCAATACAGAAGAGCAACACATCACATCAGAATTGCCATTTTGAAAACAGCTTTTTTCCAGTTCATTCCTTTTTTGGTGTCATTTGTGCAGTCTTCAGAGGTTTTCTGCAACTTTAGACTTGGAAGATGGTCACTACTAACTGTGATGCCACTTTTAAATGAACTATCAGTATTGCACTTAAACCTCTGTTTTACAATTGCTTGCCTGAGTGCAGGTGTTTAGACATAGAAGGGTATTTAATGATGACCAGATAAATTTATGTTTGGAATATCAAGCAGAAAAGAAGTATCATTTCCCTTGGAAAGTTTGTACTGCACAAGCATTGCTAATGCAATATATAGCCTCAATAATTCAAATGATTTAGCACAGCTGAATACTGAGGTTAACACTGTCTAAGGGAATTCAATTACTTCTTTGCTAAAATAAACTGGCAGAACACATTCTCAGATAACCTGGATGGATCGTAGAACAAAATCTACTTCCTCAAATTTAACAGTACAACCAACTACATATTTTTAATTCACTCAGCATAGTCAGTAATATCAACTAGCTGTAGAAAGGCATAAAAAGACCTCTTTCATAACTTACACACAAATACAACAGAAAAATGAGGGGAGAAAGGCCTAGTATTCCTTTTGTGGATGATCATACCAAGATAACACCAATGGATTTTACATAAATAACTCTGAAATAAAACAGTGCAAACTCAAATCTTTTCATATAAGTCTAAGTGCTGATGGTGACATTTGTTGCCTCCCCTTTTAAAATAAAATTTTAAAATTTAGAAGAAAATTTTGTCCATTTTCTTTTCAAAGCACAGAAGACTTGGCATACTCTTCATCGCTCGGAAATATTTAAAAAGGGTCACACCATCTTTCCAGTTGAGAGGTTCCAGCTGAATCTGAGGCTAAGGACTTGATGAAGGAATTAACTACTAATACTATTTCTTGATGTGTTTATACAGTTAGTCTGATTAGATAAAATAAATTATATCCAAACCTAGGACCTGTGTGTGAATCATACACTCCCTTGGCTACATGCCCAGGAGGCTTTCATCAATGCCCCTTTCTCCTCTCTCTTCAATTTCAGCGTCTTCACTTCATAGATGAACAATCAGTTCCAGCAGAACCACGAAATTTTGTAAGCTTAGGGCAGCAACTGTTTTATATTTTCAGTTGAGTTGTCATAATGGCCTCATTATTTTTTCTTTTCTCGGTTATATTTATGTGAGGTAGTTCAATGCAGCAAACCAGTTCCTAACCATATGGTTACTTCTTCTTTGCACAGTTTGAATGCTTAGTTTGACAGATTGTTGTCTCAGTGTTTAATAAAATATCATTACACACATAGCACAGAAGAAGTGACATTCATGGTTCAGGAGGTAGATCGTAAGAAACCTCAATATCCTACCTTTGCTTCAAGATTGCACCAGGTCTTTGTGCCCAGGCATCCAGATGTGAAAATACTATTTTTTATGAAGACCAATTTAAAGATTGTCAACTGAGATTTCCTTAAACCTGAACAGCAAAGCATGTCCTCAGTAAAGCGGTACACTATTTAATTTCTCTTCAACAGACTACACACCAGCTTTCCACAATCACCCAGTCACAGTCTTAATGCGCAATTTAAAGGTGAAGACAAAACAGTCCTCAACAATCAAGACAAAGTGTTATGAACTACTGCTTTCCCTTTAAGTATGAGATACTCCTTTGAATGTGAAGTCTCCTCTGCAGAGCAGGCAGAGCCTTCTGGGCTAGATCAATGTGAGGAATGTTCTCCAAGGGGAGCCAAGGACCTCCCACAGTCCTTGCCCTGAGCATAGGGACCACCACAGTGTTGCTACCTGTCCCACAGTACATCAACAGTCAAACCTGTGCTGCACTCAAAATCAGACCAGAAAGCCCTACAACAAAGAACATACAATCACCTCTTCTCATTTCTCATAACTTGAGGGCTTGAACTAGATAAAAGGAGAATAAACTTGCTGTGACAAATGTGAATCCCATCCCATCAAGCAAAATTCGAAGACAGTAAGGGGTGTTACTCAAAAGTCTTCAGAGCAGTATGATCACCAGGCCTGGAAAACATGCAACGCTAGCAAAACCAGAGTAATTCATACTGAAAGGAGCAATCTGAAGTAGTTGAGTTTTAAATTGGCAATCATCACTCAGGAAAAATACATTACATTATTGCAGACAGCTCAGTGAAAACCTCTGCTTAGTCTTTGGCTGTGGCTGCAACAACAGATGAAATGGTAGAATATATAAAAGATAATATGCATAACAATTGTAACTCTTATCACAATGACATCGCTCTTGGTCACTCGTGTGTTTCCTAGGAGTGCGATTGATGCATTTTTTTACTGTAGTTGGTGAGCATCTACTGCTTATGGATGGACTGACACATGAGGGATTGAAACAGACAATTCTAAAGCTCAAACTGTGAGCTGAGTCCTGGAAAGAAGACTCAAGATTTCTGACTGTCTCATAACTAAGGTCTAAGCACATCCTATCTCACTGCATTACTCAATAAGTAGTTAGCAAAGAGAAGCGAGAAAGCACATAAAATAGTTTAATATGTTAAATAAACTCATAACTATCTGATTCTTTTCCTGAGAATGAAAAATTATCAGTAAATTTTTTCCTGTAAAAATAATAATAATAAAAAGTTATCTTTTTTTCGAAATACATAGTGGTAACTGACATCTACTGCTGAGAGAAAAGAGTTTGTGGAAGGGAGAACAGGCTAGACTGCTGTGATGATTCCAGCACATCAAGGCATATGTTTCATTTTAACTGTATAATACAATATAGTTGCTGTAATAGTGCATTATTAACACTAAGTGTTAATAATTGAGGTAAGTCCAAATCTTGCCAACCATATGCTCTAAAATCTCCAAATGAAGTCTTAACTGTATCCCATCCTGAACAGACATAATGGAAAACAGCCTACAAAACACTGAGGCTGTGGGTATGCCAAGGCATGCTGCAGCTGCATGACCCAGAAACAAAGCCCACAGAAGACTGTGGGTATAAAGCATTCTCAGTTAAAAGCTTTCCACACGGAACAAATTTGTTGGAGGGTTGCGTCACCCCTAGACAACCACCTGTCCTAGCAAAGGGAAACAGAACAAAGCACAAAACCACAGACAATCAGCAAGCCTCTCTAACAGGCAGCTTCTCAACATGAAATAAAGGATTCAAGGTCTTACAAAAAGCTTATGACTTACTGAAAAGTCTTACAGTAGACATTGAGTGTTGCTGTTTAAGTGGAGGGGAGTTACTATTTCTTCAGGACAGGAAAGGGAAAAATACTTAGGTACTATAAGGACAAGTACAGGTTTAAAACTTTGATTAGACAATAAATTATTGCCTTTTCTATATTTTGTTTCAATTTCCTGAGTAATTTCTGTTCACATGGATATTCCCATTCATTCATGAAAGAGAAGAACTGAGATTCCTTCAAGTGAACTTAGTAGCACAGGTAAGAGTAGAAATATAATTCAGTTTAAAGCTAGGAAGTATGGAAGTGCAACACAAAATGATAAAATAATGGGGAAGGACCTCAGGACATCATCTGATCTAACCTCCTGCTCAAAACAGGGTTGATGCTCAATTCAGATCAGTTTGCTCAGGAATTTCTCCAGTTCAACACTGAAAACCTCCAAAGATGGAGACTGCACAACCTCTGAGAATATTGCTGCTCCAGTGAGTAGTAGTTACTCTTAGAGTGGGGTTTTTTCCCCCCCTTTTTATCCAGTCACAAGTTTCCTTCTTTAAACTTATGACAGTTGTCTCCCTGCTCTCCCACCATGCGCCTCAGTAAGGAGCTTATTTCCACACCCTTGAGGGGTGTGCAGGTTCCTCAGGTGGTTATGAAGCTGATCCTTACTTACAGCGGATAGCATTTTGCTGCCCCAGTCCTCGTTCTGCTTTCCACCCACTCGACAGGTGTGGGAAGAGAAGTTGCCATTGAATACTGGGGCAAGAAAGTTGTTGAATATCTCAGGCTTCTCCTCCTCTGCTATTATCAGTTTTCCAGCACTGTTTATCAGAGGGGATGCAGCTTCTCCGACCTTCCCTTTCTGGTTAACATACCTGTAGAAGTCCTTTCTGCTACTCTTTGCATCCTTGCCAGGTTCAGTTCCAGCTTCAACTTGGCCTTTCTCAACCAAACTTACACAACCAATTTCATCTCTACACTCTTCCAAGGTTACCCGTCCTTGTTTCCACTACCTCTGCATTTGCTTCTTTCCCTTTAGCTTAACCAGCAGTTCGCTACTCAGCCATGCTGGTCTTTTGCCTTCCTTATCCAATTTCTTGCTCCTGAGGATCATGAGCTTTTGTGCTCTATGGACAACTTTCTTAAGGATCTGTTCTGCTCCCATTATCCATCATTTAATATCCGCTTCATTATCTATCATTTTAAATTCAACATTGTAGGAACACGTACTTTCACTGGGATTTTCTTTTTTCAGAGTATATAAATCAGCAAGGGTGGAAAACCACTGAACTCCTTTAGTGGATATTTAATTCATCCTGTTTATACTTCATTCATTCTCCAAGTGATTGTTTTTACTGGCATATTAAACCATTATGTGAATTAACTGTGCTTTTTATTAGGTGCCAGAAATGTACAGGAAACTGATAATGAAACACAGGTATAAAAAGAAACTCCAGATACTTATCTCTGTGAAATTTAATAATGTTTTTGAATGAGATACAGTATTTTGATGTTAAATAGCCCAATCAGTCACTGCATTGATTTATGAAGGCAAACTCACAATTACTGTAAACAAATGCAGTTCCCTGACTTTGGCCAAGCTAAGGTTTTAATTCTTGCTTCCAGAAAAATATTAAGTTATTATTAAATAACTCTCTGACTGAACAGCACAGAACTGGCCCAGAAAATTTTCCTATCAAGTTTTTCCACCAATTAGGCAAACCTAGTCAGAGGTTGTTCTTGTTTATTCCCACCTGGTAATGCGACCCTCTTGTCCTTGTCCAGCACTTCAACATGCGATTATGCAATGTGGGTTTAAATCTAGGGCTCAGATGTTCGTCCTTCTCAGATGTTTGTCTTTATCTCAAAAGTAGCATGAAGAAGGTGCACTGCACTGTCAAGTGTTGTTCAATGGACTCACATATCTCCGCCATTACATCTACACAGTGCCACATTATGTGGACTATACCCATCTCCATAAAGTGAATTTTATGGGATATTTTCAAATTAGAGTGATGACATTCAGAAAATCAGATAACCTTTGTGCTTGGAGTAGAACATTCTGGTAATTTGCCATCTTTATATGTAATCACATAAATTCTTCATTCGTATTTCTAGCAAAGCCAGAGTTTTGCATATGCAACAGAAGGACTTGAAGAATTACCCAGTAATAGTTGTATACAATAATGGTTAAATTAGTAAACAGCTGTCATATCATCTACTAGGTTTGAAGGGACATGCAACATTATCGAGGCAGAGGTGTTTGGCAAAATATCTATTGTTTATGTCATACAACAGTGTCGAGGAAAGAGAAGTGTGAGAGCCAGAAGACAAAGACAGAATTCTGTGGAGGTAAACTCTTACTAATTCTCTTAGCCACAGTGGACCTGACTCACCAGTGAGTCACTTGAAAAGCATGCCAGGGCAAACAAACCATTTTCAACAGGATTTACAGCATTGTAAATGCAGCATAATGTTTTGAATCAATCATTCTCCTCATCTTCTCTTTATTGGATTCATTTATCATCCTCCTAGATGCCAAGAAACAGTCATATGACGTGTTCAGTACATGCACCTGCAGTATTACTTACAGTTCAGAAATCTCACATGTACAGTTATTTCATGTTGTCTTGGTTCTGGTTCATCCCGCTGAACTTCTCAGAGCCTTGAGAATTCCCACCCACATTTGAGTCATTTTTACTGCTTCCCACACACCCTTTATTCTTCCAGGTATAAAGTGCAGATCAAATGTACCAACAGGAACATTTACCTCAGAATGATAACTTACTATATACTGGGCTCTCAGAAAAAGAAGTTTCTAATGCTTATGAGATAAAATAATTAAAAAAGAGATAATTTAAAAACCATAAAGAGAATAATTAAGGAAAAAAAAGAAATAATACCAAAATAGCAATATTATAACTCTAGTCTTATTCTGTGACATCTGCAAACAGGACAAAATTTACCCCTGCCAGTCAGGTAAGATCTGGAAAAGGCCAACAGCACATTTTCTCTACAGAATTTGGTGCGTGATCTTGTAAATTCAAATGGTCTGACCTGCCTAAAATCACTGATTTTGCACTCAGTTGCTTTGGTTATGCAGTGAGTGATCTGCCGCTTTTGTCTTTTTCTTCTCAGCTTTCCAATTTTTCTTGCCACCCACTGAGCCTGGAAGAGGCTTCTGTTTTCCGTTGACTCAACAATCTCCTTAATTTCTCTTCTACTTTCCCCTCCCATTCCTTAAAACCCATTTGGAGCCAAGACAAGCTGCAGCTGGCTCTCACTTATGCTATCCCTTGATAGAGGAGAGGGAGTAAAGAAGGAGAAAGATGACTTGCAGACATACTCCCCTTCATTTTCACCTTAGCAGCTGTGCATTTAGCCCACACATTTCAAATGGGAAGAATGAAGCTGCAATCAACATGGAACAGTCCTGGAGGGGCAGTATGATTTATCAGATGAAACCAGCACAGGTCTTTTCATGCTGGACATGAAGATCTAGGCTGTAAGCATCTGAGATAAAAAGATGTCTCTCATTCTGTGTCTGCTATTCTGGATCGCCAAATTTAGCTGGGACTGGAAATGCTGCTGTCATATGCAGAACTGACATTAATAGTCCTTCCTAGAAGTAGGAAGTTTCTACTTTCAGACTCTTCCATGGATTTCTAGTTCAAGGTACTGCTCAGAAATGCTCACTTTTTGGTCTTAAAAGGAATTTGAAAAAGTACAAACAATGCTGAAGGTTAGTAGGATGAAAAATCTTAGACACATGAAATGAATCATAGGCTGCTTTCCTGCTATTTGCAGACAAGCTGAACCATTCTCACATGGGCTGAAGCATCCTGGAGTGACTTTATCAACAAAGCAAATTGTCACAGTGCACTTACTGCTGCACCACTGTCATGGTTACAGGAGAGAGCTGGAAGCAGCATTTGTTCTGCCGGCTGGACCACAGGGAGGGACAGGGATCTGCCAAGCAGCGGTCTTGTGACCACAGCACGCCCCTGGTATGAGTCAGAAGACCACCAGGAATGAAAGGTTATGCAAAGTAATTGGATGAGGGACCAGAGACATCCATAAAGTGTAATGTTTCACATGGTCAAAATACTCAAATGCTGGCAAATACTACTAGATATTGGTGCATCACCACAGCAACACAACACTTAGAGAACCATTGTAACCAGCATACTCTGTGCTGTGTATGTCTGAGGCTCAGAAGGCATCACAGTGACTACTGTAATCACTTCTTTGATCCTTTAATTAATCAATTAAGATAATTTAAGATAGTTAACTGGTACTACATTTTTGCATAATGAGAAAGGGCATTAGATACCACAAGTGTCTGCCAGGCTCAAGAATCAAACTATGCACTAGAACTCTAACACATACAAACCTACACAGCAGCACAAATGCACAGCAGCACTATTGGGAACTTTTCATATACATGAGAGAGGAAGCTTCAACAGAAAAGCAAGCAAGCAACTGAAGAAAAACCCCACAACAAAACAACAAACGACCCCCCAAAACCTGCACTAGTCATTCTTTCTTGTCTATCAACCAGTTTCCCTTAAATTCTGAATTTCTCTACATTATTCAGAAATAGTTCGCAGAATTCCTTACTTTGGTAAAAATTAACAGTCTTAAGCCATCATCAAATGCTACTCAATGCTCTTCTTCAAGAAGAAGAGCAACCTAACAAATTATTTACAGGATAAAAACTACACAGACAGTTTGTTGTAATATATAGTTTTTTCATGATATTTTACCGTTGTCGGTTTTTAACAGTTCAGATAATAAATACAGATAGGTGTATCTATCTCTTCTGGAGAGAAGAGGTGGCTGAAAAGAGAAAGGTGAATGCATCTAAAACAATATAACTGGGCTAAAGAAAAGGTTAAAAGCTAAGATAAAAACCCACTTGCATTGCTATTTGTTGGCTGGCTGATAGTATTTTTAATGATGTCGGTTATAAAGCAGAAAGTCTAAGTCAACTGTCATTTAACACTTATCTAGCAAAGTTCAGATACCAGGCACTGATGATTAAACTGCCTTTGCAAACCGGCAGCCCCAGACAAATGCAAGTGCCACCAAAACAGAGACCATTCCCAAGCTGCAAAATGCCTTGCATCTCAGCATGCATTGAATAGTGCATCTCACTTTGTACAGTGCATCTCACTATGTATTGAAAGAGCTAATTAATATTTCCTACCTTAGATAGTCTCCTTTAGCAAAAGCTAATGCTGATTTATTTAGATGTATCTTTTCCAAAAGTTTTTTTCTTCTCCGTTGAAGGGAGAAAACTGGCGTAGAGAGCGGTTGGTAACAGAAGACAGTACTGACACTTGGATCCTTTTGCTGCTCTGACAGCCTTCATGAGGCTGCCCATGCTACAGGGAACCCTTCGTTCATACAGACAGAGCCGCTTTTATTGCATGTTTCAGTGCTAATGCCCATATAATAAGCTCCTCAAGTAGCTCTCACACATCAGTAGGTCTTGTTGTTAATGAAACAGCAGGGTAATAGACATTTCAGAATGAACCATTCTTCCACACTGCAGGCAGAAATTTGTACTCCCTGCTGTAAAGAATTAGTCTCGTCTCTCTGCTATACTGAGACTTTTGCAAAAGGAAAGGCAATCGATTTATGAAGTAAATGTGGCTGCAAACAAAAGCAACTCAACCCTAGGGCAAAGCAAAAAACAAAGTACAAAAAACAAGATTCATGTTTTAATTAGCAAGTCACTGAGGTGTAAGTGGTATTTAATTGACATATAAATTACTGACATTTCTAGTCTCATTCCTGCCTAGTTCCTACTGCATTTTTTCCCTTATTTCAAAATAACATATGTTTGTGATTAATAGATTTTAAAAAACATATATTGATTGTGTTTTTCTAGACATTTACACACACATGTAAACTAGTAAAATGTTAACGCTTTCTTCCCACAAACAAACTGAGTGCCATGCTGCCATGTTAGGATGTCAGACACTAAACATAACTGCTGTAATTGATAAAGCCCTTTTCACCAACACTTGTAGGATACATTTACATAATTGGGCATCGTAGGACAGTTGTAGACAAAAGTCGAGCGCTGAAAGTATCTCTCAGAGCTTACAGAAGTTGGGTTGCCTGTAAATAAGCCCCAGGAGACATTTCCAAAAGTGTAACTTCCAACATGCTGCACTGTCAACTTTTACTCACATAAAATTAAAAACATCAGCTAGCAGTGACAGAGATCCAGCTTGTCCATCAGCTACCAATGCAGTCGGCAGTGGCTGGATGCTACAAGGCAGCTCAGATTGGCCATCATTGGGATGCAGTTGCTTATCCAAGCAATCATGACCCCCTCACAGCCTATATTGTGTTTGCCATCAAAACATTCCCAAGAGGATATTTTAGGATATGGAGGCTTCCTCTAACAACAGAGGAAACCACAAGCTGAAACAGGAGAAAGTGAAAAGCCCCCAAGCAACATCTTGCCAGGGGCTGTCAATGTTAACAAAGCCACAGGAAAAAAATTACACCAGTGCAAGATACAGCAGTGAAAGTACCTCCTTCAGAAATAGTGGAAAGGGTTACTGTAATTGCACAAGGTGGTGGTGAGGCATTGTCTGTAGTACAAAGTTCATCCACACTGAGAGAAGGTGGTTCCAGCTAGGAATCAACACTGAGAGGTCCACCTGCACCACTAGAAAAGCCTGGACCTGACTTTATGAGCAGAGGATAATTTGGCTCATTCAGTTTTGCAAAACAGGAGCTGAAAAGAACTAGGACTAATCTGTATAAAATCTCCTTAGAGTTCATCAATTAAAGGGGAGAAAATAACAGCCTTCCCAACTTCTGCAAGACCTGCTGCATGGGAAGGACCGGGAAGTAGGCAACATATCTCTGCCTCCTCCAAGCAAAATATTGCTAGAAGACTGATTAAAAATGAAGAAACAAATAGAAAGCGTTTTATTCACTTGAGAGGGGTTTGCATCAGGATCTGAATTATCATGTCTATTTTTAAGATATGCTCATTAGCACAAGTCATGATTTTAACTAATAAATATTTTAAAAAAGGAGAAAAATATTTTTAGTGTTAAATGCAGAGAAATAAAACACGACAAAAGGGAAATGGGTAGTTATAAAAATCAATGGCTTATTTTAAAATTTTACGGTTATTTTAAAATGTGTTTACTTTCTGTGTTATTGCATGATCTTAACTATTGCAGGACTGACATTGGATATATAGCATAAGCACTAAAATATAGATATATTAAAACCTTTTTCTCCCTAAAATGAAGTGTGACTAAAAACTTTTAAGTCAAACTATTAAAATAAAACTCCAGTGACCTCTTGGTCCCCACTTAAGCTGGCAGGTTTATTAGTATATACAATCAAGGATAAAACAGCAATTTCTAGGAGAGGACTGATACTGCATTGCAGTATCTTTGTCTAAAAAACAGCAAAACTGTTGCTTTTAAAAGCAATAGAAGCATTTATCATCTCCATAAATGAACAGCTCAGCCCCTTTCATAGCTTTTCCAGTACAAGTTCCCTGGGAGACTGAGGGCAAGCCAAGGTGGACTGGAAGGGAAGAAAGAAACAAGAAAGGAATTATAAACAAAGTTATCCTCTGTTTAAGCTCATTTACTACATGGAATGAATCTGGTCCTCAGAAAATGGGCTGAAAGAAGAACTTAAGTAACTAAATCATCATTGTATTTGGCTGACAACCTATAAAAACAGCCTTATTTTTATAACTTATCAGTAACTCACACTAGTTGACTCTCCCTTCCTCTCTGCTGAATAAACACTTAAAATGAACAAGTGTTGGAAATGGAGACAGTATTATAATATCTGGGCACAGAATAACTGTGGAAGCAGCTGTCCTGACATTATCACAGAAATCAGAGATGGAAAAAATCCTATTAGGTCATATAGTCCCTCCCTTTGTCATTGCAGGATTGTTCCTTAACATAGATTTTCCAGGGCCTTGTCCAATCTTGTTATAAGACTTTTTAAGTGATAGCTTCCAGCAGCTCCCTTGGGCGACTATTCCTCTGCCTACTAAGTATTGCTGTCAAGATTTCCCCCCAGTTTAACAGCAATTTGCCCCTTTGTTTCTGCCTGTCTCCAGATAATACTCAGGATAATATTCAAGACCGTAAAAAGAAATAATGACATTTTGAAAAATTTTTCAGGATTCCAGACAGTTCCACAAAAAACATGTGCTACAGCAAAAACCAGCCACAGCTAATTTGTATTTTTTTCTGTCCTCCTGACAAGGAGATAGAGAAATATATCAACTACACAAACTGATGTGCGACAAACACACATCAATTTCAACACCAACATCAGACAAACAGAAGAGACCAGCCCCGATTCCAAGCCTTTAGAACAAGTCCATCTGTTGCAGACAAAGAACAAATGACTTAATCACATTAGCTATGGATACGGTCCCTGCATTCTTTCAAATCCCTTTGCTCAGGCCACGACTTTTTGACTAGCTTTCTAATGAAATGAGGTATGTGCATTACCTCCTCATCCGGCTGCTCTCCACAGTCAACACTGAAACTCAGTGGCCATTTTAAGTGATCCCTTATAGAGTTCCAAAGGCTCATGGAAACCACAGGCTGATTGCCATGGAAGAAAGCTCACACTGTACATCACGTCTTGTAAACTGGCAATGGGAATATAAGGAAATACATATCTTGACATGTGTCAAGGGAAAACAGAGGGTATGGGAGCAGATATTTTGGGAGATGTCATGAGGAACAGGACCTATTTCAGAGTAGAATGCTAGGACGTATCACATGGATCTATCTTCAAGCTTCATTAGTTTTGCTGACCACAAAATAGCAAATTGTTTTGTACAATCCTATGGAATAAAAAGCTTACAGACCATAAAATTTCCAGGCTGTTCTAACAAGTCCCCAGACATAAAATATCACTGTAACTGTTCAAATCCATTGACTGCTTCATACTAACTCATCCTCTCTTTCTTTTACAGTGACACTATCTGACACTTTGGTGCTTTTATAGATTAGAGTCCTTTCTTCTCATCCTTTTTTATTTTTTAAAACATTTTGGCATCTAACATTTATAATTTTTTCACAGTTAAATTCCAGAAACCAATCAAAGTGACTCCCATCCTGAACAAATACTGAAGTAACATGAGAATCAGCGTTACAATGCTGTTATCAGAGCAACACTGAGGAAGGGAAAAGAGAGAGACACACATGTACTAACCAAAAATATCACCCAGAACTACAGTGACGTATGTAATCAGTCATGGTAAAATTCCTACAGCAGATTTAAAGAATTAACTTGTCTCAATTTTGTTACTGGTCCATCTACAATAAAAACAAGGAACTCTCCTCCTGTTAAGTATACTCTTGCCAGGCACTCAGAAGAAACAACTACAGCCACAAGTGCTCCCAGGCCACAGAAATCCAACTAAGTGCTGTTACTATGCAGATTTTTAAAACATTTTTTTCCTTTTTATCATCCACAGAGACAATAAGTTCTTAATTGCATCACATGCTATTGTTTAACCATCCTGTGCCAAAATATTACTAAATAAAACCAGTATTTTTGCACAGGTATTTCAAGGCAAGGACCAGGACAGAAAAACACAATATTGTGAAGTTAAGAGTCAATATATAGATTGAAGATTCTGTTCTTCTCCCACCTCAGTATTAATCACTCCCTGTAAACGCTATAAGTGCACACCAAATCTGCTGTAGCTTTGACTCTGCACTCACTCCTCTCAATTATCTTCACCTTCAAAGCCCACCTCTTCTTACTACCTTTCATTATCAAAGTCTGATGCCTCTGAAAACATGCAGCAGATTCCACTGCTCAACTTTTAAATTTTTGCAGGTTTTTTGTTTTGTTTTGTCTCTCCCACTTGAGACAATCTTCTGTCTTCATACTTTTCCGAATCTCCAGGCTTTATTAACTGATGAAGGGAAAGGCACAAACTGAGAAACCTGGGAAACCTCCTTCTAACTCCAGTACTGTTAAGATGTCACAAGATATAGGGAAAAGCACAAAGAAAAAGTGGATAATCAAAGACATTTGTAGGATAACAATACACTTAGATCCAAGGATAAATTATATTCAGATCAAAGGAATATACTAATTTCTGACCCTGGATCAGCTACATGGAAATTTTTGCATAATGCATGAACATGCACCTACACTAAACATCCTTCTGCTTCTTAGAACAACAAACTAAAAAATTTCCTGCAACACAGCTCATTTCTGGGTAAAAAATACAGTTCAAATTATTCATCTTACTTTTCATCAGCTTCATCCTATCTTTGGGGAACACAGAATCAAAAAGCAAAAGCTACAAATTAATTTAGCACATGTATTAAAATATGCCTGATAACATATTCATTTATTACTTATGCTGCCTGAAGATTCTCCAGTGCCATAAGTATCCATTTAGGGAGTCTATGTATTAGCAGATGAAAGAAACAAACAAAAAATTATAGAAAAATTTTCTGGTATTTCATAAAAGTAACATTAAGTTGCTGCATTAGCACTCATTTGTGAGCATAGGACTACACCCAAAAAAGCCAGTCTTTTTGTAATCTTCCAGATACGCTTCTACAGCAGGTTTTCCTTACCTCGAGCACTCTTCCCGTGATAAACTTCTCACAATTGTCACATCTGATACCAAACTTTGCATGATAGTCGGTTTCGCAGTATGGAACACCATCCCTAGGGAAGAACAACAGGCCATACAGAGGTTGCTTTATGTAGGCTTACAGTTTACCAGGATACACTGAAAATTTGTAATGCTTCAATGCTTCATAGGGTATCTATGTACTTTCCTGCCTCCCAAATACTCATATTTATTAATTTTGTAAAGAACTGAATAGTTAAGGCACTATTTTGTCCCTTTCAAGTCTACCATTATCCCAATTTCCTGCTTTGTTGCTGAACTCAGCCAGGACCTCTCTCCTTGCCACAACACTCAATTTCTGAGACCCTCACACCATCTGTTTAACATTAACATCTTCCACCTGTTTCCCCCTCTTTGGAAAAAATAGTTACTTCTACATATTAATCTTTCCCTCTTATCACCTAATTTGTCAAAAATATGTGCCATTTGATATAAATAATATCTAATTCTTTTTTTCTGAGATTGCACAGAGTAATTTCTCAACTATCTTGTCTGTAACCCAAGTTTTGATTAACACTGAAGTGTACTGACATTCTTTACTGGACTCGTTTAAAGACAGTGATGGATTAAGCATCTCAGGATCCTGCTATAGAAGCCAGCCATAACTATGAGAATTCAATCTGAGCAGCAGAAGAGATCTTGCAGTGCATTTGTGCATGATGTGACCAGGTATGTCATCGCCACAAGCGAGTAAGATAAATTCCAATTTAAAAATACAAAGAATAAAAACGAGGGTCTAAGTTTTTATTCTAAAATGTCAAAACCAGTACAGTTGGAATATTGCTCTGACGAGAACATGTCAATTTTAAATTTTACAGTTTTACCAAGTTTTACACATAGACCACTGAACTGATGAATGAAAAATTGCTCTAGAAGAAACTGGAAACTCTTCCCCTGTTTCAAAGTTAAACATACTTAAATATGTTTAGTTTGTTATGCTAAAACAGTCCATGATCAGACAGATTTGTTAGCAGAGGTTTAATTTTATCAGAAATTTCCCTGGAGAAATATAGAACATTATTTTATAGCATACAAGTTGGATTGCTTTGAGACTAACCTGTAAGTTATCACAATAATTAACTGAATTAATTGAAGCCAGGACGTTTCTACTCTTATTTTGTTTGGCATTTAGCCTTTTTAAGAAGAGGATTTTGTAATAACTGTATCTTTACAATTTATGGGAGTTTTACATAATAAGCAAAAACCCACTGTACCAAAACACAGCAGAGCAGCAGAACACTTGAGATAAAGCAAAACCTTATTCAAGAACACCCTTTTCATAAATATTGTTTCTTCAGCGCAAGCTGTGAAATTAAATGTTATACTTGTATTAATCTAAACCCAAAGAATTGTTGAAAGGCAGTGGGATATGGGCTCTGGAATTCCATCATCTCTGGTCACTGGCGATTGAGTTACTTTGCTGTTTAAGAAAATTTCAATGTATCAACACGCTTCTCTGAAGCACAAATTAATCCCGGGTGCCTCGGCCAGCAAAAGCCCTGTATCTCACCATCCTGATGGGAGCATTGACACGGGATTTGATCTGTGTGCGTGCTTTGGGCTGTTTCTCAGCACTGTCATCACATCCAGTCCAAATTTGACAGCACAAGGGTCTTGAGCAGCACAAAAGCACGATATGTATGTCCTTAATGAACTTTTGATGAACATTTCTGCTTATGTAAAACACATGGAAAGGACAGCATCTGCTTGTTCACATTACAACATCAAACAGAGCAAAGTTACAGATGACTAAGGGAGTGCCTATGGGGCTTTGAAACATATTCTCATCACTGCCTTTCTATAGCATAGCTGCTCTGTTAACTACCATTCAAGCTAAATGGACAAATTTAACTTTTACTTTTCTTTATTCCATTTAATACAATTCAGAAAATAATTTAGACAATAGTCTCTAGTCTTTTATATATTTCTTCAAAGCTAAAGGATATGCAAAGATAAATTAATTATTTGAGATTAAAAGAATGCTGAAAACAGGTGAAAATGCTCCTCAAACTTACTTGCTGATGTACTCTGCATTCAGTAGCTTGCCACATGTATTGCACTTAAAACAGCCCAAGTGCCAGTGTTTGTCCAAGGCAACCAAGGACTGTCCATTTTTTATTTCTGAACCACAACCCCCACAATCTGCAAGAGAAAAATTCAATATGAGTGAGTCATACACTTTAGGTGGCCATGTAACAGTTCTGGATACTGCAGCACAAGGATCCATCAGTGTCCTAGTAACAGCTCTTGGGGGCTCTAACACTGACTCCCAGCTCCTCACTGATGAATGACAAGTGCTGCTGCCCTAATAATGCCCTGACATTGCCAGCAGACATAAATAATTCAAATAAAAATGCTGATGACTTAGCTTTCGCAGGAATTTAGGCTTTAATTCATTCATACTGTGTTAGAAAGACATCGAATTTTGTTAATTAATTTTCCAAGCACTGCTAATCAGCCCAATAAAATAAATAAAAAATACCTAGGTTAAAAAAAATAATTGATTCTTCATATTAGACTTTCCCTCTCGATCTACAAGCTTTGCTTAGTATTTTAAAATTGTTTAGCAACTATTAAAAAATCCAAGCTGAAATTCTGAAGTGAAATTTTCTGTAAACAGGAAAAACACAGCAATATTTAAGAGGCATTACAAACTCCTGAGTGGTAGTGGCATTTCAATATGTGAAAGTGATGGCTGGCTATATATTTATTATTTATAGAAATACACTTACAGAAAGCTCCAAAAAGGTGCTAACAAAAATACATGCCTAACATGTCATAACTGGGTAACATAGGTTAGTCTGTGTTGGTTAAACAAGCTGTATGTGAGCCAGCTTTACTCCTCAGAAAAAGTAATTGGGAAAAAAAAAGATTCTAGGGAGTTTGGTTCCCTTTTTTTAAATGATGGATGCTTTTGGCTAAGGTAGTAGAAGCCAAATCTACACCCAGTTTCCACATAAACAGTTTCTCAGTGAATGCCCTGTTAAGAGATGTTACATAGACATGGGATTTGGATCTGATTCTCTATATCCTAAATGAACCCTCTAATATGCTGCAAAGTCCATCTCTCTTTCACTCCTGACTCTGCAGATTTCCTGTCTATGTATAATTTTCTTACTAAATGTTAAAATAGTCAGATTATGTGGAAAAGCAGGGATAGATACCAGTGGTAAACTGATTCTAGTATCAATCTCTCAGTAATCCTTCTAATCTTCCACACATCAGTCATCGTATGTGAAAAACCCCCAGTATTTTTAGGAATTCTTCAGGTATACCAAAAATTTGCTAGATAAAAGACAAACTTGAAAGACAATTATTCAGAGATGCCAGAAGAGAAAAAAACCCCAAACAAACCCACAACAATATCTTGCATATTGAAACAGATACATAAAACCATTAAAAATTTATCTAGTTATTAAGAATGAACTCCAAACCTAGGTTGTCATTAAAACATTTGAACAGTCCTCTCAAAATTTTCTGATTTAAGATTCTATTTAGTTGCTTACATGAGTCTAATGAGCCACTAAGTGCAATTG
Organism: Serilophus lunatus; assembly: GCA_013399895.1. Taxonomy (NCBI): domain Eukaryota; kingdom Metazoa; phylum Chordata; class Aves; order Passeriformes; family Eurylaimidae; genus Serilophus; species Serilophus lunatus. The sequence continues at coordinate 3,012,271 of VXBA01005293.1, read as the reverse complement.
TAAATTTTTCACTTTGAGTGCACATCAATAAAGGCTGGTTCTTATTTTCCTTCAGTGGATTTGGACTGAGTTAAGGGAGCAATAATGTGTCTAATGTTACCCTGCAGAGCACTGATATGTGGAAACTAGCCTAGAACAAAAGTGTGTACACCACAGATCAGAACATTTGAGTTTGGCTAATAAAAAAGAACATTGGGGTGGTGCCTGGATTGAGCCCCTACAGTATCTATTGTTTAACTGCAATCAGAAGTTTGTTTGTGATCTCCCCTGCCCTGGGGATTCATCTGGTGATCCAATTTAATCTCACCGGTTAAGGGTTTATTTCATAAACTGAATAACAATACCATGTGCTCAGATGCCATCCACCTTTCATCGGGCTTAGTGGGCAGAAATGTAGCTTTTTGTGAGCTACTCTTTTATTCCCAGTTGCTGTTTTCTCTGTTAAGTTCCAGATAATTACAAACAAATATTGCAGTTGCTATGACAACAGTGCCTAGGATGTGTTCTTTTCTTCCCGTCTTGGATGCAGCATCCTTTGGTGACTCAACCAATTTCAACCAGTAACTCTGCAGAACACATCCATTTGCTGCTGTATGTTGATATTTTTCCCTCTATATTCTTTCAAAATCAACACTGTAACAAGAGGTTTTCAGAGCTAATCTTTCATAAAACTAAAAAAATCAGGGAGGTAGGGGCTTTTATAATAATAAAAGGAAAAAAAGCAAGCATTTGACATTCTTAATTTTTATCAAGTGGAATGCACAAAGGAGGTCAGATCCAAAATGGGAGGATGAAAATAGAAGGACTAGTTCAGAGGAGGCAGTGATGTTGAGAGTTCAGTGAGTCCCAAGAGATGTCCTCAAAGCCTTACTAACATAAATAGGCTGATGAACAGCACACATGGTACGTATCAGTCAGTTCTGGGACAGGAATAAAACAAATGTAACAGTGGGTCAACATACTAACTGTTCCTTGAACAAGCTTGCTTGAAGTTGCATGTTTTCATGCGCTAGTACAAAGAATTGTTTAAAACATTAAGGTCTTTTCCAAGAAAGTCGCTGTTAAAACAAGGAGACATGCCATTTACTGCTTTATGTAATACATAGCATAGCTACAGCCAGCCACCATGGACTTTCAGTTCTCCAGTTCAACCAGGATGTCTCTGACAATACCACTTTATTCCTGAAGCACTGGTTTTAGCCTATGGAATAGGTGCTTGGAGAACAGCCACTATTACACATCGCTCTTTTGCTTATCACATATTAACATAATGGTTTACAGCTTCTTTAGTATTTTTTTTTGATATTTTGCTAATTTTCTGCACATTATCACTGCTCAGGCTCTTACTACCTGGTATCTTCCTCTTAATATTCTGCTAAATATACATGCATGTACCTCCATGAACTTGTGCTGCATTGCTTCCTATCGACCCATCAAAGAACTATTCCTCAAAACAAGGAGAGGTTATACCACTGCTATCCAATTTCCTGAGCCCTACAAGCTTCCCAGCTCTGGGGTCAGGTGAGAGCTACAAATCAGCATAAAACCAAGATATTCTGGCTCATAGCTGCATTGGGGAAATTTGAGTAAGGAAGAGATAAAAAAGGATATAGTCTACACAGGTAAAGGATGATATTTATCTCAGATCATGGCAACACCATGAGGCAATGTACTTGCAAGCAAGGTATGATCTTCAGTTTGCCCTTTGAGAAGTCACTCTATCTATTAGTTCATCTCCCTCAGTACCTGGTTTGAAAAGCAGAGCTGGTTAATCTCAGGTGAATTCCTTTAGAAGTCCAGACTACCATGTGGAAGGTATGATCCAAGCTTGAATCAAAACTCTAACCAATTCCACTTAAACCTATGGAAAGACTTCATCCATTTCTAGTGAGATTTAAGGCAGACATATATTTGAGGTCTAAATAAACATGCTTGAGATTTAATTTCAGAAAAAGCTAAAATTTCATTTTCCAAGGTCATGTTTTGCCCCAAAGATATGTTTCCAGTGCTGTTTCTCTCAGAGGCGAGCGGTTTGCTGAGGTTTGCAGGTACCTGTGCACTGGGGGGACTCAGTGCAGTGACCCAAGAGAGCCAAGGAAGTGCAAGGCAAGAAAAACTGTCTCTGTATGTATGAGTACAGAGAAAGTCAGTGTAAATACATTAAAGGATTCTGTATCACAGATAATCAAATGAACATGTTCTGTCAGTACTCAACCAGGCAAATAATGTCCATTAAAGTCAAAGGCACTTTTCCCATATGACAAGGATACAAACAGAGGATAGGCCATTAAAGTAAGGTTTTCAAGTGCAGTCAGTAAAGATGGCTAAGGATAATTCATTGAATAAGTGACAAGAGAAAGCACCTTACAAGAATCTCTCCCAAAAAGGAATTGGCATTAGCAAGGGAAAGTCAGCAGAACATCTCTCACTGCATTCATACAGCAGCTTTTTCTGAATAACTGTAGAAAGGAGATGGTGAAGACTTTCGTAGAGAAATGTGGGGGGAAAAAAGAAAACATAATAAAAAAGGAGAGATTTCTCCCAGTAGTGGCTGGATTCTTCATAAGAAGATTAGCAATCCACAGGGCCCTTCCTCAGTCATGCTGAATCCAGCTTGATTTGATAGCCAATAAAAATATTTCTGTCATTGCTGTTAATTGAATTGCTGATGCTGTTTAATTACATAAAGGTGATGGTGGACTTTTAAAGTGTGGCAGGACTTCATAAGCAAGACAGCAGAGGAATGGAGTTCAGAGCAACACCACCACTCCATGATTCTACTGCAAAAAAAATATGTGGTGTGTAAAGACTACATTTCTTTGACGTGCTTGTATCTTCTGCTAGTGCACAATAGTACTGAGGTCAAGATGAATGTCCCCTGGTCACATTTCATACATTTAAACCCATCCCGTGTAGTAATTAGCCATACAGTCCTGTCATGGATGTTTTCTGGAATACTTACAAATTATTAAATCTCACACTGGATTTTATTTTAGCTAGATTTGGCTGAAATCCTTAAAAATATTAATATCTATACTATGTTTTTCTACAGGTAATTTGATTTAGTTCAGTTTTAATCAAATTTTTGGAGAGGTTCTGTGTATTGTTAATCTTATAATGGCACCATCTGTGTTTCCTTTTAATATCAGACTTTTCTCGGAAAACCATCATACACTTTTTCATGTGATTACACCGTATTACATGACATTCCTTGTGTGGCATAAGCGTAGTAGTTCCGGTTACACATTTTGATGTAAAAGTTCTGGTGTAAAATTTTGTTCTTTAAACCTGTGCAGACCAAGAAGTACTGACTGAAAAGAGCAGAAATCTCTACTTACTCCGCAGGTTCTGCACAGGGAAAGAGCCAGCGCTGCTGGAAGGGGGCAGGGAGCATTTCTGGCAGATGCACTCCTTCCCGTTAAAAGTTACTCGGTCACCCGCAGGGAAAGGCAACCTACAACAGCAGAAACAAAAGCACACTTGTTACAGGCTCATGCCTTTATTGAAATTAAATATCTTTCCATTAAGGAACTGAATATGGCTCCTTTTTCTCTGCTTGTTCAGTGCTCGTTCACAGTTTTCCAGCCACATGCAGGGCTAAAGTATCAAAGGGACATATCAAACAGACAATTGCATGTGCAGATGTTACAGCTTCTTAGAAAAACAATAAATATCTAAAGATACAAAAACACAATGAGCACTCAAGTCCAAATCCTTGTGCATCTAAGAAACATAGTATCAGCCAGGGTTGATACCTAACAGGATCAGTTACAGAACGAAAATAAAATTATCATTCCAGGGAGTAAGTACAGGCAAATGTGGCTGCTTTTATGTTGTTAAAATGCTGCATGAGAATGATTACTTTTATGTATTATGAAAACAGCACTTGTTCTTCCAATTTTTACCATATCAAAGTTTTTCTCTTAATCTATGTGCTCCAAAAGCAAATGTTAGTGAATTCTCTTAGGAGAAAACATATCCCATTTATAAACCCACAGTGTCTACATTACTTTGTTTGCCCTGCTCAACAACAGCTCTCCTTACACTTAATTAAATCCTTCCTTTTCATCAATGTCCTTAAAACAAAAAGCTCAGAAACTGCTTAGGTTTTTTTCTCTAAGGGGACCAGATGGACAAATCACTTCATATGGAGTGAAGGATGGTGAGGATTTAGAAACATGTTTCACTCCACCCAAAGCTCACGTCCAACTAAATCCCAAGCAAGCTAGCAAAATATGGCTTAAGTGGGGCACAAACATAACACAGACCTTCTGCCTCATGGTGAGTTCTATGTGACCAGATTATTCATTAACATTTCATTAAAACTCTGCATGGCATTCCCCCACAAATGCTATCAAATTCATAATAATTGAGAGATTGTCTTCACTATAAAAGCTGCACAGATACTTCTTCCTAAACTTAAACTTTATTTGGCTCTCTAATCCATGTAAGAGTGAGTTATGCTATCTTTGAATTGCATTTAAAATATTATTTTATTACTTAGAAATAAAAAAAAAAGCTATGTTGTCCTTCCTTTTTATATAATGTTACTGAAATCTATTTGAAACCCGCTAAATAAGTGCTCAACACTGACATCCATTTTGGAGCATTGGTGATAATTTAAAAATCATGGATACGTGGTATTTCACTATTATTGTATTTTTGGATATTTGATAATGAATTCTGCTTTTCACCTTTTTTCCCCACCCCACTTTGTTAATGGCTTTATATTCTAAATACTTGCTACCTCCTCACTTCCTTTTTAAGGAAAAATATTTTATGGAAATAGACTTCAAAATTGTCTTGATTTTTGACATAACCAAATGCTCCATGTGTGATTCTAGTACAAACAGGCCCAATACCACATTAGTATAAATCCAGGAGTTCTAAATTTCCACCTGTTTAGGAGAGGATTTTCTACCATGAATTTTACTCAATAACATAACTAGAAGAGAATGCTGTCTGTAGCATGGCAGACAGGATGTGATGCAACTGAACTTCACTACTCAATTTTGTCCTGTCTTGCAGCAATCCAGTAGCAGTAAGCTTCTGTGATATGAAAAAAAAATTCCTTTAGATCAGAACTGTTGTTTGCAACAGATTCTTTAAGTCAGAGAGACTTCTACTATACAATAAAAGTGTTTCATGAACATTACAGAAAAGTTGAGGCTTGAAAGGACATCTGGAGATTATCTAGTCCAACCCAAAGTTTATTCAAATGAATATACATATATTTTAATAAAAATTAGTACAAGTGATACATTTCCATATAGATAATATAATGACTAATTACCAAAAACTGTCTCAAAAATGGAGTGATATATTTCAAATGCTGTTCCAGTTTTCTACTGCCAACATGAAAGAAATCACTTAATCAGGTTTTCATTTTAACAAAACATTACAAAATCGAGTCTAGAATTTAGCACAATTAATTGACTTGGAAAGGCACAAGCCAAGGTATGGCAACTGTTCCAGAACTGAGATAAGAACTTGCAATCTCTCTCCTACATGTTTTTAGTATGACATTTAATCTTGATTTACTGATACCTAGACTTAACATAGCCTGCTCTAAATTAACCCCCCACAAAACCAGTAATCTTCTCTATTCACACAATCACACAAGTACACTCACTGCATAAAACTACTCTGCCATTTTTAATTCTTATGCACAGCTGCATGCCCTGGGCAGGATATATGCCACAGTCTTTATGGGGACCAAGACTGGGACCCAGCTAATGACCAAGCTGGCTCATTGGCTCTCATGAGATGTCTCAGTAAAAGAGAAGGCTTTGCACCATTAATAATCCTAGGGATAGTGATGTACGGGGAGCTGTGAGCAATTCACTGCTCTCAAGAATGGTCATGACTGTTTTCCCTTCTGTCTAGTATTGTAAAAGCAGTACACAGGGGTAAGGTTAATGTATCTTATTGACTCAACGATATAATTAATAAAAATCCAGCTGAACTTCCAGCTAAACTCAGAAGCCCATCTCAGACAGACCATGAAGCAAGTAAACTAGAAACAGGGACTGACCACTTTGAACTGGCTCATCTTCATTAAGCAATTAGACAATCTAAAAGAAAATAAGATACAACTAGAAAAGAAAAATAGGATAATTGTTCTCCTATGGCAAAAGACAGAACCAGGTAGATGACCCCACAAACATGACAAAACTCACAGGCACCACAGCATGTCACAGAGTCTCCTCAGATGGAAGGGCATGTGAGGACTTTCCTAGCCCATAAACATATCATACTTGGTTTATTTCCTAAGGGTTTAGTAGCTAATCACAATGTTCTTCCATTCCAATGCAAGAGGGCAACAAGTTAAATTCCTGATTGTTTTCCAATTCTGCAAGATACCTTGCTCTAAAACAACCCATGAGAAATTTTCCTTGGAAATTGTCCACCCAAAGGTACAGACAGACGTTTTCTTCCCTCACAGGTCTTCTAAACTCATAAATAAGCATCAGACCTTACTTCACAGTCTTTTTCACTGAGAACTCAGAATTCATATCCAACACATTTGTCAGTATTTCTGTAGCAGCTGACCTCTCCCTTTCACAAGCATCTCTGCTTGAGAATTTCAGTGCCAGTACGAGTGAAGGCACAACAGAAGGTGGTAACAGTCAATTAACAAGGTTTCAGTTTCTGAGCTCTTTAACTTGTGAGCTAGATATATATATAGAATTGTAGGTTAAGAGCAGTGTATCTGCCTTCAAATACAATGATATCTCACCACCAGATACCCACTGAACAGTGCTATGTACTGCTGAAACCAGGACAGGGTTTTAATTAGCTACTTATCCTTTAATAAATATTCAGTGAGATGTTCACAGTTGGATGATCTATTTTTAAAATGAGAATTAAGAGCGTCTTTAAAGCAGCTCTCTGAAATGGCTTGTAGAATTTTAATATAGCTGTGAGTCATTTCCTAATGAATTTTGCTTTATCCCCCTGTCTACAATATTTGTAAATCCAGAAAAAAAACCTGGAGATCACCAACAAAATTATACCATAAAACATCAAACCACCATCCACCTAATCCAGAGTAACGGCGTGCTAACATCGAAAGGTCAAGTTCTGATCTTATCGTTCGCTGCACCATTCCTCAGTCTATGCTGCTGTGGGCAAGTCATTCAGGCTTTCTGAGACAAAAGAAAACATTTAATTTTTTTTTCAGAGCAGACAGATGGCCTTGTACTCCTTAAATTGCTAATCTGACTCTGTGGCTGAACAGTCAAATAAATTTGATATACAAAAATTAACAAAAGCATATAATCAGGGCTGTGGGGCGAGCAAAGCTATTCATTTCAGTACCTGACTGCAGTTACACTAGGTCAGGTGTAATGTCAGACTGCAACCTAAGGACCAACAGGATCAAATTCTGCTTCAACTTGTACTTAGTACAATCACATCCCTCAAAGTTGCTCCATGGGGATGAATTTGACCCAGGGGGTCAAAACTGATACAAAATGGATATTATGTGCTATCTGCTGTCTACATGAATTTCAACAAGGGCAAATGCTAAGTCCTCCTACCAGGGAGAACAACCTCATGCATCAGTGCACCACCTGGGTCAATCACCTGAAAAGCAAAAAAAGATGGAGGGTCCTGGTGGACACCATGAGTCAGTGTCCCCACAGCAAAGATGACCCACCACATCCCAAGATGCTTTAATGTAGCCAGCAGGTCCACGGATGGGATGTTCCCTTCTATTCATTCAAGAGACCACAGAAGATACCATCTTGCACTCCCTGGGACAAGATTTCTTGGAGGAAGATGAGAGGAGGTGGCTACATCCAGAGCTGCAGCACAGGACACAGGGGCAGGGGCTGCAGCAGATGTACGTATTCAGCCTAAAAATGCTCAGGGGAGATCTTATTGCTGTGTAAAACGACCTGATGATGTGTATGTGAGAAGAGCATGGCTCCACTTTCAAAGGCACAGAGTGAAAGGACAAGAGGCAGCAGACAAATGCTAATCATGAGAAATGTCATCACAATATAAGGAAAGAAAACTTACCATTAGCTTGTTCAATGCTGGAACACACTGTTCAGAGAGGGCATTGGATCTCCATCCTTAGAAATATGGTAAATGAATGCCACCAGCAGTCTGCTGTAACTGGACTTGCTTTGATCCAGGGGCTGCATCACAGGACCCCGACAGATCCCTTCCATCTAACATTACTCTAGGACTTACAGGTATGCTCCACATAGAATCACAGAATCCCAGAATCATTAAGGTCGGAAAAGACCTCCATGATCATCAAGACCACTCTTTGACCAATTGCCACCACGCCCACTAAACCACATTGCATAGTCCCGTGTCTGCTTGGTTTGTGAATGCTCCCAGGGATGGTGACTCTACCATTTCCTTGAGAAGCCTGTTCCAATGCTTAACCACACTTTCAGTGAAGAAATTTTTCCTAATATTCAACCTGAATAGCAACTTAAAGACATTTCCTCTTGTCCTATCACTAGTTACCTGGGAGAAGAGGCTGACCCCCACCTCACTACAACCTCCTGTCAGGTAGTTGTAAAGCAATAATGTCTCCTCTGAGCCTTCTGTTCTCCAGACTAAACAGTTGCTCCTCATAGGACTCATGTTCCGGACCCTTCCCCTGAAGAGCAGCAGACCTTAGACCTGAAGAGAAGCACATCAATCCTTTGTTCAGGAAGAACCATATATTTATAAATATATTTGGTTTAGACTCGAAATTCCAAGAACACTCAGTCTGATGTCAAAATCTTGCTCTCAACATCCAGATGAGGTGCTTTAAGAAGCACCCGGTACTGCTTAAGTGGGAACAAAACACTTTCCAAATTCAGCATCACTAAAAAAAGTTAGCAATTAAAAAGGTTTAGCATATTCAAAAAATCTGACATCATTGCTATGTTTTAGAATGAATTTGAATTTCTAATTTTCAGTATTATCTCAGTTTCCTAAGATATACATACACAAAAGATCTCAGCTTCTCTCTAGAAATAGTAGTGTTATATGTAGGACTACAAAATCCTTTCATGAAAAAAAAAGATATCAGCTTTTTGAATCTTTATATTCAACTGCCTGGCCACAGTGAATTACCTTTTTGAAGATAATAAAAATACAAATGGGTTGAGAGAGGTTTTAAACATGAGTTTGGCACAAAGCCCCTGGAAGAGTATGTAGCTGCCTCTTGCCCCTTCACACACGATTCACCTCTACATGGCACATATCCAGTTTCTGTCAATTTGCTGTTTCAAGAGAAAACTCCCTAAAGTCAGAAAAACATATCACTTAGATATCCAAATTCTGTAAAGCAAACACAAGCCTGTTTCCTTATTAAAGATCCCAGGATGTATGTGCTAATCTATTCCCCAGCCAGAGAAAAGTTGTCCTTCTCTCTTTATCACTTACATCTCACTATTTTTTCCAACTTTTAATTATAAGAATCCTGAAACTAAACAGCTATTATACACACTCCTACAACTGGGTACATAAACACCCCCTCCAAACTTGTTAATTATATTAACCCATAAAACCAAATCCCAGTTCATTACCAAATGAACATATGGTCCATTAGTAACATTGAAATCATAGTCTATGTACATTACAACATTATACAGAACATACATCTTATAGATATGAAATAAACCTATATAAAGTACTAACACACTAAAACTTCTCCCGAAAATTCCATTTTCTGAAGTATTATCACAGGTATGACAACCAATTTCTTTTTGAAAGACTCAGTGTCATGCCCTTTCCCAGCCTATGTAAGAGCCATGCTGGCCTGTGTCTCTAACAGCTACGTAAGAAGTAAGTGCATAATTTCAATAAAACTCAGCTCCCACTGCTACAGTCAGCCTCAATTTTCTTCCTCTTTCTATTTCACTTTTACAAACATGTGAAACTTTTGGAAGCAATGTCTTTGGCAACCCTCCAGAGGACACAGTCCCTTCCAGTTAATGAAGCTTTGAGAATAAGATTGCTCACCCACTTCCTGGGAATTCACAGTAAGTATTTAATCTCCAACAGTTTTCAATGTATGTTGTTATTCTTCCACTCATTCCTAGTTTTAGGCGTTATCATTGCAAAACACAACAGTTTCACTAGACTATGAACAGCACTGGAAGAAGGGATTAAGCCCTCAATTTTTACGCCAGCACAGCAAACATGCAATTAAAACCTGAATTTTTTTAAGATCCACCTGGTCAACACAAGATAGAGAAACGATCAAACAGGAGGGCACATTATACTGTATTTTTAAGTTTTTCACTGAATACTATATCATTTTCTTAAGACTTTGACTTGTGGCAGCCCTAGGCAAAAGCATCTGATCCCAGAGGATGCCCAGGGATGAGCTGGGTTTCTGACACACTACCTTTTTCACAGAGAAGGGCAGCAGTTTATGAATGCAGTGCAGAGGGTACCATGCAATACAGCTCTTCTCTGTGACACTGAGCCATGTGGCATCCAACAGTAGTAATATAAGGAGCTCCAGGAGACAACTTGGCTTGGATTACTGACTTTTTCTCACTGCTCCAGCTATCTAAATTTTGTCTCTGATGCTATCATCTGAAGCAATATACACCTCCCACTTGTTTCTATTCAAATTTTGTCTTCTCTGAAAGTAAGAAAAAAAGAGTTGCTACTGTCACTGGTTTACTATTCAATGTAAAAACAGTTTAGAAGTGTTACTTCAGCAGTTACAGAAATGCATGTTGTAGAAGTGTTCGTTTAAAGCTTTTAACAATCCTGCAACATTCCGGAGTCACATCTCATGAGGATAAAGTGCATTCTGCTGCTAGTGTTTTCATGCTGAATCTGGTAAAGAGCCTGGTTGGGTTTCCATGACAGCAGGATCAGCCCCAGTCACCACCTCTCAAGTTCATACCATTCTGGAAGTCAGATTTCTAACACAGCACTCGCATTAAAGTCTGGCTGTAAACGGCAATGACAGATGCATCATCCGACACCTGCTTCGGACACTGTGCTTTGGCCCAGGACTTAAGGTTTATGCCTGTCTATCAGAAATGAGGACACAAATGGTTCTCCTGACTCTTCTTGCCCAAGAAAATGCCAAGGGAGAGGGCTTTACATTCCTGTATGCAAAATCAAAAGGGTCTATTTTTTTCATTTTAATATTACTTTTTTTTTTAAACAAACAAGTTCTTTTTGAACTTAAACCACATGTATTTATAGTCTACCCACCTTATTTTTACTAAGGACATCACTTAATATAATAAAGGCTGGTGATACTTACATAGGACACTCTTTCCCACAAAAAACGTGAGTTATGTCTGGCTTGCAATGACCTGGGCAATTGAAGCAGTGCTGATTTAAAGCATATAAACAGGTGACAGGACTATGCTGTTGCTCTGCACCACAAATCAGTGTTACAACTCCCTCTCGGAGAAACTAATTGAATCCTACTAGTCAGCAGAGCATTAGCTAGACCTGATGATGACAATATGAATTTGTGTGTCCTTCTAGGAAAGCAGCAGAAACAAATCTGGGTCTCTCCTACTGAAGTTTTCAATAGCAACAATCAGAAACAGTGAAACAGCATTTAATCCAACTATTCAGATATCCAGAACGTTAGGCAATATCTCTGATGTTCTTTTTATACGAGATATTATATCAGGAAATTAATTTCTATAAAGCTTTATTACATCTTCACCACACATGATATTTGTAGCTTGAATTTCACAGTACTGCAATTCAGCTAACCTGAATTCTTAGATACTTTAAAATAAATAGTTTAGTCATCAAGAACGCTGGCTGCAAATTTTCAGGGAGATAAGACAAATTGTACCCCCAAGCTCCAAACCATCAGCTGAAGGAATGATTTAAATACAGCAGGAGTTGGTGACCCAATGGCCTGACTGAAACCTAAGTTAGGCAGTGAGTTGCTAAGTACAGTAACATACAGGTAAATAATTTATGCCTGAAAGCTAAAATCTTAGGGTGTGGCTGAGGATACAAGCACATTTAGCAAGAAAAATGGAATCCATCAGCTTTTTGATTTCTCTTACATGAAGAAGTACCTCACTTTAAAAGAGATTCTGGGGCTAAGAACAAGGATACCAAGGATTAGCTGTGCTCATGTGTAGAAGGGCTGTAATACTCCCAGTCTGCAGGACAAGGGCACTTGCAGCCAGATCTTACTCATGAAACCCATCTGAAATAATTTTTCCTCCTATTAAAAACATTTTAGTCTTTTTTGTTATCTTCACTCTTCACATTTGTTTAAAGTATCCAAAAGGAAAAAACGTCCTATTAAACATAGCAGAACTTAGACAGAATATAATGTAATAAAGAGTTGTCCACCTCAAGAGTCTCCCCCTTAGCATGGCAAATCAAGATCCTGCCATGAGCCACAGCTGTTCTGGAATGTGAAGTCCGGCTTCTAGATCAGCACAGAAGGGTGTCTGATTTCAGCAGCCCCACGGGTTGTGCAGGGAGAGGTGGCAGATGGACACAACAACATGGACACGCTGGTTTTGGACTGCACAGTCACATGCCTGAGACACCAGCATATACAACACTTACTGCATGGTGCATCAGGGCCTTGCTGTGCTTTCCCCCTTGACAGTGGGGTTACTTTTCTTATACTTCTAAAGGCTTAAATGTAGCCAGAGTAATTATTGTAGCATTTCCGTTTGCTCCAAACCGCTGTAACAGTGCATTTCCTGAAGGTTTAATGTACTTCAAGCTTCTTCCTGAAGTCTTCAGTATTTTTTTGTGTGCTATTTCCACACAGGAGAATGAAAATCAAGTCAAATGGACACCGATTGCTTGTACTACTGAGTCTGGGACCCATGGGGGAAATAATCCCACTGAACTACACTGGCATTCAGTGGGGAGGAAGCTTGTGTGCTGTGTCATTTATCACACTCAGAGCCAATGGAGACACTCGGCGAAATCCAACATGTGTTTATGAGTCTAGGACCTTTCTGTCCTATATTAAATAGCTATTGAAGTTTCTGGGAAGAAGCACTGTGAAACTTCAGTTTATATCTATTAATACAGGATCCAGCTGGCTCACTGAAGACTCAGCCACTGGCACTGGAATCCTTTGTCACTTTAGTCAACAAATGACACAACAGCAGACACCAGAGAAATAAAGCAACATTTGGGGCAAAAGGTCTGACATTAGAGGTAGCGGCAGTTTCTAAAGTACTTTGTAAATCTCACACATAAAAAAAAAAAAAAAGGGAAAAAAGGGAGGTACTCAAAGTCTGAAGATCTTTTTTTCTTTAATTCTGCCCTGGTTTTTTAAGGAGTGGATAACAGAAAACCGAACTTTCTTTTCTCTCCATCTCCTCCCAAATTTAGACTACAGGTTTGAACGCCTGGCATCAGTATTTCAAAATCTACTTTTTAAATAGAACACAACTTCACATAGAAAACATACCTGCAGACAGCACACACAAAACAGTCTGGGTGATAGGTTTTGCCCAGTGCAGAGACCACTTCTCCCTCAATGAATTCATCACAACTGAAGCACCGTGTGCCATAGAGTCTCTGGTAGTCCAAAGTACAGATGTAGTCTCCCTGTCTCACAAAAAATCCTCCTTGAGCCAGGTCACATCCACAAGCTGCAGAAAGAGAAAATGCAGACTCAGAAGGCTGAAAAAGCAAAGCTCACGCTCTAAGACGATGCTGATTTTTTTACCTATGATCTATCCGGCTCCTAAAAGAGCACTTAAACACTTTAATATATGAGCTTACACTCAGAGAACAGCTGTGCATCTGAAAAACAGTACTTTTATAGCAAATTACATCAGTCACATATTTTGAACACTAATAGTCTGCATTTATTTCACATAAAAATATTAACTTCAGTGTAGTGACTGCAGGCACAAAAATGTCTGTAGGAGTTGAACTCAGGGTTAGCATATACAACACCCAACATATTCAACAGGTTAAAGAACATATACAAAGGATATAAACCTTCAAAATCTAAAGCACCAGTGTGACAAGGAACATCTCTGACAGATTACAAGTGTTCGATAGTCCCCTCTAAATACAGGGTCTGATGTGCATGGCAACTACTGTAATCTTCCACAAGTTTTAAAGATCCCTTTGTTTTTAAATCAGATCTTGCATTTACCTAATAAATATCACTCACCAAAGACGAATTGGAGGCACCTCTAGAACTGTCTGCTCCTAGCAAAAGTAGATTTTTAACCCTACTTGTCAATTTCTATTTTTTAAGCTAAATCTGTAGGTAGGAAGGAGTTAATGATGATCAAAGGCATGTGAGACTGTTCAAGGTCTTTCTCCACTGCACCAGGGATGAAGCTAGGCCGGTATTTTAAAAACATGTAAGATGGGAAAGAAGAGACACAATAGTCTGCTGAAGTCATAATAGAAGTAGACAGCAGAGATGTAGAAGATGATCCTCATCCATATTGACCAGGATCTTTAAAATCAGACTCAATTCGATTTATAAGGAGAACAGGACTTCAAAATGGTGATTCTGCTGCTGTGCTGGCTACTACTTTGCTCAAAGTCACAGCGTCATCCTTGTTACTACTTACTCCTGCTCCTGAGGATGTTCATGTAGGAATGTGTTTCCATCAGCAAATGGTGCTTCCAGTGAAATGACGCTGAACAGAAATGCAGCAGTGTCACTACTCACATACAGCACACAGAACAAGAGTGGGAATATTTCTTATCAAATTTAGGTTGTGTGTACAAAAAAATGCAGTGTTGCTCAGTGCCTTGGTCCTAAAATAGCAGAAGTACCCATACTTTTAAAGTTCAATGCTGAGATTTCTGCTTAGGTGCCTAATAGAGTCCACAGGCACTTCGGTTTTTAAACCCGCCAATACCCACCAAAGCTCTTGCAATGTCAAGATCAGTCGTCTTGCACTTAACTATTAGAAATGAGTCCAGCAGGAATGCTTAAAGCACAAAATAACACACACAGCACAGAAATCTCAAGAAAGCATAGCATTCTGAATATATTCTGAGCACGTTCAAAAACACATCAAATCATCCATCCTTTTTTTTATCCTCTTTCTTAACCGTTGCACAGGAGGCCTGGGCTCAAGGTCCTATTTAATCCCTGAGTGGGCATTTAAGTCCTCATCATTCTCCCTGGAGATGGCCCCAACCACTAAATGACAGAAAACAACAGCATGCTAAAACTGTATTAGTGCATGGTCACGAACTGAAGAACTATGGGTTAAGTAACCTTTCTTGTAAATCAAAACAATTCTAATTATATTGCATGTGCCATGGACAACAATCATGAATTAGATGATTTATCTTGCAATACATTGCTCATGTCTTTTATCTCACAGGCTTTACATATTTGCTTTAACATTTTTCTTTCTCACTCTTGCCCTAATTTTTACTAAGGATGTGTTTTTCAAAAATCCAGCATGACTTGCTGAATATCATGAGTTTCTTTCAGCCTATATATTTCACCTAGTTACATACTGGTGTGACAGAAGCCCAGATCAACTATGGATTTAAGATAATGCTGAAGAGC
The DNA here is from genome assembly GCA_013399895.1 of Serilophus lunatus. NCBI lineage: Eukaryota > Metazoa > Chordata > Aves > Passeriformes > Eurylaimidae > Serilophus > Serilophus lunatus. Next base: position 2,996,781 of record VXBA01005293.1, on the reverse strand, counting down.
ATGCTGAGGTGATACTAATGGTGCTCTAGAGCAGTTCTAAATTATGTCATACAGTGTTTAAACTTGCAGAGTGCATCATAAGAGAAAAAAGTTAAAGGACATAATTGGTTTTCTGAAGTCAGAAAGAAAAGGTTAGGCCCCTATATATGTTTCTTTATGCCTGTAGTGACACACCTTACTGCAGTGGACCTGAACAAAGGCACCAAGAACCACTTTAAGCTACAGAGCAGCTGTAGCACTGATCAACACATTTTGTTCTGCACCATTCCAGAGGGACTCAGAGCTGGGCTTCCATAAGAAGAGGAAGACGAATTGAAAGCATACCCACAAATTATCTGCCACTGCCCCACTGTGCATTTTTACAGCTGTTCATCAGCTAAAATGAGCAGTAGGCACAAAGAAATCTGTATGTTTTTACTCCTGATATGGGTCCTAAATGGAAACCAGGAAGGCTCTGTATCACTGCTGCTAATAGGGCCCCAATGTGGTGCTTGGAGGCAGGTGGGATCAGGAACAGTTCTGCCACTGACATCTGGTGACACTTTGTCTCACCCTGGAGGTATTTGCCTTTCTCTGTGCTGTCACTAAGGTTACAACTATTGCAAAGTCGTGTATTACTCCAAAGCAGTTTGCATTAATACATTTAATCCTGGCTTCTCAGAAACCCTGCAATGAAAATGCTAATCCCCAAAGAGAGACAGAAAAACAAGTTATTGGGACTTCAAAATAAAAGCTGAGTTTGGCATCCTCCCATCAGCCCCTTTCTGCATTACCATCCCTTCAGCCTCCCCTATATGCAAAGAGCAGCTGAATTCACTAAGGAAGCACACAAATTCCTCCAGTCACTTGAACAGCAGAATCCTAGAATCCTAGGATGGTTTTTGTTGGAAGGGACCTTAAAGATCGTCTGTTTCCAACTCCTCTGCCATGGGGTGGGACACCTCCACTAGACCAGGCTGTTCAAAGTCCCATCCAACCTGGCTTTGCATACTGCCAGTGATGGGGCATCCATACCTTTTCTTGGCAACCTGTACTAGTATCTCACCATCCCCTCAGTAAAGAATTTCTTCCCAATATCCATGCAAAAACACTAGGTATATTGTAAAATATTTCTTTAGGGAAAAAAGCTGCGATGCAAAGATTTCAAACAGACACAGTCATCACACAAGTCTCTATCCATATCAGTGATATCAATTTTGATACACGTTTTCAGTGTTTCAGCATTACAAAAGGTTTCAAAAATCATTGGTATCTAACTCTGATGCCAACTTAGACTTTCTAATCTCAATTCTTGTAAATTGCCATTAATTCTTCTAGACTTTCCTCCAAACTGATTAATCATAAGTGAAACTTATAAAAAAAGAAAGTCCATTAATGCAGTTTTTGGCTCAGAAAACTGAGCAGGGTGAACTTTTGGCCCTTTCTTTCCATCTTGTTTTGGGACACACCCATAAAGACCACATGTGACAATTCATGCAGATATAACCCTCTGCAAAGTCTTCGTATTTGTGCACAAATGAAGGAAAATCTAGCTCCTAAGTGAAACTGGAGCACAGGAGGGAACCTTCATGGTTATACTATTCCTCTTACCAACTGACTCTGTATGATGAGGGAAAGTCGCAGCTTTCTCACAAGCCAAACACTCCTCCTCTGCTCTTTACACCTCATTCCACTGCCAGCTATGCTCCACCAGCCATAACTGAAGTCACAAACCCTTGTGTGCTCCTGCACTCTTTGAATCATCTTATCCAATTTAACTTGACACCCAGCTGACCAGAGAAGAACACAGAAATTCTATTTAAACAGTGGCTTGCATATTAAAGTAGTCATGGTTTAAAGCTGAGAATAGTAGCTTTAAAAAGAGACCCACTAGTCATCCCTCAGGCGAGATGCTGTGCTCCTTGCTTGCTACTTAATGTGGACAGAGGCACTGCCCATCCAAGATGATCCCACACACATCCAGAGACAAGAAACCAAGGAAAGGAAAGCTGGAGGAAGTCTAGGGAGAATGTTTGAAGGCAACTACCAGATCTTACTCTCCTAGGACAGGAAATCAGTGTTATCTCACAAATCCACTCCTACCCAGCACTTGTCATCCAAAATGAGTATCTGGGGGTAGGGTTATTTATAACCTAGAAAGAATTTTCAACAATTTCTAGCATTCATCTTGGTGAAACAAGAAAAGCACTGCAAACATAGCACTTATGCTAATGAAGAGACTAACAAAGTAACTCAGCTGCTTGTCTTGGCATTGTATACCAAGGCAAAGCCTTATCTTGAACAGTTAAAAGCTTTAGGAGTAATTTTTAAGTAGTGAATAAATATGTGTTTGTCTGTTCTTATGGTATTTAGCATCAAGCCAATACCTGGATGTGCAATGGGGTTTCAGATGGGCAACATCCACACCATTTTTCAGGAGGGTATCCCAGCATGGTTTCTCTGACAACTGGATAATTCCAATTCCACTCTTCAACATGATGTCAGCTACCTGACACTAAAATACTTCATATACAGATCTGAGGGGTTCTGCTACTGGTTTAGAAACAGACTACGTTTATCTCTAGCACAGCGACAGATGTGTTACGTAAGTGCTGCTGTCTGTAATCGCACCTGAAGCACTGTCATTTATAGCAGCGTGATTTCACAATCAAACTCCATAATTCCAAGTCCATTACTTGTGGGTGAACAGTTGGTCATCAGTCAGCAATGCGCATTTGTAGCGCAGAAAGCCAACTGAATCCTGAGCTGCACCAAAAGCAGCATGGCCACCAGGGAAAGGGAGGTGATTCTGCCCCGCTGCTCCACTGCTGTGAGACCCCACCTGCTATGCTGTGTGTCCAGTTTTGAGGCACTCAAACAGAAAAGTCATGGACCTGTTAGAGCAGTTCTAGAGTAGGGTCACAGAGCAGGCTGGAGCACCTCTCCTACTAAAACAGGCTGGAGTTTGTTCAAGCTTGGAGAAGAGAAGGCTCTGGGAAGACCTTACAGCAGCCTTTCAGTGCATGAAGAAAGATGGGGACAAGCACTTTAATGGGGCCTGTTGCAATAGGACAAGGAGCAATAATTTTAAACTAAAAGAGAGGCAATTTAGACAGGATATACAGAAGAAAATTTCTACTGCAAGGGTGGAGAAACACTGGAACAGGTTGTCCAGAGAGGTGGTGGATGCCCCATCCCTGGAAACACTTAAGGTCAGGTTTGATGAGGCCCCAAACAACATGATGTAGTTAAAGACATTTCTGCTCACTGTAGGGGGGCTGGACTAGATGACCTCTGAATGTCCCTTCAAACCTAAACTATTCTGATTGTATGAAAATAAATAGTAGCAAATCGATTAATCAATCTACTTAAAGCATGTTGCTATTGCGCTGAGGTATGCCATCAGGAGCGGCACATACTGTACAAATATAAAATGCATCTATGTGCTAGCAAATGAGCTTACTGAGAGTATGATAGTTCTTTCTGGCTGCATGCTGGGCCCAAAAATCAGCTGTGTCCTCAGATGACTGGAGTATACTATGCTCAGCTATAGCAGCAGCATGCACCAGAGGTCTTGTCATTCAAACAGTGCTGTTTTGCTTTCAGCCTGCCAGACAATCAATCGAGTTGCTTATATGCGACTGCATGTATCAAGTCTGTATTTTCCCTCCCATTCACTGCCTGATGTAAGCAAGCAGATGTGAATCTAACCAACAGAGGAGAGGTAAAGACCCTAAAAACAAAAACAGTAACAAAGACCAATCCATAACATCATTAGAAAGAAAACAAGAAAAAGACTTCTACTTGCTCAAAACTAAATAAAAGTTTTCTTTCTCAGCACTGTGGCTTTATGTCCATTTCTGGTATTTTCCTCCTTCCATGAGATGGGTGCTGGTGGCTGACTAAGATCCCAAGAACGGCATGGAGTACGCTGCTGATACTATTCTCTTTTGGCAGCTAAATTATATGTCTTCATATGCCATTGATTCTCCAAAACTCCATGATTATATGTGGAACATTTCTCCTGGCCACTATACTTATGAGAAGGAATAGCAACCACCTGGCAAACATCCACCACTACAGCTCTGACTTAAATTCAAACTGAACTGCAATTAATCTGAAGCAGTCTAAGCTCGTTTCCAGAAGATGACTGAGATGACTGACTGTGACACTCCTGTTGTGTGGTCTGCTGCTGTAAGTCCAGATAAGCTTTTCACAAAGCTTTTGTGGAAGTCTTTCCCAGCTCAAAATTTGCTAGCCATGCAAAATCTGCAGGGGAATATCATCTCAATCATTCGCTTAGTCAATTTACACCTGAAACTTCTGTCTATAGATGAGGCAGCAATAAGACAGAAAGAACCTTGGAGTGGTATATAAACCATATAATCCAATCACTTTTCCTAGGCAGGAGTGATCAAATAAAATCTTTCCAAATAGATGTCTGTGAAGTCAAAAATATTCAAGCCTGTCAGTCACTGGCAGTGTGTCAGCAATAGTATCTCAAATACCAGCTACAATCTCGAGGACTTGAATGCTACCTCATTTTGTTAATATTCAGGTAAACAAAAGCAACATGCAGCCCCAAAAAAGTCTTTGACAGACTTCCTGGCCCTTTTCCCAGCTCCCTGCCAGGAAGTGCAGGAAGGCAGACGGGTCTGAAGGAAGAAAACCAGCAACCTTCTAGAGTGGAAAAGATACAGAATCCTGTGGAGATGTATCATATCCATCCTGCAACACTTCACCACGCACATGAAGCACCGATAAAACTATAAAGGATACAGTGTACAGTGCATCCACACAAGCTCCCAAGATACACTGGCTATGATGCTCAAAAATTCATTTGTTGAGTACACACTTCACTGCAGGAAAATCTTTAGAGATTCAGAATGTTCTTATGAGATTGACAAAACACTACAGACTCAGGTGTACTAATTAAAATGAAGGAGAGTTTGGTTTCCTGTGCACTATGTAACTTTACTCCAATAATAAACAGACATCACATACAGAGTAGTTTTCGCACTAGAAAGTATATTTTCCCTTTCCATTTTTCTTCTGGAGAGCAGAGCTTCCAAATAGCTTAAAGACAGTGCTACTGCCCTACAAAAGCTCTCCTACAGTCTTTAAGGTGAGTGAGATCCTGAAAGCATTATGTATATGGCTGTCTCGAGCTACCAAAATAATCTGCAGGAAAATTGGAAAATTCATTTAATCTATGCTGATTTCTTGTTTTAAAGACTCAGTCTGGTTATTTAAAATTTACAAGCATGCTAAAGCAATTTAAGAAACCTAATAGCATCTTAAGTTTTTATGATAAAATACTGCTGTCACTTGCCAGACTAATTAAAACAGTTTTAGTTTTTAAAACCAAATTGAAAAAAACCCAACGTGTAAACCAACAACAAACATTTTCCGATTTTTTTTAACAGTGCTTTGGGTGCCAATTACAGGTTTGCAAATTAAGTGCCTACTCTGACTACGCACAGATATGGCAGATGGTCTTGTGTTAATGAATTGCACAAAGTGGGAGGTGGAATGACACCCCTGTGGCAGTGATGAATTTTATGCAACAACTCTCTCTGGGTCTCCATGCAGGCATCGCATCACCTTAGTGCACTGAAATGCCCGGTAACTACTCCAGTGTAGTGGCTGTGCCCCTGCTGTGTCCTCATGTGAAAGAGCATGACCTAGACAGCAAGTACCCTGCATAAAGGCATCCTTGCACTGACATTTTTTTTTGTGGTGTGAAAAACCCTAAACCAAGAAAAGAACTCAAGTTACAAAAAAAGAAACAAAAATAAGCTAACATGATTTTGGTAAGACGGCCTTAGACCTACTATGATCTCCAACCTTGCCTGGTGAGTGTTGCATTAGAAGCACAGTTTTTCCTATTTTGCTGACTTAATATGATCTGGGATTGCAAATTCCTGAAGGATTCTTGAAGCACTGGACATGTTGTTGAGTGTGCCCGGTAAATAAAAGCCCTTACACTAACTCTCAATGCCCAAGATACCACAGATGCCATCAACTGCTACTGCCTGGACAAAATTTGGGACTTGGAAATCTTAGGAATGAGCTTCCCGCAAATGACTCCCATTCCGAAATGTGAGACCCTGTAGCTATGTTCAAATGTGAGTCCCTCAGATTACTCAGTGTAGCCTTAAACATATTTATATCCTAGGAGATGTAACAAACAAATCCCTCCTATTACCAAGTTACTTGATATTTTTAGTATTTTCACCAAATATTCTGTCTTAGCCTTTCCCATTAATATGGCTTCTCAATAAATTATATTAAACTATATAAATTATATTAACTGGGTTCGGTTGTACATTCTACTGACAAAACGGTATAGAAGGGATATCCAGACAGGGGCTTTTCCACAGTTGCCAGGACACTGCAGTGCCACAAGAATCAGAAGCACAGACTTACAGAACCACTTCAAGCTAAAAATGTGACTTGTTCTAACAGGTTAATTAAACAAATAAATTGTTATTAATGGGGGTAAAGTATACCTGAAACTGTTAGCTGTGTCAGCATGGAAGACTGCATAGGCTGCATTCATAGCAAGACAGCAGCAACACAGGGAATTTTGATTAGGGATAAAACAAGACACATGCACAATGAAGCTGATAAAGCACAAAGACCATGTTTTTACATCTATGGCTCAGACTGGAAGCTTACTTCTGTTCAGACAAACCAGTAAAGGACAAATATATGAGTTCAGGTTCTTCTCACATATGAGGAATCTTGTACAAAGAACAAATTTTAGCAAGATGATAGGGATTTTCCTATTTAACTCTGGTGGAGGCTGCAGGATTTTTGCAAGCAAATAGATTTGCAAATGCACTATGGATTGTCCATTATTTGGTATGATGGAATGACTATATAAAATACTGCAAAGCATTTTACTGTGCTTTTCCATTTTAAATAAAGCTATTGTAATTAAATTATCCAGACCCCCTAGAAACACTGGGCTCTGATTCACTTCCCATGATTTCTTAAATACATAGGTTATCCCTACTTTGGAAATGCCTGGATACTATCATGTCACAGAAAATGAAACATTTGACAGATATTCCTAAAACAAGGTAACGTCTACCATTATGAAAGATTTTAGAGGCTACCTAGGGTAATGTAAATGCAGCATCTACGTATTTCCTATCATCAATCCAATGTTATTGTATTTTTCTACTGTATGTATTTCTAAATCACACTGTTTTAAACACCCTCCAACTCAGTATTTGCCTAATACCATACCCTACATCAGATGCATTCCTGACCTGACAGACACACTCAGAATGAACTACACAACACAGTAATTTAAAATTTGATAGTCCGAGTCATCAATATTTTATCACCTTTACAATATTTTATCACCTTTAGTAATTTTCCTTGGTGCTTTCATTACAGTGATAACAAATAACAAAAGAATTAGCAGTGATGGGAATCAAAGCCCTTGAAGTATAGTGAATCTTTGCCTTATTATATCAAAGGCATCTGCTTTTATTACAACAGCAAAATGGGAGATATTGTGAAGTAAAGATTAAGTAAAAATTTGAAGTAAGGCTAGATGGCATGTTCCCTACAGCCTTTTATGAGCAGATTAGATGTGCACCTAACAAAAATAATATATACAAATAGATATGAGTATAAACTTCACTTATACCACCTATTTACCTTCTCAAGTGCTATCAAGCTTTCATACTGAGCAAAACTAGCATATGACACCAGTACTGCTATTAAATTTTTTAATCTGGATGTGTATTTTAATCTTGAATAAAAATAAGAGTTCTTTGCCCCTTAAAACTTTTCTAAGAATCATTTAGAATCATTACCCGGGGAATATAAGAACTAGATGGGAATGAAAGAGGAACTGCATGAGAATTAGTGAATTTATACTAACCTTCCTTGGTTATATCATTAGATTTCAATAAAATTTCTGTATACTTGCTGTTACCATTCTGAAACTCACAGTCCCCATAAGAAAAGATTGCCTAGAAAAGCCCCATCCCTGTCAGTGTTCAATACCAAGCTGGATGAGTCTTTGAGCAACCTGGTCTGCTGGAAGGTGTCCCTGTCTATGTCAGGGGGATTGGAACTAGATGATCTTTAAGGTCCTTTCCAACCAAAACCATCCTACAACCCTATGAATAACCAGACAGCAGTGTGGCAACATTAAAAACTACCTCTTTATCCTAAAAAAAAAGGAAATAATTAAATTTATTTGACTCCCTGAAATCTCTTAAGTTATCAAACATTATCAAAGAAACAGTTTCACATTTCACACATATTCAAAAAGGTGTGACTTCTTCCAGTGTAATATCATCTGTCACTGATGAGGACATTTAAACAGATCTCAACTATCTTTAGACACCTCTCAAGAAATGTTCATTTGTCATTCTTACTCATGGGCTCCTTGTCAGTTTGTATTCTCCATCACTGTACACATGTAAATTCTGTGAGAGGGAACGTAATTTTTTGCAGTTTTACAAGTATCCAATGTTTTCTGATGTGGGCCGTGAGATGACTGAATACAGAAGCAGTCAACCACGAAGGCAGGCAGGCATTTTAGCAGGGCAATGCAGCAGACCATGCATGGGATTATCTGTCCTAGGGCTGTCCTGCAGCTGCACTGGATGCTGGACACACAGCGTCTTTCCGGGTGTTATCTTTGGTGGATGAGGTGAGACAGGGAAAATTGCATTGCTAAGTAGCATCAAAATAAATGCACTGCAGGGAGGAACCAACTGTAAAATAAATATATTCTCAGAAACATCACCCTATGTACAGCAGGGGTCGTGGCACAAACCTCTCCTCCAACGCTGAAAGCAGGTACATGGTTAACTTATCAGAACTGAACACTATTTTTTTGCTAAACCCTAACACATGGACTATACTTTTTTGTTGTTAAAAACCCAAATCACATTTGCCTAATCTTTTCCTTTTATGTTAGCTACTGAAATTTATGTTCAGTCCTCTGTTGTGTTCCTAAGATCTTCTCACGTAACATGAAAAACTCATACTAGAAAGTAATCTACGTTTTTTAAGTAAAAAATAAAACCAAGAAACAAAACAAAAACAGATACCAGAAGGATGCCAGAAAGCCAACGGAAACTCCTGAAAAGTGAGAAAAGATGGCATTTAAATAATGAGCGAAAAACCTCAAGCGAACAATTTATGCAAACTTAGCACTTAGTAAAATGATTAGTAAGGAGGAGCCTAAGTACTCCAAGAGCCCTGACACCAAGAAGCAGTTTAACCACATGTCTCTGACACTATCTCCTGTGCCAGCTGAGAGACTGAGGGGTGGCTGACAGATGCTACCCACTCTTTCCTTGTTAACATGGTGATTTTTTTTCTCATTTTACCCAAGATCTGCCTGAAGCAAGCAAACTCCTCCTTATCTCTTACAGACAGGTAGGGCAATTGAGATTCAACAATATATTAATCATCATCTTCTGCACGGGTGTGGGGAAAAAACCTCTGCACTGCCTAAATTTGGGACCAGTGAATAGTTTCAGAACTCACATGCTGCATTTGATGGTTATCTGGCATCATCTAAATGAAGATGGCCTATGAAATGAAAAATTGATGTATAATTCTGTCTTGTTCCTTGCACAGGACTCATCTTTTCTCACCGCAGATCTGTTTTCATCAAAATAATAATACAGAGCACATACCAGTATGTTACTGAGTTTTGACGCAGGAGACAAGACTCTTGAATAAAAAAATCAGCTGCTCTTTTCCCGAGTTAAGGTCTGAAAAACTAATTTGGTAATAAAATTTGCTGTAAGAACAGATGGCTTTAAAAGAGCTTAAGAGATGTTCTCTGATTTAAATGCCAATCTGGTTCTGAATAGGTGACCAAAATATTTTTGCTGTTTAGGACAGTGCACTGTGCTTATTTTGCTTGCTGTGCAATTTTGCAAAGAGCAGTTATTGAGCTGAACATTTAATCCTGTCTATCTAACTCATTAAAGAATGACTCAGGTATTGAATACTATATACTTAATCCCATGGGATTTTAAAAAATATCAGTGTAGCTGACAGATAATGAGAGTTTTCTTTCTGATAGTTTCCTCTAAAAAGGAATGGAGACAGTCACAGTAACACAGCTGGACCAGAGTCATGCTCCTGTTTCAAGGCTGAGCTACAAGGATTAGTAACTGTCATCTGAAGTACTGCTTAATAACGAAGTAAGCAGATTGTCCAGTAAACATCAGTCAACATTTAGTCATTCAGACATTCAAAACAAGTTAGATGTTTGCAACTTCCAGAAAATCTTTCAAACAACCAAGTAGCTACAAGAAGGGGTTTTGTATCAGTTAATTCCCTCTGCCTGTTACCGTCCTTCTCCCACTCTCACAATTTTAGATCACCAAGCACCAACCTGGAGCGAACCAAGAGTTCCCTCACAAAAATGGAAAAGCACAGAGGGTCACACTGGGAATCAACCATCATAGTCCAACACAAGAGAGCTTGAACAGATGTGGCCATGGCCCACTTCATGGCATGCACGAGCTGGGAGAGGGATAACCTCAGGGTTATTTGTAAATGTTCTCTCCTAACCCTGCACCATGTTTCACTACCAGTTCTCCTAACCTTTTTTCTTCTTCAGTTGCAACTCGGTAGTAAAATCCATGGATTTAAATCCATTTAAAACATTTTCCAGTCTTAGGATTTAGGATTTTTAGAATCTTACAGTAAGCAAAGAGTATACAGTAAAAGCTTTCGGACATGGATTGGGTTGTAAAATATGTTTGTGAAGTTTCCAGGACCATTAAGTCACACATCATAGCTAATACCATACTCATAGAAGCAGCACACACACTTACCTTTGCAAACAAAGCACTTAATATGGAAATATTTGTTCTGAACTCTCAGAACTTCTCCTTTGCATGGGTTTCCACAGGTATTGCAGAGAATTGCAGTACTTGATGGCTTCTCCAGTTGGCTGTGTACAGCCTGTGGTTGTGACACTGCAAGGGAAAACAAACAGTACAGCATTTAAAGGCTATCGGATGCATCTTCTGTAAGATTTACAAATGACAATTAACACCTGGGGCAAAACAGGACAAGCAAATGAAAGTTTCAGCTTCTGGGATTGGCCAAGCCTCTCATTTCTTAAGTTTCAAATCTTCTCCTTGCAAACATTTCAAATGCAAAACAGAACTGCAGATAAAGAATCCACACGATCAAGTCTTGAGAAACTCGTCCTGAATTTCAGAAAAAAATGCTGTGTCATGTTTTCTTTTCAAGAAGTTAAAGACCTTAGATAAAACTACTGTTTTAATCCAAAATATCTTTAATGAGATTTAGGAACTTTTACATGTGAGCTAGTGATCTTTATCAAGGTAATCACCTTTTTAACTGACTTTAGGACAGAAATGCACTTCTGTAGGTGTTTTGAGTTCCTATTTCTGAAACATTGACATCTCTGTAAATATCACACATATCTGATCAATAAACTAAGGTTGCTGTCATTTTGTAAGACATCCATGATTTCAAGAGATTAGGTTTATCTTGGTTAGCAAAATATTAAGTGAATTAAAAATTTGCTGCCATCTTGTGATGTAAATTAGAAATTGCATTTATTGGGCTGTTGATAACACAATATAAGTTCACATTCCAACACGTTATGTAGAGAAGGTGAGATATGACCTTATTCTTGCAACTCTGCTGCAGTACTTGCATTAATTTTTTATCACAGCATACTCAGGAATCAAGACAAAAAACATCAAGGCAGTTAATCATAAAGGCACTGTACTGCAACTCAACAGACTTGGCTTTTCTTCCTGTGTGAAGAACTAATAACAGGAAAATATATGAAGGAAATGACAAATATAAAGCGAATTACATATTTAATGACATTTTTCTTCTGTAATGTGGCATGCTTATTCCAAGGTTGGACTGCTTATTTGAAAGTGACTGAATTTGTTTAAATTTTAGCTTCAAAATAAGTTTATCAATCAATCAGTAAAGATGGAGCAATCACTCATAGGCCAATACACTACCTATGAATGGGAATCAGACAAGTTTCCCTTGAGGGTTTAGTCAAAGGATAATGCTATTGCTGTGCTAAGCTTTTCTTTCACCAACATTCAAACAAAATAAAAATTGGGAAGTAACTTTTCTTCTTCTGCTTTCCGCAGCAAAACAATTAATAAATTTGTAAGAGGCTGGGTTAAACTCAAACTGGCCAAGATCTTCAGATTTTATTCCTACTGTAATATCAGAGTTGCTATTTCAGAAAAACAAAACAAACCTCTGAAAGAAAAAAAAAAGAGGGGGAAAGAAAGCAAAAAATTGATTTCAATTAAAAATCTACTACCAACAAACCAAAATGTCTCTATCTCCAGCATAAATAAGGGTGATATAGGAAGGCAGTGATAGTACTGTCACTTAGAACACAGTAACAGAACATAACAAAATCAGTAAGTGAGCTCTTGTTCTCTAGTATGTGACCTTGTTGCTTTTCCTCTCTATTCTTACCTTATCCCTACTGCCAGTACTTTCTGCAATTCCTAAAAGTCCTTTCCACATCCACTGTGTTTAAGGAGTTAGTATTTCATCGAGACACTGAGCCACCCCTTCCACCCTGTCTTTCAGGGCAGCTGCTGCAAGTTTTGACCAAACGGACACTTCCTACTCCTGTAGGTAAAGTTTTACTTCTTCTTTTCCTGAAGGAGACACATGGGCTTGAGCTGCCTATAGCAGTATTCACCACCCATTAATATTCTGCCTTGTTTGCAGAAATTACATGTTCTGAGATTGATAAAAAAGTCTTGTTCAAGCCAATGTGAACTTTGGAGTAGTTACTGAAGCCCTGGTCATAATTAAGGGCATCTCCAATAAAAACAACACAGCACGACAGTCCGTTGGAAGTTTACAGAAAGGTACATGCCCAAATTTACACAGAACATGCAGTACACACAGTTCAGACTACTATGAGGGTCTGACTTATTCCTCAAAAGGAAACAGAGAAAACTCTGAACTCTGCAATACTTAACTTTTGACACAAGAAATTTCTCTTTACTGTAATCTGCCCAAAACAAACTACCCACCCTGAAAAAGAATCAACACCATATGAAACCAAAACAAAGTATTTTCCTGAGTTAGTAGAGCAGCTGTTAAAAGTTTGCAACTATAAATACAGAAGGTTTGCTCCCTCCAGAATTACTAAGAAGCATCAAATTTGTAGCATATAATTAATGAAAGACTTAAGAAGAGCTGACTATACCCAGAACACTTTGGCCTAAACAGTTACAACTGAAATATAAAATTCTAATTGGAACAATTAAAAATTGACTTTTTTTTTTCCGGGCACAGCTGGAGAGCCCCAATGGCAGCCCATAACGACAAACACACTCCTCCCCTTCCCCAAAGTGACAACAGTGCCACATTTCCAGAGAAAACATCACTTTTCTCCTTGTTTCCTTGCATCCAGCAGTTCAGTACTGCATTCGTTGCAAAGCCGCAGAAAACTGAAAATTGTTGCAAAGTTGGTTTGGGTGTTTTGTTGTTTGTTTGGGGTTTTTGTTTGGGGTTTTTTTTGGGGGGGGGGTCGGGGGTTGATTTGAGGTGGTTTGGTTGGTTGGGGTTTTTTTCATTTTCTGAAAATTGTTGCAAACTGAAAATGTGGAAAAAATTAAATTTTGCTTCCCATGAGGTATTTGGTGCTCAGTGTCCAGAGCTACAGAGTGGGACAACTCCAAACATTTCCTTCTCTTTGGGTCTCTGAATCAAGGTTTAGAATTAAAAAAAACCTCCAACAACTTAGCTATAAAATAAATTAAGAAGGAAAATACGAAGTATTTGTTTTGGAATTCTTCCATTAATCTTGAAGCAACACAAAGAATATTTAAAAAAATGCATGGAAGACAAAGGAATAATTATTTTGCTTTTCTCTCAGCTCAGAACTAAGCTATTCAATATTTCACAGAAAAACCCCGTGGGAGCACAGTGCCTTTGTGATCATTGCAAAGCAGTCCTTCTGAAGACAATTTAAAATAATTATTCTTTCATCTAGCACAACAAAATGGTATCATTAATGACATATTAGTTTATATATTAAAATATTGAAACTTTATATGCTTCATGTTGAAATTGCAACTGCTGACAATTTTGAGAATCTAGCCATATTAGTGAGCTTCACACTTTGTTTCAAACCATATTTAAGGAAATATGTTGACATGGCAATTTTCAGCATTCTACCTTTATTCCATTATGCACCAAAACCAATCTTTGAAGCAGCAGAACAATCAACATATTTAATGAGTGAAATAGTGAATTACTGATGAAATGTAATGCTCTGATCATCAAATCACAACTAAAGAGTTCATTAAAATTTAAATGCTTACATTATATCCTAATTTGTAAAATTTAATGAGAGTAGAAATTCCCCTAGCTTTATTTAGGTTTAAAAAAACTAAATTAAAACAATGCCTGATTCCCTAGATTTCCCTTTCTCCCAGACTACATTCTGCTATAGCAGAGGTACCCTCACCAATCCTTAAACCCTAAAAAGATCTGACTGCACTCTCTTTTTGACAACAACAAAAACTGGCAAGAAATAAATGAGCAAATAGTTTCTAAAACACTTCTTTGTGCAAGATTTGTCTGCTGGGAACACCACTGCCAATAATCTTGCCAACTGTCCAGTGCTCACACATCTCTGATGTCAAGACTCAGCCTTTCTCCAACAGGCTAGACAGTACATAATTCTGCAGTTCTGGACCAAGTAGGGCTCATTAACAAGCAATGGTTTGTTAAAAAATTGTTAAATATGATACATTCCTTAGACTTACTTCTATACTGCTTACTTGAGATGGGCACTTGCTCCAGGTATAGTGGGGAAGAGCTGCATTACACACCTTATGACCATTGCCAAGTGATGTTTTCAGTGTGCTTGTAACTCTCGCAGATTCACAGGACATTCTGAGTTGGAAGAAACCCACAAGGATCACTGAGTCCAATTCTTGGCCCTTCACAGGCCATTCCCATGAATCACACCCTGTGCCCGAGAGCTTTGCCAAACATTAACCATTTACTTAGACATTACCTACATTTGGTGTTCTCAAACTCATTTCTTCAGGGAAAATTTCAGATAAACTCTTTAAGCTTTTTGTAAAGGTTAAAAAAGGATAATATACAATATACTGTTTTTCAAGGTTAAAAAGAAACCATAGGACATTGCTTTTGGAAGTACTTGGAATAAAGTTTGCAGCCTGACATCAGCGACCACTGTGACAAGTAGACTGGATGCATGAAAATCCACAGCATGTGGCAAAAAAACCCAACCCTTTCACTAAGTCCAGCTTTTTTGGCATTGCTAGACAAAGTAGGATTTTACAGCAATAGGGAGCGGGACAAGGCGCCAGTGATGAGGACAAGATTTGGCTGAGACAGGAATGTTTTGGAAGCAGTACAAGACAAGCTGGTGACAGAAGGGAGAAGATTCGTGAGTCCCCGGTCATGCTCTGTTTGGGAGCCTGGGACACAAGATGTCACCTTCTCTCTGCTATGACCAAACTGCCAAGGGAAATCAAACCCCTGGAAAAAGATCCAGTCTAGGATCAGTCTCCACAGAGCATGACAAACCCCTTTGCTATCAGGCTGTCCAACAGCCAAATAAGAGAAATCTTCAAGGTAGATTACAGATGAGATGAAGAAACACGGCCAGGAGCTGCAGAATCCAACATAGCCCTGAAGCTTCTTCCAGTTCGATGCTCTTTGTTTTAACTCTGCATAAGAATCTATAGCAGCCATTAGTGAGCTTGGAAATAAAATGCTGAAAATTAAGAAGTATCATGCTCAAGAATACATATTCAATCTGAGATGAAACATCAAATATGAAGTGTAATAATAAAGACTTTCACCTTCTTTGTTCACTACATAGACACAATTAAGGCCACATATCCCGTTTATTCCACATTCTTTAACCCTGTTCTGAAAAACAGGGTTAAAGTTCATTAGATTTATTACACTTAGTGATTATAAAAGCCTGAAATGACAAAGGGACAAATAACACAACATTAGAATCTCAGAACCCTCGAATGGGCTGGGTTGGAAGAGACTTCAAACATCATCTAGTTCCAACCCTCCTGCCATTGGCAAGGACACCTTCCACTAGACTATGTTTCTTAAATCCCTACCCAGTCAGTCCTTCCACTTGCTGGGAGGTCACCTCTCCTGCTCTTTTTGTGGGTTGTTCCAGGGTATTTTTATTACATTCTGGAGGTTGGCTTAAAAGAGTGCAAGCCCTTCATTTCAGACTCATACAAATACAGTATCATTCACCTTTAACAGCAACCCTCTATCAGCAGAAAAGCTACATCAATTTTCTTTAGCAACTATCAGCACTTCAGGCTCCTCCATAAATCCATAACCTATTACATTTGCTTCATGAGATGAAAAAATATTAGAAAGTCATTAATATTTAAAACTATTTTTATCAGCTGTTTAGTTCATAATAATGTTCAGCTTTTTCAACAAAGGCAAAGGCCACATTCCAACTCTGAACCAAAAATGCACAGCACTGATAGGGGATATTATTCTGAATGAAGAAATTACCAGCAAATTATCTCTGTGTTGACACTGAAACGTTTCATCTCTATAGCAAGAAGTGGTCACTAAAAATCAAAATAAACAAATATAAGACCCAAACACCACTTACTCATTAAGTATTTGAGAAACAGGACAGAAGTATTGATTGCTGGCATGTTGTATTAAGCAATTTGAGGAGGGTGGGGTTCACAGAAGCCCGGAGAGGAATTAATTTGCAATCTTCCTGGAGCAGGATTAAAGGAGAAGCAGATGAGTGTGGCAGCACTCGGCTGGAATTAGAGATTGGAGTTTAATTTGTTGTTTTACTAAACTCTTCTTGTGTCCACTGAGTAAAAACAGTCAGGGTTGAATTTAAAAACACACGGATGAAACAAAGGAAACAAACATTTAGGTTTCTTTGAGTATCCTGGTGAAGCATTATTCCTGTTATAAAGCCAGCCCCTGCTCTCCCTTCCACACCTTGTGGCTGCATGTAAAATTCAGTGACAAGTTGTGCTGGTCTGGGGGTAAATATCTAACACCATAACACATGCAGTGTTCAGAAAAGTACATGGATGTGAGTTATAAATTTAATTTAGAGAATGGGTTGGGTTTTTTGCCTAAAAATTTGTGATTCATTATGGAGATTGTGAGGGACTGAGATGGCATCAGTCCTTTCCACAAAAAGGATGAGAAAAGTAATTCTGTGACTGGAACTCCACAAGCTTTCCTTGACCACCTTTCCAACCACATTTGGCAATTCTCTGGCCCCACCTCTGTCTGGTCATGCACCTGGGTAGTCCAGGCACTGTGGGAGGAGGGAGCACAGCATGCCCAAATGGATGAGCATCTGCCTAAGGAGCAGACATGTTAGATGTTCTGCAGCAGCACAGGATAATTAGTGATAACCTGGTTTACCCTATTTTTCAAATAGCATCTTGTATTAAATGCCTTTTCAAATGTGTCTCTGCTTTAAGGTGCCATTTCAATAACAGAATGCCCTGTTCTTCCGTATGCCTCACAACAAAGCAGAAGATCATGAAGATAAAGGGAAAGCTGAGGAAGTTTTGCCCTGAATGTCCATACTATGTAGTTCCTTGAGCTATTCAGATGGCCAAACAGAGGGCTGAACTGTCACCACTCGAGTTCAGTTTCTTTCCTAAGAGTGATTTCCAGCACCAGGATGGTTCAGAACTTCCCCTGAAACTGCCTACTGCTCTTTCCAAGACCTTTGCAGTGACTCCTATAGCAAAGCACTATTATTGCTTTTATTTTTCATACTGCAAAACAAAATATTCAACAAATTCAATAAATCTCTATGTCGCTAAGTCTCTATTTAATTGAATTCTTTCACATTGTCGAAAAATACAAAATAAGACAGTTCAAGAATCATGTTCCTTTTGGAAATGTATACCTGCTTCTACTACACATGAACAACAGCTCCTAGAGTGCCTTTTCAAGGCATGCCTCTTCCAGCACTTCTTACGCATCATCATCAAAACAGAAACCCACAGCTGATACAGGGCAGCAGGCAGACAGCACAACTGAGGCAACCTTTGCTTTTATCACCAATTACAGAGTTTATGGGACCAGAGCCAAAGGAGAGGTGCTATCCAGCAGAATGTGAATACAATTTGCACAAGAGACGCAACACAGCTCGAGTATTCAGCACACGAGAACTTCAAATCTCACCATATGCTCAGTGCAAAATTCACATCACATAAACCTAACACAAGCTAACCTCCTGCCCTCATTGTTACAATAAAATATTTACTGAATCCAAACACAGTAAGCAAAAAATCTCTACTGAATTTCAGTAGCTCCTACTGCAGCATTGTAAAGCATTGTACGGGTTTAGCTAGATTATAGAGATATAGAAACAGCACTCAGATTTATCTCCGTGAAGCAATAGGTGTAGGTGTGTTTTTTCTCATTATAATTGAATATAAACTATAAAGTCAATTTAAATAAAATGAGGAAAGTTTTCAAATTGAGCTGTCAGCTAAGTGCCAGAATCGCTATAATTTCCAAATCATCATTCACATAATTAGAAGAATACAAAGCACAATTTAAAACAAATGTTTAACCATCTTTCTCCACTCTGCTGTTTCCACATAAACTCCGAATAATTACTCCCATGGCACTATCAGTGATTTAGTTACCGCAGCTGCAGACGGAAAACAAGTAATTTCAGATCTAGCCTCTCCAAAATGTGGAGTCATTTCACCGTACCTGTATCTTCCGGCATTCCCGCATTAATTCCCTTCCAGAGGGGAAACGCCACCAGGAGCACCGCTGCCGTGCGGCCGCTGGCAGGAGCTCAGCCGGCGCCGTGGGGAACGGGACCCGAAGCCGTGCGCTGTGACACCAACACACCCAGGGCTCAGATGACTCCTGCAGCCCCCACGCACTGCCAGGAGCTGAGCCAACACCTCGCCGTCACCACATGTAAAAATAGCATCCTACAGAAGCCTAACTATTGTCACGTCCACTGGGTATGCCACCACTGGCAGGGTCCCGGAGGGACCGGATGCGGGACGCTGCCAGCGAGGGGTGCGTTTGGAGCAGGAGAAGCCATCCTCCCATAGCCGCTGCAGGGTGGTGCTGGGCGCCTGGGGAAAAAGGCTGAAAAGAGGAAAATCTGCAAAGCCCTTGCCATAAATAAAAAGTGCAGGCTGAGGTAGCAGGGAAACCCCTCTAACATGCCCCAAACACAGAGGTTCCTTCCCCCTGGTGCAGGAGGGGAAAGCACTGATGTCAGAAGGAGATGATGTAATTACTGAGATGCTCTCACTGTGAGATACCTGGCAGCGAAAAATCTCTCCCTTGATTGCTCATATGGAGTTGGAATGTGTATCACTGGAATAACAGTGATGTGTTGAGCTATTTAAAGCACTACATGGGAACAGAACGAGCGTTTCTATAAAGACTTTTCAGAAATCTATATGGTGAGTACACTACCTACTGCCTTGGGCCATGACAGACATGGTCTGTAACTTTAAATAGCTCCCAGCTGACACAGCCCAAGACCCAGAGCACAGATCTGAAGATTGCACAATGAATCAGAACTATGAATAATTCCATTTTTTAAAAAAATTCTTACATATATTTTACCTTGCAACAACAGACTTTCGGCATTAAAACCTTACGGCAATATTTGATTTTGTTCAATACTGTTGTGCTGCCTGTGTGAAGCCAAATCCATTCTCACACTCTTTTGGATCACCATCAGCCACCCTGGCTGAGTTCTCCAGATATTTGCAGGATTTGGCCTACTTAGTTTTTCCCAGAGGCTACTTCAGCTTGGCAGAAACACAGAAGGCACTCTGCTAAATAGCAATGCTCTGAAGGCATGTAAATTAATAGGCAGGAAAAGTCAAAGAGCTTTCACTCTTACACAGCCTTTCCCCCTGCTCACCAGGTTTCCAAGGCTAAATGCTATGTAACATGCATTTTGATGTTGTAGCATCGTAATGCAGTCACACAGTGCACTAATTTGTATTTACAACTCTAGGTGCGATCCATGAGCATCCCCTGCGGTTTCATAATTTGGTTACAGCAAAGCAGAAATTGCACTTGAGGAGCTCAAAGGGTTTTGATGATGTTTCTGCAAAATTCCAGCACAACTCATGGGCTTCACAGGCACAGATCACGAGGCCATTGCACTTCATTAGTGTGATGGGCTGACCTGAGGGAGCGTGACAAGCGACAGCAGTGACAGCAGACAGGCGAGAGCTCAGAGACCTCCTGCTGCAAACGATCCAGAAAGCAGTATAGCTTTAATCTGATTTCTCAAATCAACACAAGTCAAACTCCACTGTTTTAACAGTAATAACAGTACACTGCCCTTGCTACAGAAAAGGACAAGACACTTGAGTCCTCTTACAACCTCAAGTCCTGGTGGCTACAGCGGTGCCCTCACCCATTCTTTGTTTCAGCTCTCCTTTCACCAAGGTTATATTACCCAGGTCAACACCTCCACCAACATCTTTGCAAACATCAATCAGACTGCTTAGCGACAAATTTAGGCCACTCTGAAATGGATTAGGTGGCTGCAAAATCTTTAGAGGTTATGGTACCATGGGTTATAAATGACATTTTAAAAAGACTTCAGATCCTTTCCTAATTAACTCATGTTTTTTTCCAGCGCTCAGTGCCCTCTTCCCAGTGAAAGCTAAAGTGAAAGTCAACAGTAATTGGACTGCTCGTATAGTTCAGTTTTAGGTAGTTTCTGCAAGGAGCAGAAACTTAGACTTGATGTGGGTCCCTTCCAGCTGGAGATAGCTCAGGATTCTATGATGATGACAGTATATAGTCTAACTTCTGCTAGTGTTCTTTCATGCTCACAGCATTTCAGTAGTCATATTTTGAGCTTTTTCCATAGTCTGTCTCTAAAAGTGTCTTGGAACAATGATTTTATTAAATATAGAAGAGTTTTTTCTACACCATAAAACACAAAGTATTTTCTAACTAAATTAAAAAAAAAAAAATCAATGCTATAACACAACCTGAGATTCAGGGACTTTGCAACACACTACAGGTATGTACTTGCTTGCTTCTAGCAATTCTTATATTACTTATGATTGGCATATTGGTTTAAATTTTAGGTTTTCCTGCGTGGAGTCAGAAGTTGGACTCAACGATCCTTGTGGGTCCCTTCTCATTCAGGATCTTCTATGATTTTATAAAACTATATCCCTGGACATTGAGTTGCTCACCAGGTTTCTACCCAGCCACATATATGATTGTTTAACAGCAAATGGAGACTAAAGAGTCCAGTCTCAATACAGATTAAGAGATTTACTTTTCATAAATAATCTATAATTAGTGCATTTTGCTTTGAAAATGCTGGAAAATACAAGAAATCAAATTTCACATATTTTCTCTGCACATTTTAAGACGTCTTAAGATTCTAAGTTGCAAAAACTGGTCACAGGGCTGCTTCATGTTCTTTTTGCCTTCAGTAGTTTTGATTCATTTGGAGTTTCTATTGAGGATAATATGATCACAAACAAACAGAGGTACTGATCTCTTCTCTCTGGTAAACCAGTGACAGGACCCAAGGGAATGGCCTGAAGTTGTGTCAGGGAAGATTTAGGTTGGATATTAGGAAAAGGTTCTTCACCCAGAGAGTGGTGAGCACTGGAACAGGCTCCCCAGGGAAGTGGTCAACAGCATCAAGCCTGACGGGGCTCAAGGAGCATTTGGACAACGTTCTCAGGCACACAGTGTGATTCTTGGGCTGTCCTGTGCAGGGCCAGGGCCTGGACTTTGATGATTCTTCCAGAATCATCAGATCATCAGATCTTCAGATACTCTACTATATGAAAAACACAACATAATTAAGTATATCTTTGTATATAATGATACAGTTGTTGTCAATACTTTATCACTAGGACAAAAGATTGAGAAATAGATGTTTCCTTCTATTTATCACAATTAATTGAACGAACGTATTCCTAGTGCTGTGTTCAAATTTGAAATTACTGCTGAACAGCCCTTGTCCTCAAGCACTTAGGATACAAATAAAAGAGGACAAACCCATGACAGAACTGAAAATGAGCAGTAAAAGCGTAAAGGTTTAATGAGTTGGGTAAAATGTGACTAACAATTAACAACTAACTCATGTCTTCCAACTTTCTGCCCAGACTCTCTTGCATCCAGCCCATTTCCACTGGGAATAGACTTGCAAAGTCATCCAGTGTTGCCCTTAGCGACCTGCTGCATGCCACCAAAACCTGTCCTGCTCAGAAATAGCCTGAGTTTAAATGTCTGGTTATCAACCACCTCCATCTTCAGCTCCACACATGAGAAAATATTTCTTCTCAACTGCACAGCAATGAGCTGTGCACATGGTCACCTTTAATTGAAACACGCACAAGCAAGTCAGAGAAAAGTGGGCTCTTGCAGTACAAGGCGCTGAAGAACCTGCCTTAGCAGGGAGCTTAGACTCGCTGAACTCCAGAGGTCCCTTCCAACCTCAACCTCTCTGATTCTGTGGCAATCCTGCATATTTATGAAGCAGGAATAGTCAGGCTGAGTATCCACTCTGAGCTCTGCATGACAGAGAGCAGGAAGCTGTTCTTGCTCCAGAGGTAAGTGGGTCATGAATCCTTCTCTGTTCCTTGCTATCTCTTGGGAATAAAGAGCTTCCTTCAGCCCTGAAATTCATGATGACAGCCCTTGTCTGCTGGCCAGCAAGTCAAATGAATGAAAACAGAACTTCTCCCACTCTCAGCTCCTTTCTCCCACAGAGGACAGGACCTCTCTACAGAAGAGCTATCCAGCCCAAAAGGTGCATAAGCTCCTCTTATACCCCCAACTAGAATGAAAGCATATTCTAATATTCTTCATAAAACTGTACATTCAAAAGAGTGACTGGAAATCAAACTAAGTCTACAAAGCCTCTAACAGAGAATTTATAATGGGAAAAAAGTGCTATATCCAAACTATAAATAGGGCGCAAGCAAAATCCTTAGAGAACCCAAAAAACTAACCTTGTCTTAGAAAGTGATGACAGAGTATCAGCACATCCAGAATGTAATTTGCAAAGTGACATAGATCAGAAGATAAAGGGATATGGACTGGTTAGCAGCAAAGAGATGAAAGCCAAAGAGATGGTCCCACAGATCAGACACCTTCATATATGAACCTGCCACACAGGGAAACTGCTGACCTTATGAAACTGGGGATGGCCAGTAACAAATGGAGGACACATCGGACAAGAAAAGATCTGCTTAATTAGAGGTCATAGGCTACAATTTAGCTCAGAAAACAATGCCATGTAATAAGGATAAGGCAAGCAATTAACAAAGGGTAATTCTAAACATCAGGCACTACAAGGGAAATGGGAAAGAGAACAGGATAATGGGATGTATTGTATTAAGGGAAGGCATCCTGGCTACAACAGAAAGGTGCTGGTAGCAAGAACCACCAAGTCAAAATCTAGAATCTGAGCCCAGTAGTTAATGGGAGGGAAATCAAAGCAGAATGAGGCAATAAACGCCAGTTGGTGTGGCCAAAAATTGCACTGGATAGTCCTGAGAGTTAGAAAAACTCGTATTTTTCAATATAAAGAGGAATTAAACCACAATGTGAATTTGACATTTAGGGGATGGTGAGTGGTGCAAGAAAGATGACAGGCACTGCAAAGATGCCAAGATAATTTTTGTGTGTTTCTTCTGGGAGTAAATGAATGCATAGAGCAGGTTTTTAAGGGAGGATTTTTCTGTGTGGGCTGATGTTACATGCACACAAAGAGAGAAAGAGACCACTAAACGTTAATCATTGTTTCACATATAAAATTACCATTTAAACTGTCTGTCAATGGAAATTTCAAGTGCTTAAATAGAGAATAAATAGAATTATTACCTAAACAATAAGATAGACTTAAAGGCTCTTCATTGCATTGCTCTGTTCTGAAAAGTTACACCAACATTGCCATAATTCTGGAATCACCAACTACCTATCATACAAAATTAGAAAGCTATAATGTGGGTTATGTGTTATTTGGAAAAAATCAACCTCTTGTGCGTTTTAATTAGAATCCATATGTTTAACTTTGAAGGTGTCTTACGAAAAAATAAAATGAATTCACATAACTGCCTCCACTCAAAAGAAAAAAAAAAAAAAAGGAAGATTTTGAGAGTTAAGAAGCCTGGGCCTAGGTCTAAGGGAAGATTCGTATGCCTGAAATGCCACATATTTAAGTCCAAAGCTGCAAGGCTGAAAATCTTCTCATGCCTGTTCCTTGCACAACCAAAGGCAGAGTGAGCTGTTTTTTCAGTTTCCATTTCCAAACTATCCATAGAGGACTGTGGCAAAGTGCCTTTGGCTTCCCTCAGTTTTCCATACGTAAAACAAGTGTTTGCTTGTTTCTAACTTTTGTGAATGTAGGATACTGAGTGCTTTATTTGGTGTCATCCAGCGGATCTGAGAAGCTTCAACCTGAAGAGCTACCTTCCTTGTTTTCCAAAAATGTGACTATGGAAACCTTTCAGAATCCCTGTCACATTTTTTGGACACACTCCTCCCACAAGCCTGGGCTACTTTCTGCAAGCCATGCAGTTCAGCCTGGCTATGGTGTGTGACACTGCCAGGATAACAGATGGCCAAACACATGCCGAGACCACCTTCTGCAAAAACGTTGACTATCGTCTTCAGATTAGGGCAATCTGAAAACGTGGCAAGGTGAGTTTAACACCAACAGATTCAACAGGGAACCACAGCTGCAAATTCCTCTTACTCAGGGGCTCAAGCAACAGCAAGTCTAACCCTGGTGTTTGCACAGACGGGTCTGCTCAGGTTTGCAAAGGCAAGGAGAGACACTGAAATCAAGATCAGCTTAGGACTGTGAAACCAAAGTGAAAACCCCTAAATAAAAAATCTGCCCCAGATGGCACAGGGGATTTTCAGACACATCCTCATCTGCAGGACTTTGTGCCCCATGCACATGCACCCAGCATTTTAATCCTTGCATTTAGCCCACAGTGACCATGTCAGAGAACATTTTTCTGCCTTTTGCTTTCCAAATCCCATTCTCTATAAAGGGATGTAGCTGCAAAGCAGAAAGTCAGATCCAAAGCCTATTTAAATACATTCATTTTGGTTGACGATCACTGAGGAATTTGTCAACAACACGGAGTGCTGTTTTGAAACTAAAAAAAGAAGTCATCATTGGAAATGTGACACTGTTAAACTTAACATTGTTACCAGCACAGCCCGGCAGTAAAACTGTTAGTGAACCAGGTGGAAGACTTTCAGCCGTATTAACTTCTGAATTCAGCCAAGTTTTGATCTTAGCAATTGGCTCATCACAAAGATGAAAGTTCAGCCTTTCCCCTGCTTGCCTGAGGTTACAACTTCCCATCAGTAACACCTGATATGCAATTATGCCTCTGAGCTCACTTGAATACCAAGAAACAAAGCAGATTTTTTTTCTTGGAGTATGTCTAAATAAATTGGTATTTTTTTACTACTCAGATCCAGCATAAGCTCCAAAATTTCAAAAATCAATTTAAAAAAATCCACCAGACTCTATATCTATTACTGTTCTGCAGCTCCTTGGCTGCTTGCTGATCATTCCTAGCACCTTCACCAGTTAGTTAAGTCATATTCCTGTCAGTCTGTGGGAGACTAGAGTGTTAATCGTTAATAGCTCAAAAAAATTGCCACTTGCAAAGGGAGTGGATGCTTTGCTGAGAGTGTGAAAGGTAACCGTCCAGCTTCAGGGGGTGTGAGCACCAGAGGGTGACCAAAACAAACCAAACCTTGTATAGCAAGAAGTTACATATTTAAATAGGCTTTGGATCTGACCTTCTGCTTTGCAGCTACATCCTTTTACAGAGAATGGGATTTGGAAAGCAAAAGGCAGAAAAATGTTCTCTGACATGGTCACTGCGGGATAAATACAAGGATTAAAATGCTGGGAGTTGGGTGCATGTGCATGGGGCACAAAGTCCTGCAGATGAGGATGTATCTGCTCAGGTTTGCAAAGGCAAGGAGAAACACTGAAATCAAGTTGAGCATCAGGACTGTGAATCCACAGTGAAAAGCCCTGAACAAAAAATCTGCCCCAGAGGCCACAGGATCCTAGTGTGGTGACCTCTCTGTTCTTTTTTTTCTCTTTCCTTGACCTCATCTTCTCGAAGTACAGATCAAGAAATTCCAATCAATGCCTTAGTTAAGTGCCTAGTTGTGTCTCAGTAAGTTAAGGCTGAATAAGTTAATGTTTGCCAAGTTGAAGTTTGTGATGTGCCTTACTTTGCATGTTGTTTGAAAATGTTCCAAGTACCTCATTCTACCTTCATGTTCTAAAATTTGCAAGTAAAAGTTTGTTCTTGAATCTCCTGAGGATTTTTTTGTTTTTTTTTTCCCCATGCACTGCCCAGAGTGAATCAAACAACCTTCCCCTAAATCCACTGAGAAGACTGGGGCATAGCACAGTCCCCTCATCTTTGGGCCATTAGTTTATGGAAAGCCATGACCTGGTATCAGAAACTGTCACTTTGGTGCTATTTCCTCTCCCCAGCTCAGCAGCACCAACAGGGCTACAACCCCTGCTTGGCATCACTCTTCACACTGGTATTTGCTCCATCTGTGTTCTCGAATGAAGGAGGGGAACAAGCACATTCCCTGGCTTGGAAATGAGCAAGTGTTTGGAACTGGGGAAAAACAGTTTAGAAGGAATTTCCATGGCTCATTTCTCTTTCCATTCCCTGGTACAAACAGAGTAATAATAACAACAACGATGCCTGCTTGTTATAGCAACACCATAAAGCAAAAGCAAGATAAAATAATATATAAGGAGCTATTGATTTCTCTATATCTACCTATGTATCTCACCCTCAATCATTAATTAAGATATAATTTACTAACTTTCCACTACCGCTATAGAAAGTGTGTTCTAAAAGGATTACCAACAATAAATTAAGGACCTTTTCAAAGGCCCTTTATGTTGTATTCTACAGGATACAAAAATGTCTAAAATAATTAGTCTGAAATATAAAACTGAATGCCTGGTTTTATTTGCTCTGCTTAATTTGGCATTAAGAAGGGATTAGCTGTTATTTTACTGTAATCATACAGTTACTTCAAATATATATATAGGTATTGATGTTACTGAAGTGCTGGTGTTAAAGTCACACTACCTTACACAGGTGCAAATTAGTTACCATTGGTGGATTTGTCACAGGATGAGAATTTCTTCTTAGATTCAGTTATATCCATACAAATCTAATTCTGCTTAATCTCCATCAGACTCATCAGCATGTGGCCTCCCTTTTCACATTCAGACTACACAATTTCTGCAATCAATTATCTTTCAACACCACATTAATAGCAAAAACGTGTTATATTCACACAAACACAACCCTGGAGCCTACAGCCACAGTGCTACTTCTTGAACAGTTCTGCATCTAACAGTTCAATTACCAATGGGTACATTTTTGAGCTATCTATACAACATGCTTTTTTACCAAGTTTTGTGTTTCTTAATTTGCAGCCCACCACCTTCTTCAGGCAACAAATGAGTTTTATTTCAAACTAGGTTATTCCAAAGTTTTATATTCACCTTTTATAGACAGAAGAGGAAGAAGCAACATCATCTGATAAAATTATTTGCACACCATTTTTCACAAGTAATGTACAGAAATGCAATTCAGTGAAGGACAGATGAAAATCCAAAGCCAAATCCCACATCAACCTCATTCCCCTGATTTCAGCAGGGTTGAATCACAGAAAAAGTATGTCCATTGTTCCAAGGGAACAGCGGTGTGGTACACAACAAGTATTGTGGTCTAGGGACAGGAAATGCTGAAGTCCACTAGTTCCCAGCCAGCCTCTGCACCCAGCTTGTTTTTGCATGGAGACCTTAGTTTAGAAGAGGTGAGAGAAACTGGTGGCCAAGGTCTGGTCCCAGTGTAATATCAAGGTGAGGCTGTGGTGAGCGCAAAAAGGGCTGCCAGAGTCTTCACGTTGCCTGTATTCACTTAGTCCAATTAACTGGAAAAGAAGGAAGAAGAGTAGGCTCAGGGCAGACCTCATCACAGCACTGTATTTGAAGAGCTGCTACAAAAGGGATGGAGGCTCCTCTCTCTTTACAAGGAGCCACATGGAGAAGACAGAAGACAAGTACAAGTTGCACCAGGAGAGGTTTCATCTTGACATAAGAAAGCAATTTCTCCCAGCGAGAACAATTATGCCCTGGAACAGCCTATCCAGGGATGTGGTAGTCTCCTTTGCTGGAGGTTTTGCAAGATGCAGTTGGAAAGGGTGTCAAGCAATCTCATCGAAGTTCTGTTTCCCACAAAAGGTTGAACCAGGTAATCTTTCAAGGTCCCTTCCAACCTGATGGTTCTGCAAACAAATGCAGTCCTGTGTGATGAAAAGTGTGATTCCGAAATTTATTTTTGTTCACTAAGCACAGAAACTGTAAAATAGGATTGGAGACCAGCACCAAAGAATGCTTTTCAAGTCACAACAAGAGAAAGCAAAAGAAACCATTTTGAGGGAATTTGTTGATCTAAATTAGCTTTTAGTTTAATCGGGTCTGAACCTGGTTAGTCCTCACATTCTGTGCAAAAGCTACAATTAACCTAAAACTGCAGAAAAGGCCTGGTGAACCACAGGGACCTTCATTTTCCTCTGCCTCAAGAGAAGCCTTTGTCTCTCTCCCTAGCACAGAAAAGACTTGTGAGTCACTATGACCTGCAGGTTGGCAACCCCCTGGGCAGATGTAGGTCACTCCTCCTCCTCACAAGGGGGAGGAATCCAGGAGTTTCATCTGGCTGCAAGCTGCTCCAATTGCCAATAATCCTACCAATTTGAGTCTTTAATAACAACCTACTAGGATGACAATGACATGGGATGCTATCCCTTGACCTACATGCCGCTGATGCAAGAGTTGGTCTGTTGGGGCATCAGACACATCTGTTCATGGACTCAGCTTGTGAAACTATGTTTTACCACATCCCTCTCTTGCTGTATGCGTGGTTCTGAAGCTGTTTGCATTCACAGTCATTCCTCCATAACCACTTCATGCTCCCTTCCACTACCCCAGAAGGGATGGTCGCTTACCTATGGGTTTGGTCTGTGCATTGACCACTGCTGTTCAGCCAGTTGACATTATGTAGAAGCAGGATAATTATACATAGCCAAATCTGGGGAACTGAGGGATGTGGGGATGCATCCCACGCCCAGCCAACAAAGAGGCTGGGTGTCAGCCCCCAGTAAGCACACATACCTCACCAAACCCACACACAGTTTAAGAACAGAGGGCAGGCTGTGCCATCAGGTGCTGCGCTCATACAGAGACTGACAATGCCTGGTAGCCAATCTACTTGCAGTTAGGCTCATTTATCCCTAATTTATCTATTTTCCCACATATGCTCCTCCCTGACCCACCTTGATGTCTCCTTTCCCCAACTTTAATCCTTCTCCTGGGAACACAGTTTCTTCACACTTTCCTTCCAGCAGCCCTGGGGTGTCCCATGTTGCTGGAGGAAGTGAGTCTCCCTTACTGCTGCGACACACAGGAGCTCTTTTCACTCTTCCCCACTGCTGATCATATACCAAAGGAGCATCAGAGCAGTCTGGTTCCGCTCTACTCCCAGAGAATCACTGAAAAATAATGACTTTACTGAGAGAGAAGCCTAACATTAGTTTAATGCAAGACACAGAAAGAAATAGTGATCCATGCTACCACAGCACATTTCCAGTGTTTATTTCAAAAACAGAATATAAGCAAAGATAGATCTCCTCCCAGTCCACATACTCAAAGTAAATGATGACTCAGATGGCAAATACCCTTTCTATCACATCCCACTTCTCTCTGTCATTTGGAGTGACAGCCCTGCTCTCACTGAATTGAAAAAGGACAATTCTGCTTTGTAATGAATGAAATCAACATGCTCTCCTGTATGACTCGTTTTTCTGCACTGCTAAGCCCTATTGGTATCTGTACTTCAAAACTTTTTGTTTTTAATAGCATTTCTGTAGTAACAACTCTGTAGGACTGAATTTCAAAAGGTTGTTCTGCTTTTCTAGATATTCTCTTAAAACACAGATGTGACTATAGCACTGAGCAAGATGCCTCAAAAAACACAGTCTAATGAAGTTAAACTGATCAAGCTGGAAGCACTGAGTATTAATTTCACATTCAAAGCATGACATGCAAGTCTGTGAAAAGACTGATAGGGTCCTCAGGGTATGAAAAATTACATGATGCGATTGAATTATTTCAGCAATACAGTTTCTTACATAAGACCAAGAAAAAGGACACAGTAGGGGCTAATGTGTTAAATAAGCAGAGAAATAGGAGTAATTCCTTAATGCAATCCAATCCTTACCTCTGTAATAATTTTAGCTACAACTTTTACTGGAGCTGTGCAAAATGAGACATCTCATGAAAGTGCTTCTCTCTACTGATTAACCAACTTACTCACACAAGCCAATGAGACCTCAGGTGCTGAAAGAATAAAACTCTGAATTAGCCTTGCAGAAATCCTCAATTTGACATAGCTTCCAGGCTCTGTCATTCTAACAACATTTTTCATACTATCAATCACAAATCAGTACCAACTCTGACTACTAATACTTCTGTGTATCACCAAGCCCTAGAAGTTCCACTATCTCAGTTTCAGTCCCTCTTCTAACACTAAGCTGAAACAGTTGAAAACTCTGGTTTGAATTTCAGTCTGGCACATAGGAATGACACACTTAGGCTCCAAGCCATACAGCCTGATGACCCCCAGCCTGTCACAGGTTCACTGACACCAACACTGACAGCCCACAGCAGACAGGTTTTAACACCGTGTGTTGTATCACTGAGGTCATAAAAATGATGATTTTAGACAGCTTCGTAATTTGAAAGCACTATAAGGAAGACTAACATGGCATCTTTTCCAAAGGCAATTGTAATCTTCAGAGGAAGAAGTTTCCAGTTCTTCACTCTATGTAAACACGAACTTTATACAAATACAGAGGTCAGATGACACTTCAGTCGCCCCTTGTTTGCTAGGGTGGGAATCAGCTTGCCTAACTCCAGGCATCCAGAAGTTAGGAAAGTAGTTAAAGCAGGTTCCTACGATCATAAAAGAGACAGAAACGTCCCACCATAAAGTCCACAGGCTGGCAGAGAATGTCCTCTGGAACTGCATCCCTTCCCACACAATGCTGCAGTAGCTCAGGCTAGACACCTAATGTAGCTGAAGTCAGACAAGATAAATCAAAGCCTGAGCACACAACTGCTCTCTCTGTCTTCTGTTCTTGTTTAAAATTCTAGCTGTGATTGTGAGTTTCTTTATTTCCTACGCAAACCACGTCTCACTGTCCTAGATCTCACTGTCACTCAACTGCCAGTCCTCTGGATCCTCCTCGTCACTGCTTCTTGTGATTCCAGCATGGGAGCCCTATAAACATGTGAAAATCTTATCCTTCGTTAGGAAAATAAAATACAAATTTCTACCCCCACTCCTCCTAATTATTTGAAAGTTGTGTACAATATAGATA
This sequence comes from Serilophus lunatus, assembly GCA_013399895.1. Classification (NCBI taxonomy): domain Eukaryota; kingdom Metazoa; phylum Chordata; class Aves; order Passeriformes; family Eurylaimidae; genus Serilophus; species Serilophus lunatus. The sequence continues at coordinate 2,965,248 of VXBA01005293.1, read as the reverse complement.
TGTACAGAGTCAAACCTTCAGATATTTTTATCTTGATGACTTCGGTAGGTAAAACTGCAGACTTCTTGGAAGAAGAATCATAATTACTTTTTATGTCTATACAATCCCAGCTTTTGTTTGCTGAAATGATATTGCCAGTAGCAATGCAAATTTAATCAGAAGAGTTAGTAAATCCCAAACAAAATCAGTGAGAACACTGTATATGAAACAACGTGCAAATATATTTTATTCAAAGCAAAGACATATATAATGGTTTAAGCATTTCTCTTGGGCAAAAAATTAATAATGTGTGGCATTTTGTAATAAAAATGAAACATCTTTAATCTCTAAACTTTAAAATTAGGCAATGGCTCTGAGTATTTCCACAGTGTTATGAACTCTTACATACAGATTCTGATTACACAAGTTTAGAATATAACCAGAGACTAAATAAACATGCAAACTGTATCTTTAATGTAGACCTGTATCAAAACTTTACACAATAAGTGAAAAACAAAGAAAGAAATAGAAAGCCAACTCTTTTAGGGGAGAGTTTGCAAAACAATAGAAAACCTCCACATATAAACACCTGAAAACTTCTGCAAACACAGATACAGTACTGAGGAAAGAGAAGTAGTATCAGGGGAAAGACAAAACCCAACTACTAACTCCAATAGTAAGAGAAGAACAACAGGATTTCTGGAGTAGAGAAAAATGCAGGACATCATACGTTCTTTGGCCAAGCTATTCACAACAGAAGAGGCCTTCATGTTATTTTCTTAAGAAAATGTAATTTTGCAAGAATACCTTTCTATGTCATTCTATCATTTCTATCCATTATCTAAAAATATAGTAATTTTTTTTAATAAAATATTCTTTGGTCAAAATAGTGTCATGGAGGTTTTCTCTACACACATTAATATTATCTTTACTTAAAAATATACCACTAATACAGTGTCATTCAGTATGGCACTTGAGAAAACAGCAGAATTCCTGTACCTCCAGTTCAAGAACATTTTCTGCTGCACTTCACAATTTGGTTCTTTTAAGCCTCCATATAACTTTCTTTCCAATTGCAGGTCAAATCTGCCACCTACTTCATGAGACCCACTACTGACAGACTGTCAGACTGTCATCTCTTAGGGTGGTTATACCCATATAATCGTAATCAACACTTATTTACAAATTGATTAGGCCAATTCCAGTTGTGAGTTCCACTTAGCAGCAGGTGAAGGTAAAGAAAAATTGCTGTAAGTCATCTCTTTGTCCTTCAAACAGGCAGACTATGTGCCCAGCTCTATGGCACTGTAACAGCAGTCCCTGAGGATGCTCCAGCAGACTGACAGATTTCCCACTTGGTTTGTTAATAATTACTAGAAACTGGGAAAAGACAGAAAATCAACTCATTGTTATCACTCTGAAATCTTCTGAGATGGAGTTTTTCATTCATTCTGTATGGGCCCTTTTCAAGAAGTGAGATTACATTTCTACAAAGGTTGAATTATAACAATCACTTTGAAGTGTATTCTTCTACTCACACAGTAGGTTTTTAATTACTTAAAGCACTGATCCAAAACCTTTCAAACACATTCAGAAGGCTTTAATACTTGCATGTTAATCCTAAACTGGCACATATCAATCCATGTATTAGTTGTATGATTAGGTATGGACATAATTAGAAACTATAATAAAGTTTGCTTTGTTAAACTCAAAATTGCTCTAATCTTTAAAGAAAGCTCCTCTTCCTCAGTATGTTTTGCTATCATTTTACAGACAGTTTTATACTACTGAGACTTTACCTCTCCTACCTAGGAGTTCCCTATATATTTTACATTCAGTCCAAAAGAAAATGATGGTCACAAGATTCAACTTTAAAGCAAGACACTATCTCAAAATTGGCCTAGTTGTACTAAGAACATATTAAATTATAAATGAGAAGCTGTGTACTCTGCTATGCAGCAAATCTACAGAGTATTGGAAATGTATTGTCTTTATTCTCAGGTCAGCTGCACAAGAGATTAGATCTTTTAATTATCTGTCACAGAATGGGAATTAGAAGCCTTGAATCTATTCAGCTGTTCAGTTTGTGACCTATAGAAATAAATCTGACCTCTTGCATAGTACATTTAAGCATCACACACACTTCCAGACATAGCTATGTTTTTAAAATCATCATGCAACTCTCAGCTGGTGTTATTACGTTCAGAATAACTGAGCTTCTACCAAAAGTGTACATGCATCTGTATTTTTTGGAAGTGCTGCACAGGAGTCCCAGAAACATTGTCTTGCTGCCCTGCTTTAGCTTTAAATGTAATTTTAATCACGCTGAAGTCAAGTTTAGCATCCCCACATGCTATATTTAGAACGAGAATAATTTAGGTTGGAAGGCACCTCTGGAGGTCATCTAGTCCAGCCTCCTCCTCAGCACAGATCCCACTAGATCAGGTTGCCCGGGGCCTTGTCCCGTTCAGATCTCAAACCTCCAAAGATGTAAGGCTGCCATTTGCCCTGTGCTTTACAACCTTGTTGGGAAGGTTGTTTCCTCTTATATCTAATCGGAACCTGTCGTGCAGTTCACTCCTGCCCTTTTGCCACACGTCCCTGAGCGGAGTCTGGGTTCATCTTCTCCACCGCCCATCAGTAGGATGTGAACACACTGATGTTCTTCCCTAGCCTCCCAAAGGAGTCTGACTCCCTCAGATCCTCCTCATACACCCAGCCTCTGCCTGTCCAGGCAGTCTGTCCATAGACCTGCTCTACTTCATCCCAGTGGCAGGACCCCGGCATGACAGCAAAAAAACCCCCTTGAAATCCCTAACGTGAACATCACAAGCGAGTGAGGACAGACTTTAAAGCAGACTGATCAAAATTAGCCTTCCAAACCCATATTTTGCACCTTTCAACCTGGCATTCAGTGCTGCTGAAGACCTTTAACTGACAGCATCTTTGCCCTCCCAGGTTTTTTTACAAGGCCACCTTCCATCATAGTAAATAATAGTAAATAATAAAGGAAAGCTCTTCTACCTGGATGTGCCGTAAAGGAATTTGGAATATCACAGATGTGGGGTCAACTCTTCTGATGTGAACACGTAGCTGTAGATCATTGCATTATAAAAGAATAGGAGCTAATTTTAGACACACTCATGTATAAACGGCCAAATAAATGACTGGGTTTTTTACATATAAACATCATAATAAATTTTCTGTCCCACAGTCCCAGGAGTCACAATGAATATGCAGATTTGCAGCAGCCTGGCCCAGGGACTGACCTTACAAACCAAATATTAGATATACAGTGACCCTGGTGACCCAATCACCAAAAAGTTACAGCAATGAGGAGAAGCCAAGCTGTCTTTTTAAATCTATGCACACACCAAACATACAAAAAACCCAAGATGGTTTACAAAGTTACACATTGAACATTGCATTTTGGCTTAGAACTAGGGATTTTATTGAGACAGTGAATACCAGTCTCATCTAACCACGTATCCTATGGGTCACACACAGGCATTACTGCACAGGTATCCAGTTTCCAGCCTCTACATCCCACACAGGTTCCTTGCAATTTAAAGAACAGGCAAATGTGATTAACACTGCTAATCTGGCTGCACAGTGAATTTTGGCTGACTCTTCCATATGGGAGCCTGGGAATTTTGACTGCAATATAAGAAGTATTGTTAAGCCTCAAAGTTGTACTGCAGCCTTGAAATACTTCACGTTTAAAAATAAGTACCAGCCCAGGAAGATACCTGATTGTGCAAAAAAATCTATTCCTTAGTTTTTTATTATTTTAATTTGGTTCTATTTGACATAGCTTCAGAAAAAGGTTAAAGGTTTTCAACATTTTATAAAGTTTTCTCATCTCTTTCAAGTAGGAAGAACATAAACAAAATCCAAATGGTAAAAACCAGGCTCTAACTTGTATTCTGATTTTTGATTATAGATGCTACTGCTTTTGGTTTCCCCCTTTTTTTCTTATGAGCATACATGGCCTAATTGATTGATCTCAGAGATACACGTAAGATTTTTGCTTCTGTTTGTATACTATCTAGTAAATTGATGATACTATAGTTGTTTTTGTCTTAAAATACAAGATCATTTGAAGATACACTACAACACCTTGCTTTGCACAAAGAATGATAATTACATTTGTTTTCATGCGAAGTCACCTTCCCATAGTGTTGGGAAGAGCAGACAAAAAAAGCAGGCAAGTTCCACTCACCAGTGCAGCTTTGAGGAAATGAAAAAATATTCAGGAAAAAAGAACAGAAAAAATTACTTTCACAGCAAGTGAAATTTCTCTCAGAAACAGCAGAAATTATCTCTTTCTTCCACTCACTGATTTTATTGCCATGGTGGCAGAAATAGGATAGTGGTAACAATATCCATAGCTGAGCATCTTGTACCAAACCAAGGCAAGGGCCAAAAGCACCTCACCAACATGGCTAGTACCAAGGGACCCAAAACTGGCCCCCAGCTGTGCACCACTTGGAGCGAGTCCTGAGCTGCTGGACCCATATGTGTATCTTTTGCCATAATACTTCATTTTTCAGCCTGTAGGCAACTGACAGAGCAGATGTCACTGAAACGACTTAACATATTAAGCTGCTATTTGTTTAATTCTGATGTGGAAAATGTGTCACACTCTAAACAGTTTAGTATGTTAATGTACCATTGCAGCAACCCACAGTAATCTTTTACCATTTTATTCTAAACTTATTTGCTTATTTTAAGTCATTATTAATGCCTGTTTCTTGCTTTCTACCTACAAAGTAGGTAGAAAGTGTACCCTTAACTTCACCTTTAGTTTCCTCAAGCTAAATAAACAGAACTATTATCACAATTGAACATTTAATGTCCTAGCCTATTTTATCTACAATTTATTTCCATTAAATTACAAAAGATAGATGTAGATAAAACTTCCAGACTAACATATTCCGTTAATTTGCAGTACAATAGCTCACAGATGAAGAGGGGTTTAACTCTGGGGGTTTAACTTTAAGGAATAACAGCTTAGTATCTATGTCTGCACAAAAAAAGCTGACCAAAGCTATATTTGCAATTGGTCACTAAGTAATAAGATTACAAAGAAATTTGAAACCTAAAATATTCTTATTTGAATCAAACTTTTTTTTAAAATATTCTTCAAAATTTCAACTTTAAGGTAAGGGGCAGCTTTTAATAACTAGACAATGAAGCTTTACTTCTTTTCTAAATACATAGTTCCCAATGCCTCAATGGGACTATACATGAGCATGTATCTAGTCTTGAATTTGGAAATGATTAATCTCAAAAACTTTTAAGAAATCAATTTTAGAATAATTTTTAAGATGTTATGGTGAGCACTACAAATGAGGACTGCTAAGCCATAAAAATGATTTACATACAATTCAAACTGAAGAAGCAATATTAAGTCTGTTGAATGTAACCCTTTTCTGGATTCACATGAGATGTTGCAGCACTTTATTAGCTTGACAAACTATAAGCATGTATAAGTAAAATTAATCCTCTTCCATGCTGCTGCACTCCTTTGATAAATCAGCATCCCTTGCATTAGCACTTCTGGTTTCTTGAGGCTCTCTGGGCACACGTAAGACGTGTTAAACTTGCCAGTGCCTTACAGGCGAGTAAGGCAGTGCAGCGTGACAGGCCTTCCCTACGGGCACCACAGGCTTCAGGGCTGGCTGCTGCTTCACCAGTGGTGTCATGTCAACATCTCTGTAAATAACCTTCATGAACTTCGTAAACTATAAAATCTAAATTTTGGAATATACAGCTCTATTCAAAAATACAGCTTCCGAAACATGCTTCTGTGATTCGAAACTCGGTTAAAGCCTGATATTACATGATATTGAGGATTTCCTGCAAAGAAGTACCTGTCTTCACTGATCTTCACACCAGGCTCATTCAACTTGATGGTGGGCAAACCACCACTCCTCAGAGACTGCAGTGGCCCATTGCACAATGAGTGGAGGCACAACCCACTGTGAGCCACCTCTGGAACAAAGGCCAAGTGTTGTCAAAAGGTTTCTAACAACAAAAAAGCTGAAACAAGTGTGTTCAGCAATGCAGTTTTTCATAACCAGCCTGTGCTGGTCCCTAGCAGGCACAGTGGGACCTGTCTGCTCCACCTCTCCTTGGAACAGTTCTCGTTATGCAGATGCTTCCCCCCCGATCCCCCCCTCTTAAATTATAACAGCAATGACACTCTTTTGGAATGATGAAACGATCAAAACCTGCTGACAAACAAATGAGCAGAGAAGCATGATGCTTCCAAACAGAGAGCATTAGGGTACAGTCACTGTAGTGCATTTTGGTCAGATTTTTTTAAGATGAACTTGGTTGTTTCAATGTCTTTTGAACAGGAGTGCCATGTGTGGCTTGGAGTAGGTCCACTTCATCTAGACAAACATGCGCAGTAAACAAGCTTGACTCAGTACCAACCCTCAGGACTGAAATAATCTTCACCCCAAAACTAAGCTTTCAGATCACTGGGGAATAGAAAAGAAGCTGACATGTGTTTTCAGCATGCTCTGGAATGCGCATTGATTTATGTTTTCCATAAATGTTTTCCAAATTACCTGTTGTATCCGTGTGATTGCAGCTGATGAAAGCTGCAGAAACTGAAAAATTGGGAAGTTCCCTCAAGGCCCTGCTGGGAAAGGAGATGGGTGAACGTAGAGAAACCCAGTGCTTTTCCACTTTGCTGCACTTATCCATTACACTGGCCCTAGGGGAAATATTAGCTTAAGCCTGCCTCTAGAGGAAAAAGCTGCATGTTATCTCTTTGCCATGTTACGCCACCTTGAAAGAGCTTTAAAGAACTGGCAAGTGACAGTGACAGCTGCTGGCAAGGTTCTGCTGGAACAGGCGTCACTGTGGGCTGCACAGATTCCTTGGTGAGGCTACATGCCCTAAGCTCGGGTGCCAGTGCACGCTGCCTTTTCCTACCATGTAAAAATAATAATTAAAAAAATTTTAAAAATTTCAACGGTTAGGTTCTAGGGACTTTTTTTCCAAGTATTTTACATGTACAGTCTTATCTGATGTGTGACATCAGTTGCAATCTTGATTTCTTTTTTAAATGAAATCTCCTTGTGGATATGATCCAGCCAGAAACGAAAAAATCAAGGGCAGGAATATTTAAGCTTCCAGGGACATGGAGTTAGCAGCAGCCAACTGGCTTTGTTGCAGTTGGTTTTTGCAAGCCCAACTCTTCCCTCCCTCCTTCCATCCTTTAGCCACTGGATAAGCTGAGGATTGAATATTATTTTTCAAAACTTAGTGAAAGTTGGCAAACGTTTTCTTTTCTTACATCTGTAGACAAATGTCAGCCAGTCATGTCAACACCAAAAATAACCCAAAATATATTAAGCCTTATACATGTAAAGTCATAGTGGTCTAACAGAAGGAACATTTAATTCAGACTTTGGTATTTCAGATACTTCTTCTCTTGACTAATCCTATCAAACACAAGTCACAAATCTCTTCTCAGTTCTCCTGTGTGCACAAGCAAATCCCCTTCTCTTTTGAGAGCTTTGCAGTCAATTGATCAAAAATACTATTAAAAAGTTAAATATAATTATAAAAATATGCAGCACCAACAGCACCATAATGAAATTCTACCAAAAGAAACCCTGACATCAGAGAACATAAATGAAAGTGATACATCCTACCAAAAAAAGGGAGTTCCTGCAAGATATGGCAGAATTTTCTAAAGAGAAGATGTTATCTTTTACTCTGGGATTACAAATACTACATTTATTTATAAATGGCACAAAGTCAGAGACACCTCCTCCCAATATTTTACAAAGAATATAAACTGCAGTTGAAAAAAATAAAGAGAATATTAAAATAATGGCAACTACCCTAATAACTGCATTATTTGTATTTAAAATTTTCCAACTCTTTTTGCATTAAAGCTTCCTTTAAGGCATAACATTTCAGGGTGCTTACACAGGAGTATGCAACAAAAATGCAACAAAAAGTTGAAACAAATTGATACAAAGAGATTTTAACACTGACAGCAAGATGAAAGGTTCATCTTGGAAGCAGCAGATGAGATTACAGCCTAGAGACAGAAAGGACTGGAGCACGTAGGGTGATGTTTATGGGTCAGCACAACAGCTCTTCTGGATGCACAGCTCTTCCTGCCCACCCAAAGTCCTCCCTCCCCACTGCTCCAGTGCTATACACAGCTGTCAAGGTGAAATGCTAAGTAGTCTGTGACCAATATAGGTTCTTTTGGTAAGTGTTAATTCTTCATGGTTCAATAATATCAACACAATTAAAATAATTTCCATATAATATCTTTTTTCCCCACAGCACATTTACCATAATTTCCCCAGAAAATTCATAGGTGCCATTCTAAACTTCAGTCCTTTGCCTTCCAGCACAGGAGACATGATCTGCCTACCAAATCCACAGCACAGAGACATAAAATAAGCCAAGAGTAGGACTCTTACTCTGACATGTTATGGTTTGCTGTTTACTCATTGCTAAGGTCTAAGCAGAAATGCAAAAGCATCTCCTTAAAATAGATTCACAGGTTCACTTATGGACAAGAGGTTCAATTAGGAAAAAAAGAAAATTTTTTTTTTATCAATAAAAAATAATCCAGCACAGTATTTTCTAAGAAGGCAATATGATTAGTACAGAAATGGACGATTAGGAGAAGTGATAGGTTCATTAGATTTTATTGTCTTGAGGGAAGACAGCAAACAACTCAGTATTGAGTTATGTGAGTAAAAACAACCAATACAGATATATAGTGGAGGATTAGATGATTTAGCGACCAAATCTGACCCATAACCTAGACAATGTCCCAAAAATAGCTTAAAAAAGCAACTAGAATTAAAGATGAAATGCAGTACTGAAGTCTTGGTGTGTTTTGATGCCCACAGTGCAAACAGCTATACTGAAAGCATCCATCACTCTAATAAATACATCATTACTGACCTTAAGAAACACATTTATGATATCGAAATTACTAAGATGGAAGCTGGGACTGTCTCCAGTATATAGCATTTCTATATATTTCAAAAAGCATTAAGTACCTTTGAATTTAGAAAGGCTCTGAGAAACTGCTTTTTTCTAATTCTTAACAGGACAGGTAAATCAAGTATCCCACCAACATTATGGCAGTTTCTGACAGCTTTAGCTTAACAGCCAGGCTTATTCTGCCAACTTAAATTTGCAGCTCATGCTGTTTGCTGCTTTCTAAAATAGGCATGACTATGGCACGCTTCTAGATCTATGTAGACCTTATGTGCTTCAGAGACAAGATGCAGAAAGCCCAGCCAAGCATTTCTCCAGAGCTGGCAGCACTACCCTAATGTCAGTCTCATATACTTCACAGGACACGGCCTGTGTCGTTCCCATGGAAAATCAGCTTTGACCTTGGAAGAAAGCTCAGGCATATCACAAGTTAAAATTACACATCTATGGAAAGAAATGCAATACATGTGCCTATTGCTTCAGCAGGTTTTCTGAAAATGTACTATACACTTCAGTCCAGAAAGATTATTTAACCCCAAAGTTTACAAATAATGAGAGTTAAGTGTTCTCAGCACAACCTAGGTTTTAGTCTTAGGTCAAATCCTGTTAATAATACAAACACAATCAAACCTACAAAAGTGTCATTGGGTAGCTCTCAAGACATGAAGCTCTATTAAGATATAAATAGAAGTCTGTTAAGCTGGCTTTCTGCATTCAGTTAAATTTAGGCCACACTACCCAAAATGAGCCAAAATACATCAACTCAGGTGTTGCAGCCCCTAGGACCATCTTAAAAAACATTCAAGACCAAGACAGACACAGCCACTGTCGTCATGAGTTGCCAGGTCAGGACAATGGGCACAGCTGGAAACATGTCCCTGGGTCACACAGACAGACGTTGAGTCTGAGCTGATACAGTGTGATGATCTTAAATAATGACAATAAATGTCAGCAAATTACAACACAAATGCTTATTAGTAAAGGTCTGGGTTCATAAGGACAGAAGCCTTAAAGAAGACACTAGAAAAGCTTTGGTTAATTCTCACAATGACAACACATAGTCTATGAAATGCTTGTTATCTTAGTTTTGTACCATGAAAACCCGTGGCTATTAGAATAAAGATGCTAAAATACTTACATCTAATTCTGCACAAAGGCACATAAATATATGCCCTGGTTTCAGAGAGAGAAAACCACTCAGCAGTTCACACTGATTTTACCCATGGCGGAAGGATGCTTAGCATTTCTCAAAGTCCCAACAGTGACAGAAAAGCCAGATTTTAACACTAAACTCTGACCCAGTCGAGGAGGGGCTCTGCAGCTGCACAAACATAACCCAAAGGAAAGGTCTGCATCTTTAGGCAACTGTTCAACAGATTTGTGGCATATAAACCCTGTTTCTCCATGAGGTCTGGTGCAGGAAATCTTACAAATATTCATACATGCAGCCAACACTAGTTTTTCTCCAATTTTCCAAGGCAGGAATGAGCCATCGAAACACGTCCAGAAATACTGTTTGGTAAATGGCCACACAAAACAATCTGCCCATAGCATCTCTCTAGCAGCACAATGGAAGCTCTTCAGTCATGCTTAAGGACAGTTTTAAGTACCCACAGAAAATTCTCGACAAGATTCTCAGAGGTCCAGCTGACAACAGGACCTCAAACTTTGGTTCTTCAAAGTTTGGGAAATGCTGGAGCAACCCATTCTATTAAATTTTGAAAATCTCAGAGGTTGGAGATTGCACAGCCTCTCTAAGACCCTCCTCTAAGGTTCAGGCACTCTTATTGATTGGGCTTTCACTTTTCCTTACAAGCCGCATGAATTTCCCTTGCTAACTCTCCTGATCATTGCCTCTTGCCCTTTCTTCTGTGTCCCTGTGAGAGGAACTTGGACTCATCTCCTCTTCATCCATTCGTTAGGGGGTTGAAAACCACAACTCAGTTCCCCTTGATCACCTCTTTTCCAGGGGGAACAAGAGCAGACCTCTCTATCACCTCTCCCTGCACACCACACACTCAGGAAGAGCACACAGCAGCTTCCCACATCATGCTCACTGCATGAACTCTGGCGGGTCAACTTTGTGGGATCATCATAACTGATGTACACTATTAGTCAGGGAGAGGTTCAAGGCAAATCAACTCCGCTCTCTTATCACCACCATTTACCCATCGCCTGTGCCCAGGCACGGTTCTGTCACTGCCTGAAGCCAATAGCAGAGCATGGGTCTGTATTTAGTCCGAGCCAGGGCAGGAGCTGCTGAGTACACCAAGGCTCAGAGCACGAGCCCAAACCCTACAATTGGGACTCTCTGAGTCTGACTTACAGCCAGGTTAACAGACAGCAGAAGAGAGAGCATATGTGCGAGTCACAGGGGTGAGGTGCTGGAGTCACTGCCAGACACTCGCTACAACTCTCGGTACAAACATACGCGCTCCCAGCTGTTCCTGATTGCTTTGTATCCCGGCTGAAGGATTTGGCTGCCAACCCTTTTCCATTCCTGTCTTCCTGTCATCAAGAGTAACGGCGGCAGCACAACCCGTTTCTATGGTTTCCTTTGGTCTCAGTGACCTACACAATTATATCTGCAATCTTAAAAATTCGATCCTCTGTATCTGTGGTGCATCTAAAACTGTAACCAAGTGACCCTCATGCTGCTTTCGTGCTGGTGGAATTGCAAAGCCGAAGGAAACACTAGAGCAAGGCCAGCCCTAGAAGACTCCATGAAGCCAAACTTGTCAGCTGAACTCTATCAAAAGTCCTCAGTGCCCAAGGTAAAGAACAGGAAAACCTGTTTGACCTGCAGGTTCCAGCGGAGTTTGCAAACTGACAAAATCAACAGGAAAACAAAGGCGAAGAATTTGTAAACAGGGCAATGTAAATGAAAGTCACTGAGACAAAAACGAAGACAAAATTGTAAAAATATTTTTCATGATTTCTAGAGCATTCACATAATTTTAAACTACAACATTTACAGCAATCTATGATTTATAAAAGTACCTCAGTAGACCCCCTCGATAGAGGTAAAAATAAGTCAAGGAATAAAATGTAGTGGTCTCTGATCAAGAACTCTCCAAATTAATTCCTGCATACACAGTTGCCCATTCATTCAGTCCCACTCAGCAAAGAAGATCCCAGTATATATTTAGATATCAACTACTAAACTGTGTTATGCATTACTTCTGAAATTCCCTGCTATCCATGAATCTCTAAGTCACATACTTGTGAGGAGAAGGAAGCATATAACCTATTTATTAAAGTGAAAAAAGATCTTGCATGACACTTGGAACAGGTTCTGTGGCTTGTTTTTCATATGATATGCATCAAACTTTAACTCCTTCTACTTCACCAAGAATTTTGTCATACAAAGAGTATCACAATTCGATTTTACTTTGCCATTGCCTGAAAAAAGCCTTGAAGGAACACAACTACTGTAGATTTAATGCTCCGTTTTATACCGTATTCAGTTACTTCACTTCATAAACCAGTATGGGAGAGGGATTTTTCCACCCTGAATCTCAAATGAACTTGTCAAGAGAGAAATACCCTCTTCTGAAGTACCAAAGTGCCTCATGCTAGAAATGAGCGAACAGAAGAGGTACTTGAAAACTTTCAAGGAACTGGAAGCTGTATTTTGAGCAGCTACTATATAGTGAGAACCAAGATAACATACTTCATATCCACCATGAGGAGCAAGTGCAATCTGTCATTGTTTTACAATGACAGCATTATTTAAATCTAAAAATAACAAGTTTCTAAGTAACAAAACAAAACCATACAAAAAAACCCCATACAAAAAACAAAACACACAAACCCAAACGCCTGGAACGCTTAAACTATTTTTAAAATATCACTAGTGATCACTTGCAATTCAGGAACTTTTATCTTTCACGGCCAACTGCATTTAGACTTTGATTTCCTTTGTCATCAGAAGATAAACAATTGTCCTACAGGATCAGGAGAATCTTCACAATATACTGTATTTTGATCAATTTGACTAATGCCAATAGAAGAAAGATTTGATTTTACAGAGAAAAGGGAGAAAAATGGCTCCTAAACCCAGAAGAAATAGTCACTAAAAGTTTTTATTCATCTCGCATTGCATTTCAGAAATGGAAAATTCAATAACTGCCTCATGCAAAACAATACTCCATCTAGACTTCAGAGCCCGAACATCAACTAATAAACTGTGAAAAAAAGCATTCCAGCATTTCAGATAATAGTTATGGACCTTGACACACTGCTAATGGATCTTGACACAGGGAATAATCTAAATTCAGAAATATTTGCCTTAAGGTTATATTTAAGGGTGCAGACAACAAGCTAGCAAATTGTCCAATAATCTCCAAGACCCATATGCTGTCCTCCATCTACGCTAGGCTTGTGCAGAGACCCAGCTCTGCTGGCTGGCACCCCTCTCACCCTGGCACTTTCAGAGCTCTGCCTAAAATCCCCATACAGCACAGCTCCTTTCCACAGAAATATGTTTGGTTCATTACCATGATTGCTGGATGGTTGCTTGGAGAGCCCAAGGTCCAAAGGTGGGTTAATGTAACCAGCAAACCCCTTTTAGCATGACTGGAGCAGTGAGCTTAAAGTTAACAGTCATCAGGACAGATGTTTTTTCCATTACTAAATACTGCATTTGTATAGAGGGGGAATGGTTTGCAAAATGGGCAAAACTAAAATCAGGTAATCCTCACTTTTTGAATGTTGGCCAGCCTATTGCATAGAAGAAGGTAAAGAAGTAGCTGTGTTGTAATTTTTTAATTTTCTTTACATTTCTTTGCCCTCTATGTATTATGACAAAGATAATTATTGGGCATTAAGTACTTAAGCTGTTAATGTCCTGAGAAGCAAATCTGAAAGTATTCTACTTGAATATTATATTGAAATGGCAGTCAGGTGTGAACAGATACCAGCCAAGAAGGATGCTTGTTACTGTACAGATGCTGCACTGCAAACAGGTAAGGGGGCAAGAAGTGGACCTTGCTCAGAAAGCCAAATACCTGAATTTGCTAAGCAGAACTAGCCATCTTCCTAGAGGCACGCTGCAATGCTGGGGCAGCATTAAAGGCCTGTGGAAGACAAGACATACTGAGGTCAGGAGCTACCAGCTTATACACCACACCTGATAATCTCTTCTGACCTATTTCATCTTCTCATAACTATCCACTAGCCAAGAACATGATGCAATGTAACAGATGTCATACACTAAGCTGAAACAATTTTCTTAAGAGCTGTAAAGAATAATCCCAAAATACATATTTTTTACAATCTAAGAAATTTTATACAGCCTATGCAATTCAATATCAGACAAAGAAAACACCATCAAGAAATACATACCATTGTCTGTTTTTTCAGGGAAACGTGGCTAAAATGGCGACAAAATGAAGTTGTGCTACTTTTGTTTAATTATGTAGGATTGCAGATTATAAACTGAACACATTCATAACTTGCCAAAGTCTAAAGCAAGTCGACCTCCTGGTGCTCCTATATCATAATACAATGCACTCTTTATCAGTGCTCAAAATGAAGGGCTGAACGTAAAATGCTGTATCTAACTATGAAATATGGTACAATATGAAAAAGACTGTAACTATTGTCTCTAGAGAGGATTCCTATCAGCATATTTGCATAAGAACTTTGAAAAGGAATTAATCATCTCCCAGGCAGTGCTGGACCCTGTGTGACCAACCCGCTTAATGTCTTTTGTAACCAAAGCCACTTTGTTCCTGCTCCATTTGGGCTGTGATACTCCATTAGCTGTTCTCTGATCCATGCAATCAAATTTTCTCTTTAATATAATAGTTTAAAGACTAAACAGCTGTGTGAATTTGTGTCATGACATTTAATTTAATCTAATCTAAGGCACTTCACCTAGTATGTAATTAGCTTTGTGACTTTTTTTGCACTTAAAAAGTAGATACCATGTTACCCTATTTCTGGGAACTGAGGGGAACCTCATTTTCACAACCTCAAATTTTTAACTTACTCTGTTTTTCTTACTATGATTTCAAGATGGCAAAGACCTGAATTATTAGACTGATAGCCATATTATAAACTCTTAAAAAGTAAATTTAGAATCCTAAAAGCACAACCATGCCATACCATGTAAATCTTCCAGGTACTAAAAGCAGTGAATGGGCTCTTTCTTAGAAATAGTTCCAGCCAAGAGCAATGGTAAGTATAGGGAAGGTAGCAGAGTAAAATCATATGTAGAAAAATCTTGTTACACCATATGTAATAACACATCTGAGCTGTATCTTACTACACCAGATATGCTTTCTCAATTTAAGACAGAATGACGCTGCAGTCCTTTAGTACAGAAGGATGGTTCAATGTATGTACTATTGAACCATTTAAATTATTTAACCTGTATCTATATATTACAAATGACATATATATATATATATATGCATATTACAAACTACATCACATTTACCAATTATAAGCACTTCTATATCTAATGCCAAATCTTACAGTTTAAGTGGCAGGGCAATGTCACAGCATTGCCTGAAACCCTCTTGATATGGACAGCTAACAATGTGTTGCCTTGGTACAAGAGGGGACACAAACTGAATGAAGGTTTCTGGAGTAACAAGCACAGATCCACAACCATTTACTCCACTCTCAAGAGTAAAAGAAATATTGAGGATATCTCCTGAATTATCAAACAGTGCAGCAATTCTTTGACTCTTGCATGGGCTTGATTTTAATACCCCACTGCACCCTTATTTTATTTACAGAACCAGAAATATCCTTCTGTTACAGTAAACACCAAACTTGAAAATACGGCCCTTTCTACAGTAATTTTGGTGGAAATCTTTTGTAAATAGTGATTTTAGACAAATTGTGGTGCTGAATTTGCTGTTGCTTGCCCATTGATGTTAATGGAAAACTTTCATTGATTTTTCTGAGTAGATGTAGGCTCCTCACATTTAATTTATCAAGAAAATTGATTACAAATTGTTTACATTACCCACACAGGCACATATAATCAAAATTTGGAAACACCAAAGCTAACCCTAGACTTAAAGCAAATACTCCTAAACCTGCCAGTTATTTTTTCAAATAAGAGCTGGGAACTCTCAGGGTTTTTTTCCACTCTCTTTTTTTCCCCAAGATGTTATTTTTATCTTGGCACTGTTCATTTTTTGCTATTTCATTTACATGGTTTGCTGCAATTACTGAGATAGAATTGTGTCAAATCTCTGCACTAGCCTGTTATGCACTAACTTTTCTACTGGGTTTATAATTTTAGAATCAATTTAATTGACATTTAAAATATTACAGACATAAAACTTTGGATTTGATCATTCCCTCTACTAGGCACAGTTCTACCACTATAAAATTGAAACATTTCACAGTATTTCATATTCTTCATTTTGAAATTATACCCAGGTAACTGAGGAAAGGATTCTGTGCTGAAGCATAATCAACTCCAAAGCAGATGTTACCATCTGTGTTAATCACCATGATGCCCTTTAAAGGCACAGAACAGATCTTGGATTTCTAGTGCCGGGTTCAAATCACCCTGCAACACATGCTTACTCTGTTCTCACCTGCACCCCTGTACACCTGCCTTGGCCTGGGCACTCCACAGAGAGGACTGGCATTCTGGCCGTACACGTTTTATTCACAGACCATACGAAAACGTGGACAATCAGCACACAAGGAAACAGGTATGCCATCGATTAACCCGAAGGTTTCAAAACTAGGTTTTTAGCTGAAGTCTGTGGCAGGTGCCTGACTCCAGGTCACTCACTGTCCTATCTGGGAGCTCATTTTCCTCCCTGTTTGCACTAGGCTCCCGTTTGGCTCGCTGTGAGGATGTGATATGATTAAGCATGTTGACATACAGAGTCACCACGTAATTGTAGCTATTCAGCCTCTCCCTGTTGTTATGGTGGAAGGTATATTTAGCAGCTACAGTTACTCTTAGAAATGAACTACACAATCAACTCTCAAAGCTTCCCCTTTCCCCTGTGCACAACCCTGCATTTGCCTTCAGGACTGTAATATTTTGTGATCAGCTGTGCTCTGAATTAACCACCCCCTGCCAACACACAAGGCAGATAAATGCCGAACCGCTGGAAAACACAATTCCAAGACAGCTCTCAAACCTTACACGTATCACAGGATAAATCACTTTTGTATCGCCCTCGGCAACCGGATCCCTCTGGGCGGCAATCCTAGCTAGGGCTCCATAGCACATCCTCTTATTTCCACCTCCTCTACCACCACGGTATCTCCGCCAGCAGAAAAGGCCGGGCTTTTAACCCAAATATCCCCGTCCGAAAAGCTGTGTGCTCCCAACCCCGGGATGCCGGACGGGCAGAGGCAGCAGCCAGATGCCGCCCTCACCCGCACCTCAGCAGCGGGGCCGCAGCGGGTCCCCCCAGCCGTGCCGCGGGGTCCCGGCGGGGGGGATACGGGGGATGGACACAGGGCATCCCCGCTGCCGCCGGCCCAGCCCGTCCCGCGGGGCTGCGAGAGGTGCCCGGGGCAGGGGCGGCTCCGCCGGAGCCCCGCACCGCGGCGGCAGCCGCAGCCCCTCCTGCCCCGCAGCACCCGAGGCTCCGGCAGTGTCCGAGGCTGCGGCAGCTCCCCCCG